>BDUI01000035.1:892323-907337 GCA_002335545.1 Apodemus speciosus | reverse complement strand
GAGGGAGGGAGGGAAGGAAAAGGGAGGGAGAGAGGGAGGGAGGGAGGAAGAGAGAAAGAAAGAAAGAAAGAAAGAAAGAAAGAAAGAAAGAAAGAAAGAAAGAAAGAAAGAGAGAGAGGGAGGGAGAGAGGGGAGAGAGGGAGAGATGGGGGGAGGAGAAGAAAAGAAAGAAACCCTTACTGATCATTTGCATTAATATTATGCTAATAAAAGTAAGGGCATGCTAACTAATCTCATCTCTTCAGTAGTAACTAAGGATCAGGGAGAGAGGTAATTTGCATGTTTTCTTGATTGGACTGAATTGGCATTTAAACGTTCATTGTCACCATTTTTGAAAATAATAATAATAATAATGCATGTGGGGCCAGGCGGGCAGATGCAATTCTAGTGGAACCATCTTAAAAAGCAGGCATTTCCATTTCACTTCTATAAATCTGATGATAAGGATGTGCATTCAAACCCAGAGCAGCCATCTGCATCACAAACAGCTCTCGGTTCCTCCCTGCAGAAGGAATTCATTTGCCATGGAAGGCCATTCACTTCTGCTTCTGAGTGCTTATTACTCAACGGCTTCCCAGTACAGTGGGAATGGGGATTAAAGGAGGGTCTTTCCATCTGTGCTGCATGAGGCTGCAAGACAGCCCCTTCTGCAGATGCCGTTTTTGCATAATTCATTGGGCCATCTTAAACCCTAATCAGTGCATTGCAGCAAGCGATGGCGTGCACTGGAGAGAAGAGAAATTATTAGCTACATCCAGCTAATTCTCACTTGGGGCTGCTGCTTCATGAATCACAGCGCGGCACCCATATCTTATCTCCAGTGCCTTCTCACACCTGAAGGGCCCTCATCTTTCTCAGTCCACGCTAATAGCCCGAGACAGTCTATTTTTTAAGTGATTATCATGGGGTAGTTTGGGAAAGAAGATTCCACTCAGAGGAGAGAGAACTCGGCCTGCTTCCAGCTTTACTGATCTTTGTATGGGCATGTAAGTACCTCAAGTCACATCAGGTTCTATGTGTGATATCACTCTCCTTTGTCAACACTGTCTTACAAATTAACACACCTTAATGTAGCCCACCATGTCACTACCAGCTGTGTGTTTTTTAAGACCAGGTAGCAGAGAAGGGGATCTCTGGGTCCCTATCAATCTCCAACTACCTCTCGATCTCAGCATTTTGTTTTAATCAATTTGCTATTGGAGACTTATTTTAGGATGCACTGAAAAAAGGACTACATGAATATAGAAATCTAAAAAAACCAAAACAAAACAAAACAAAAAACATTGCTACCTTAAAAATTATAAATTTGAGAGAAAGCCAGAGGGAGAAATCTAAAGTGGTAGAATCCTTAAGTTTTAAACACTGAAAACTTGATGAAGCAGAAAATATCCATAATAATATCCTAGGCCTTGCAAGAGTTTTGAGCAACCAAGAGACTGTGCAGTCAATATGGCTGGGGTATGAACTGGTAACCTGACACTAAAATTCCTGAGGCTGAAGAAATGTCTGAGTTAAGAGCACTCTCTGTGTCATCATGAGGATGCGAGTTAAAATCAACAGTATCCATGTAAATGAGCCAGACATGGTCTCAGGTGTCTGTTAACCCAGCATTGGAGGACAGAGACCCTGGAGTCTAGGACTTACTGGCCAGCCAAGCTAGTTAAAATATATAGCTGCAGTTCAATGATATCCCGTCTCAAAGCAATAAGGTTAAATGTAATCTAAGTCCTTTTCTGACCTCCCAAAACCCAAATGTAGACACATATACACCTGCCTGTTATACACACAAACATACATCACCATACGCATAAAATGAAGTTTTAAATTCAAAGAATATTTCTCATTTTGTCTGAAACTTATTTATTTCTAGATAGGGTTTCACTATTCAGCCTAGACTGGCTTTGAATTCCTTATACCCTTGCCTCAACACCCTAGGTGCTAGAGTTATATGTACACTACTACGTCTAGGTGCAAGTTCTTATTCATATCATTCTCTAGATCATGGTCTGAAGTCATGTTTATAGTAAGTAGCATCAATTTCTAACATACAATAATGACAAAAGTCCCAACTGGAGCGCTCAGCTCCTGGTGGTATCTTCATATATATTAAGACAGTAACTCCCAAGATTGCAGACAGCTAAGAAGCAAATGCTGGGATTCTAAGAAGCAACAACTAGAGTGGTAGAAAAACTGAACACATTACGAGTGAATGAAACAGGTAAAAATTCATGTCTACCGTCAATATATAGTTTAACCCAATACAGCCTGTTATCGGCACAACACAAAATTAATATGCAAATATGCAAATTGATTAAGCCCTTTATGTCATTCTAAGACCTTAAAATTTCTTTTGCAATTTTAACTTTTAGCAGTCAGTTTGAAATAACACATTTTATCCCACTCAGCCACCCGGAAACAGGCTCTCCTCAGGCAGCCCAACCTATGCAATTGCTACATTTTTTATTGCTTGTAACATATGAACTGTTTATCCAGAGAATGTTGGGTTTTCCACTGAGTCAAGATTTACTGAAAGCCTACTTAACATCGCCTGAAACAATGATAAGGAGATACATTTTCGATAAAATAGGCCGACTATTCAGTAAGCAAGACGTGTAGGACTCCAACATAATATGCTAAGCAGTGGCTGCTATGGAAACAGACCACAGGAGTCACTCATTCTAGCAAGGACAGCTTGTTAAAGACTTCACTGGGGGGCTGGGGAGATGGCTCAGTGGGTAAAAGCCCTTGCCATACAGAATAAGGACATGAGTTAGAGTCTCCAGAAACCATGGAAAAAAAAATATAAAGACACGACCACTCAATACCTATAACCAAAGCAAGCATTGGGGGAACAGAGAGGTTAATCCTGGGGACCTGTTGGCCAGACCGGGCCCACAGTCCCGCCAAAAGGTGAGCTATGGCTTCGAAGACAGATCTTGCTCAAGAGAATAAGGCGAGAGCGACAAGGTTAGAGAAGAAAATTATCTCCTTTTGGTCAAAAAGAATAAAATCCCTAGCTGGAGTGGAAACTAGTAGGGCGTGTTCAGGACCACCCTAAGTCATGTGACAGAGGTGGGTAAGATAATGACTCCTTTAATGAGATGGTATACTTTTGCTTCCCAGAATTGCTGTTGCTAGCGAAGTAGTTACTGCAGGATAGTATACAGTGCTGTGTATTTGCCTGTTTTTCTGAAACTTACCCTTGTCTGATTTCCATCTCCTTATACTTTGAGTTCCCCCTGACATTTTGGGCCCCCCCCCCCCAACCTTTGCTCTAAAGTGTTCTTTCCTTGCCACGCGGCTGCTTTATCTGACGGGCCAGCAGGACTCTCTTCAGTCCCATTTCTACTTCCCTCCTCTGGGCCGCCACTGAGGTTTACGGCTTGTCTGCCCTGAGATTTTTTTTTTTCTATTAGCCTATAATAAAATTGTCCTTGACCTTGGTGAGTGAGTTCCAAGCTGTTGCCTACCTCTAATCCTAAAATTAGGTTCATCCTAAAAGCTTTTTCTGTGGCACCATACAAGATACTGACTTCGCCCTGTAATCTAGGAACTGTGCATATGAGGTTGTGTTTTGTTTTTTTTAACATTCCTTCTGTGGTTTTGTTTTTTTTTTTTTCTAATATCTTTGTTGTTGTTTATGTAACTGAATGGTCTCCAACTCAAAACAAGTCTCCTGCCTCGGGCTCCTGAGTGCTGAGACGACAGATATACACCACCATGCTAGGTGCTTTGGGGCTTTTAAATCTCATTAGGCTGTTGGTACTCGGGTTCCTATGGTGCCCTGTGTACATAAATAGGCCTTTTCTTTGGTTAATCCGTCCATTGTTGAGCATTTCGGCTGAATTAATGACCCTTCCGAGAGGCAGAAGGGGAAGTGTGCTTCCCCTCCACAGGCCAGCTGCACCCTGTCTAGGTGGCCAGGATCTCCGCCTACATCTCCTGCTTGCTCCATCTCCATCTCCCAGATCACAACCTCAGGTAACTCCAGAGTCCGAACAACCAAGAACTGTTGCTCCTGGCATCTGCAGATCGACCTCAGGGGCTCAGGAAAGAGTTACTGGCTAGAGGATAATTTCAGAATCATTAGCATATACATGAGATTTAAAACTATAGGCCTGAAAAAAAAAAAAAAAAAAGCTTAGACACAGAAAACAAATTTATAGACACAGAAAACAAATGTGTACAGGATAAAAGAATCTGGTATGGAAGAGGCTGCTTGTGTGGAACGGAAATAAAGCATCAAGTTAAACACCGGCTCACTTGCTAAGTACACTAAATAAATGCAAACAAGAAGAAAACAAGGAAGGGGGGTGATTCCACATTAAAGCTATAAAGAACGTCTACTAGTCAAGCATGGTGACAAAGGCCTATGACGCCTGCTACTCAGAAGGCGGCGGCAGGAGGATTGCATGTCTGAGTTCGGCTTGCACTAGAGAACAAGTTTGGGCAGCTGAGCAATCGAGTTAAGGAGTGGGAGCTGGGGCAGCACACCATTTAATCCCTGAGACTCAGGAGGCAGAGGCAGGCAAATCTCTGAGTTCGAGGCCAGCCTGGTCTACAGAGTGAGTTCCAGGACAGCCAGGACTACACAGAGAGACCCTGTCTCGGAAAACAACAAAGAATTAGAGGCAAGGACATTTGGGAACCTGGCGTCGTAGCTTGGTACTGGAACCCAGCGTGTGGGAGGACATGGGCTCAACCTCCCATCCTACAAAATGACCTAACGCCCTTACTTACGACGGACTCAAACCCACTGAATATTTAAGGGTGCCAGTCAACAACAACAAATTCRAGATGAGGAATTAATACTAATGATTCTCCGGTAAGATTTTATGCTTGTGCAGGACACTGCTTATTCTGTACCCTACTCGCATAGCCCATCTCTCAATTTTATTAACATATAGCACCGTTTCCCTTTAAATGAGACCATTTTAAAAGGCCATTGATTGCCTAAGTAAGTAGATAGTCGGAGGTCTGGATTTCAAGCTAGCTTCCCCAGGACTGCCTGTCCTTGGGCAGACCCTCTCTGCTCTACAAGCCAGGGTCCCCTCAGCTGGATAATGAGGACCTTGGAAACAAAACGTTCTCTTCTCCAAAGGTTCCCAGCTGTGACTATCTGCACTCCAAGTTGGCAGCAGAACGGGGGTGCAATCCTACTCCAAATGCTCCTCTGAGAATAACCTGGAGAATATGTGCAGCAACTGTCCCTCTCCACTCTCAGAACACCCCAAACTCCTCAGTCCATCAGCTCACCAGGGAGAAAGAAATGTTCCCGAAGTCCTCTTCAGAAAGCGGTAGCCGTGTAGAGTGGGTAGAGCAGGTTTCAAATCCACCAAACGGTTGTCTATGTTCTGTTTCCCAGGTGACACTGTCATAGTTGCCTGCTGTTGCCAACACCAATTCTCTCCCTCTCCCTGCAGTGAATGTCCTTGAAACCCAGCCCCTCCCAAGGCCCCTGCAAACAGCGGCTCCCTGAAGCCTGAGAGCCTCTGAATGCTTCTTGCTGTAGGACAAATGATTTAAAAAAACAAAACAAAACAAAAAAACACCATGCATAAATTACTAACGATTCCATGTAAAAAGCCTTAAAATATATCTTTAAAGGTTTTACTGGGGGTCACAGAAGCAAAGACAGTAGTAGCAAGCTGTGCTCTTTCATGTGAGGACTGACACACGTGAATTCAGATACGGCAGAAGACGGAAAAGAATGGACAAGGACAGGCTGCTCTTTCAGCAGAGATGGTAGCCCCGTGCGAAAGGCCCATCAGGACACGACGCCTACTTCATGTATTCTTTGGAACAAATGCCCGGGGTGCTCCCACTCTCTCCTTCTGAAGCGGACGCAGTCTGTTCTTTCAGCCCCTTGCCTTTACGTCCAGCGTGGCTCTGGGGAGATGTTTTCTCTCTTCCCATGCAGACGTCCTGTCCTTCCAGTGAGCCCGTGAAAACTACAAGAGTGTCTTCCCACACAGTAAACACTTCCCCATATAGCAAAGTTGCTATCAGATAGTCTCCTTTAAGTGACATCAAGTCTCCATATGAATGTCTACTCTCTGAGTACTCACTGCGTGAGAGTTCTAGGCCATGTATGATTAACCTAGTCCTTAGCGTAGGGAAGTCAGATTCATGAGGCCCTTGACTTAGTGAATTGGAGCTGTTCAATTACAGAGCCAGGCATGACTGCTGTCATTCCAACACTACTTAGGAAGGTGACTTTGAAACCAATCTGTGCTACGCATAGTCAGACCCCCACCTCAAAAGACAAACAAACAACACACAGAGGCAACTCTAGGTTAAACTGGATGTGTAAGCAACCACATGCTTAATTCTATCAGCTTTTAATTCCAACTCATCTCTGTTATTAATAACAAACTTATTGGCCAAAAATCTTCTGGGAAAGAGGGAAGTTTTCTGCCATTTGGCATCTGAAATGTAAATGTTAATTAATTCAGTTTTTATTATTTCTACCACCCAGTTGCTCTGCTATCAGAAAGGGAGCATTTGGTGGTTTGCCAAAGACAATGGCCACATATTATTATATTATCTCTAAGAGACACTTCCCATTTTGACCTGAATTTTAAAGATGAGAAACTGAAATTTGGAGAAATAAACCCTCCTGGACTAGAACAGGCAGACTACAACCCATGCTAAGTTGCCTGGGACCCCCACTTGTCACCTCTATAGAATACTAGACTCTGCACTCCTAGTCTCGCAGTGACTTGATGTGCCCAGGAGAGGTTGGGAGGGGGAGGTTATAGTATATGAGGGGATGAGGAGGGAGGAATGAAGGGAGGATCTGCATGAGGGGATATTGGGAGGAGGGGATAATATTGGGATGTAAAGTGAACAAATAATTTATTGAAGAAGAAAAAAAGACATGAGTCCTCAGAAAGAGATTGGAGCCACCACAGCCTGAAAGGCCTCTAGCCTGCTCATATCCACAACATCACAGCTAGACACAGAGGCGGAACAGCAATCGTGGTCTGAGTGCCGGTGTGTCCGAGGTGCGTAAATAGTAAATACAACTGGTCTCAGTTCAGACAACAGAGAGGAAGGTAACAAAACAGATGACAATGTTGTATCGAATCCGCTGCGCCATTTCTTGCCTTGTCCCCAGAGACAAGCCCTGATCCCTGTTACACTGTTCATCGGGCAGAGCAGAAAACCTGGGCAATGCTCCCAGGAGCGCCCAGGTGTTTTATATCCGTGCAAAACTTCTTTGGTGTTCTCCTGACTCCCAGGGAGGCAATGGTGTGACCCTCCATTAGGAGACATGGCATTAGGGCAGAGAAAACCCATTACTCTTCACCCTTATCACCAGGGTTATAAAGATGGGCAATAAATACTCTTTTATTGATCATTATTTTCCCTTTGTGAACTTTGACAACCCTGCCCACACTGATGCTTGGGCTAGTCCAAAGAACAATTAACCAGTGATACTATGGTATTCCGAAACTGAGTCCCACACATCTAGTCCCTTCTTTGTTTGAAACACGGAAAAGAGCTGAGAGTGCACAGGAAAACCCAAACCTAGGAACCTGCAAGGGAGATCTACAAGCAGAGCATTTTACTTGGCTAGGGTGGACATTCGCTCTTTTTTATTAGCATGTCATCTTTTTCTCTTGTAGCAAGAACGTGTGTTAAGTGGACTAGTCCATCTTTATACAAGGAAGGAACTTCCCAGCATGCCCCAGTCCCACTTCATTTGGTGCTACCCACCAAGGCCTTCTGGGAAATTCAAGGGCAGCCTATATTCAAGTAGATTCATGTGATGACATTAAAGTACAAATCCTCTCCTCCAAACCCAACAGCCATGAGCTAAGATACTTCTGCAGCAAAGCAGGGCTTGCTGTGCCGAGAAAAAAGGGAAGGCAGCAGAGGAGATGGGTCGACTCTGGCCCTTCCTCCCTCAGAATAAGGGTATCGCTCTGATTAAGTTCTGTGCACTAGACGGATCATGATGAAATTCTCACATACCAAAGGGACAGCTTGGATTGGCTATTATGAATTTCCCCCTTTTTTCCCAAATCCAGATGTACATCTAATAAGAATTATGGAAACAGAGTTTTCACAGAGGGACATTCACAGAGGAGAAAATGGTGGAGACAGGATGTAATCGTAAGAACTCATATAAAAAAAAAAAAGACTCTCTCTTGAAGCTCAGACTCTCACAGCTTCTCTCTTGCCCTCTTGGGCTCTTCTCTCTCCTCCTCCCCTGCCCCCTTTCTCTACATGGTCATGGCCCAGCCTCTGCTTCTCTACTCTCTCCCTCTCTCTGCCTTTCTCTATCCCCTTAACTCTCCTCTTCATTCCCTGAATAAACTCTATTCTATACTATAAATAAATAAGAATCTAAAACCCGAYTGCATCATTTCTTCCTGAGGTCACAGACAAATTATCTAAAACTCTGCCTCAGTTTCCTCAGTTCCACCATCTAATCAAAATGATCCACCAGGCATTTCCCGAGAAACACGTCTATTCAAAACGTTTGGATCTGGCAAGGAATCAAAGCCTCTGCGCTGGTTTAACAGAGTGGCAAGGAGAGAGAAAGCGAAGGGATGTATAGCTGGCCAGGTGGCGAGAGTACCCTGAAAACAGACGATGTAGACTAAGGAACAGGGTGGAGCGACTGCAGAGCAGAAGTCCTCTTGAACAGACAAGATGACATACGGACACGTCGTACTCGGGCAGGAGGGGGCGGTTATCTATGCGGAAAGCTACAGTGCAGGCTCTTTCAGCCAGTGCGGGGCATCACACTGCCAGTCCTGTCACTGCTCAGTCCCAAGCTGGAGCATCCGTGCTGGAGAAATCCTTCCAAGCCAACTCTGGGGCTGCCTCCTCCACGCTCCTAGCTAATTCCCTTACATGGCACCCTACTACAACGGACTGATACCCCGACTATATATACCCATACACGGACACCAACTCATTTGCGAATTCCACACGTGTGGACCGCATCGTCGAAATGAGGTCATAGGTCTTGCCGACAGGGAACGCAGTTCTTTGCCCCTGTCCTGCACTACTGCCTACGTCCTGCTCTTTCCCAGTGTTTAGCTCTGCTCCTTTTAACTCCAGAAGGGAAGCACGTGGGACAAAGTCATTCAACCAAACTCCTTTCTTAAAAATTTCAAACTCGTTGTATAGAATGGGGAAACCAAACCGCATATAAACTTCCCAATATGAAGGCATATGCAAGTTATTTTTAAATTTTTTTTAATTTATTTTTGTAGGAGAGGATGCAAATGACATGCCCACGTATGGGAGTCAGAGGACAATTCATCAGGTTGTCAGGCTTGGCACTGAGCACCTACCTTCTGAGCCAACTCGCAAGCCATCCATCTATTTTTTTCCTCCTTATTTTCTCTTGGGAAAGTTGGTAATTCTACCCTTTCTTAAAATAAAAAGGAGCGTCCCATTCAGTAGAACAACAACTCCAGCTGACTGGCAACATCATTTCAGACAGTGACATGGCTTTATGATCTTCACACACTGACAGAACGGAACCAGAAGCTGTGTTTGTTCCAGAAGTCACAAGTTCCCTGGCGTGCTTGTTTGCCCGCCTGAGATGCAGTCTCCTATGCATCCCTGATTGTACTGGTCTTCACTATACAGACAGCACAGTCCAGCCTCCGACCTCACCGCCCCAAGTACTAGAATTACAGATGTTCATGACCATCCACGACATAATCTTTAACAAATGTTTTCTGCACAAAATACTTTTCAGAAAGTAAATTAAGATAATATTAAGGTAGATAATTAAAACCAGATTAGATGAAAGAAAAATAAATACTTTTGATTTCCAGGTACTCAATGGGGAAATTCTTTACGAAAGGGTTCTCTTCCTCACACATAATGAGCGTCTTAAGGAAAGGTTCGTCAAAACCCCAGTTGTCTTAAGAGGTCCCGGCAGATCACAATCCACCAGGCCACGGCAATAGGAAAATGATGGGAACCATGAGGGCAAAGGAAACTGATGGGAACCTCAGGGGCTTCCAGCAGAGTACAAGTCTAGTAACATCTACCGTGCTTTTAGCCAAAAAATGGAAGGCGACTGGGTGAACACATGCCTGGACAAAAGAACGGGACACTGTAAAAGCAAGAGGAGGTGTCAGCAGTGGTGCCTTGTCTACTGCATACCAAAGAGAATGAAATTGGCTGTAATCCCAGCATGTGGGAGGCTAAAAGAGGAACATAGTGAGTTTTAAAGTGGGCAAGGCAGTTGAGTGAGGCCAGCTTGGATTATACAGAGAGACCTGTCCCAGCTAGACGATAAATGATAAAGGTAGATGAAGGATACATACATACATTCATATCACACACACACACACACACACACACACACACACACACACACACACACACACAGAGTAAAAATGGAGAGTGAGGCTAGGCTGACAATGGTCCTCAGTTACCTCCCTCTCTGTACTGCAAAGGCCCTTGATAATTTAAGTCGTTGTACATTTAAGGTTCTCCGGCCACTGCACACACTTCTCAGAACTAACATGCAACAGGCTAATTTATGGTCCCTGGCCCCACTCTAAAGACACAGAAAGGCATATTATCCAAGCCAACGCTATTGCAAGGCCGCCGTCTGCTTTTGCTGTAGTCTACTTTAGGGTGATCTTTTTCCTGAACAACAGGCAGTGCAAATGGGGTGCCTTCGACCGTCAGTCCCCAAACATCAACTTATCCGTGTATTCAGCGGAGAGCATGTAAACCATGTCATGGCCTCAGCACATTTCACTGCCTCACAGTCTTTCCTAAGTCCCTACACCATAAGTGCAGTAAGTACGGAGCAGCCTGACTCCTCAAGTTCCTAGGCTCCTCTGGCATTCTGGACCCCATGAACTCTGGCCCCATTTCTCTTACCCACTGGCTCAGGTAACCCCCCCCCCCTTTTTTTTCTTAAGCACCCCATTCTGGTGCAAGAGGACTGTGTGACCCTGCAGCATTCTACCTCAAGAACCTGGTCTGCACAATTGTCACCCCGGCTCACAACCATTTTTTCCCCTAATCCCATCACCACAAGAATGTCCATCCATCTGCCCTTCAAACGTCCACCATTGTGCACTGTCTTTGTCTAAGCTCTCTCTCAGAACAACCTTAAGAGGGACTGAGCTTCCTGGAGTGAATGGATAGAAAGTTGCACAGTGAATCACTGGAGCCCAATAAACCCCACAGTTTATTAAATGCAAAACTCAGAGCAAACCATCTGAATTCTTTGACTGTCCACCATTCCCTTATTTGTGAAATGAAACAATAGTGCCTATCTGGCAAGTTGTTAAAAGAATTAGAAAATAACTTACATACTAGGCCAAATAGCAGGTTGAGCACAGCTAAATCAAATGTCCAAAATCTGTAATACATGTGTTACCAACATCTCACTTTCGGGAACACCCTACAGTTGATTAGTGATGACCAACCTGTAACATCTATGCAACCCTTCTCAAAGGCAAAATCTTCCTGCTCCCAGCCTCAAAGCTGGAATACATTTGCTCCAAAAAAATCTCAGATAAAGGAGAGCAACCTGGATTATCTCATAATATTCAATAAATTAAACCAAGCATAGCAGCATACGCCTTTAATCCCAGCACATGGAAGCAGATGCAGGTGGTTATCTGTGAATTGGGGTCCAGCCTGGTCTACAGAGGGAGTTCCAGGATAATCAGAGTTACATAGTGAGACCCTGTCTGAAAGAGAAAATGAGACAGAATATGAAAACAAATAAAGTAAGATAAAGGTCATGATTCAAAAATGAACACAAAACAATGTGATTGCTTCGAGGCCAGGGAGGAGCCTCACCTCACACTGGGGCAGAGCACACACTTCCTCATTCTCCTCTGAGGACCTGTTGCCTGAACCTCTCTCTATGCTAAACAGTGAACAACTGCTCTATAGAGCAAACAGAAAAAAAAAAAAAAAAAAAAAAACATTTAAAATTATTTGCATCAAGATGTTCGCAAAACCAGCTTTAAAGGCAATGGTTTTGTGAGCAGTTGTAACTTTAATACCTCGGTGCACAGGATTATCAAAGTTAAGCTAGACACATTTCAATAACTCTGGGCCCCTGTTACACACAAATGAAACATGATTTTTTTTTTGTTTCCTGTTTCTTTATGTCACATATTTCTTTAGTAATTTGTTTTGATTTTCTCCTCGGATTTTTGCTCTCAACTCTTTCTAGACTGAAGTAAAGGACTATTTGAACTGAAATTTACTTTAAATCTGAGTCAAGAACATACCCTTAGAATTTTACTTCTGACCATAATGAGCTTTAATCTGGATATCAGGTTTATAAGGGCTTTTCCCCCTTCATCTAAAAAATCAAATGAAATAAATGTTAAAAAGGCTACATCAAGCTTTGCACAGCCAATGAGGTTTATCCAAGGCACGATTATTGCTAATTGAAAAAGTCTACATCATAGCTTTTTGGATGTTTCATTATTTTGGCATTTCTATTTTCTCTAGGCAGGCGTTGACAGTTGCTCATATTCATAGTATATATTAGAGAATTTTGAAAATATCATGGGAGATTACAGATAAGCAAATAAATCCTCTAGCTCAAGGCTAAATCGACACCTGGGCAAATAAGGGGGCAGTCCCATCTCGAGGGACAACTGGTCCGCTGTTTCATAGCACAGCATTTTACAGTTAACAGAGAGGCACACTATCTGGAGAGGGTACCGCTTGCCTTCTGCTCTCTGGCTAAAATCAGCTACAGAGGAGATTTATGGATGCCTTAGTTATTTGAAAAATCTTTTATGCTACATAACTTCACATTTTAAAAAATAATTATCCAATTTCAGCTAAAGAAATGTGTGACATCATAAATCGGGCATTCCCACTTTGAGCTCCCCTCCCCCCACTGAGACGTCCGCTGGTGCACCTCTCTTCTGTAGCTTGTTACAAGGCTTCTAAATGCTCTCCCCGGCAGTCCCCTTTTACCTGAGACACTTTATCTAAACCTACGTATGTGTATACACAGGTAAGAAAATCAATATCTAATGACAAAAAAAAATGAAGTTTATTTTAAAACAGTCCTTTGCATTTATTAAAGAAATGGAGTTTGCATGCCAATTAGATAATGCTGATTTTGGAGAAAGAATTAAATAGTGGCTAAATACGTGCTACTGGGGAATATAGACCGTGAGCGCTCTTGGATATTTCGATTTTATAATCATTGTTGAAATAGTCACTTTTTATACATAGGAAATATCATGAGTGTGCTTAGGACTGTTTCAGAAACTGTTGAAAATTATGCCCTAATCCCCCGATAAAATTCATTTAATGATTTTATGAAACTCAAATTAATTAACAACTCAAACAGTCATTTTGATTTTTAAGTATTTTTAAAATTATAATTTAATAACATCAGGCTCTTCCCTTTCTTGCCACCAAACCCTCTCATATCCTCCTTTCCAGTCAATTCGAGGCCTCCTTTTTCACTCATTGTTAATGCGTGTGTGTGTGTGTGTGTGTGTGTGTGTGTGTGTGTGTGTGTACGCACGCGCATGCGTATTTCTAAGATATTTCTACCTGTAATATGTTCAGAAGTACAGTGTTACGTTGGTCTGATTTCAGGATTGTCCTTGTGGAAAACCATTCACGGAGCTCTTCGCTGGGGAACAGCTCCCCTCCCAATCTCAGCTTTCCTCCTTTGCTTGTCCTTTGTGTGAGACTGAGGACTTGTGGACTCAAGATCCCATCCCGTTTGGCATTTTTGTTGCTGCTGTACCTTTCTTGTTTTTTGTTTGTCTTGTTTTGAGACAGGACCTCACTATGGACCTTTGACTGTCCTGGAACTCATTATGCAAACCAGACTGACCCTGAACTCAACTCCCTGCCTCTGCCTCCCAAGTGCGGGATTAAAGGCGTGCGCTGCATCACCTGCATCACCTGTCTATTGTTTTCTTTCTTTTTTTTAAGTAAACATTTTCAACAGAACATGACCCAAAGATATATTAATTTGATACAAACATGCTTTAAAAAATGACGGCAGGAAAATATACAATATTTCCCCCCACAATCAAACTATAATGTTTTTGTAAGTATAGAAATCTTTTTGCATATAGTAGAAAGACTTCATAACACAAGCATATCAAATCCAGGTGCAGTATCCAGGCAGTGTTGGTTGCTGTTGTGTAGCATGGTGATGTGTACAAAGCAAAATGTGTGTGTGTGCTGTATGCTCAGAATCAAAGCTGCAGCAACGCCACCCGGGCAAGCTCTGCCAGAAACGACTGGGCCTCAGCACATGTTTGATTTTGAATTCTTAGCCATTCTTCAGTCAAAACCCCTTACAGTCGCCAAATCTTTCCCAACCCCGCCATAGATTACTAAGCTAGGAGCTAGACAAGCCCTCCCTCTCTATCACCATAGCTGCCTATCCATCACACACCTCTCCAGCAGACAGGTCTTACCCTCTTTAGGTCCTAGAAACCGGTAATTGCTGGTCCCCACACATTTCCTGAGCTCATATGGTCAGGTTTTTAAACCCCTCAGGATATAAAGCCAACCATTTAGCATCACAACATTCACAGAACTGTGCTGTTTAGAGATGTGTGGTGTTGAATGGAAGCTTAGAATCACTGAAGAAAACTCTGAGCCTTAACACACACACTTACCCAGAGCAAAAGACTCGCTTTCCTTCACCTTTACCATTCTAGAAAGAAATTCAGACAATCCATCCATATATACTTGTGTGAGTACATAGACATTATCTTTCCCATTTTATATAGAAGAGAAATAACAAACTATATATTTTACTGCGTGCTTGGAGGACAAACAACACAGACTGGTAAACTTCTCATATCTGAGGATAATTGGCTTAGGTTGGCAGAAAATATTCCTCTTCCTTGAGCGTATCTGCCAGCGAGGTCCCCGACTACACAAAATCTCAGCAACATTGTCAAAGTCTTTTTTTTTTTTTTTTTTTTTTTTGGAGACAGGGTTTCTCTGTGTAGTCCTGGCTATCCTGGAACTCACTCTGTAGACCAGGCTGGCCTCGAACT
>BDUI01000035.1:865280-879277 GCA_002335545.1 Apodemus speciosus | reverse complement strand
AGAGAGAGAGAGAGAGAGAGAGAGAGAGAGAGAGAGAGAGAGAGAGAGTCATTTACTAGCTTCACAGAGGCACACAGACACAGACACACACACACACGAGGGAGAGGGAGAGAGAGAGAGTCATTTACTAGCTTCACAGAGGCACACACTCAGACACACACACACAGTCATTCACTGGCCTCACAGAAGCACACACACACACAGTCACTCACTGGCTTCACAGACATGCATACTCACCCTGGAATGAGTTCGCTGAGTATTCACAGCTTTGGCACTCTTGGGGCCTCCAAAGTCATGATGCTTTGCCACTTGATGAGTCTCAATATTACTCACAGGTCCAACATGTTGACCTTACTCTGTAGCCAAAGGTCCCAAGGCTCTAGCTCAAAACACAAGTTATAACCTAAAGCTCGACCCCACCCTTTCCTAGTGAATTTTCTGTATGATCTGTGACAAGCCCTCTTAAATGACAGAAGCTATCTGCACTAAAAGGTTTACCGTACTAAATATAACTCTTCGCAGTCATAAACATGCGCACTGTGGACAAGGTAAGCTGGGAGCTGCTTGTGTTTGCACAGGATTATGACCCTGGAATCTTGAGGCTGAAACAGGGTGATCTCAAGTTTAAGCCTATCCTTCTACCAAGTCAAAAAGAGTCAATAAATAAACTCTTGTATCCAAAACAAAACAATGTACCCCGGGTGTATTGCTTGCCTTTTTTTTTTTTTTTAAATCACTGTGACAAAATATTTTTTAATCACTGTGAAAAAATTAAGGAGGAGGGGTTGATGTGGGCCCATAGTTTCAGAGAGAATTCAGTCTGTCACAGTGGGGAAGGTCTGGTGGCTGGAGGACCTTTCTCCACAGGCAAAAGCAAACTGTAGTGGTTTTATACAAGGTGACAGAAAAAAAAGCAGGTCCCTGTTCAAGAGTTGGTTTAGTGGTTAAGAGCACTGGCTGCTTGCTCATTTAGAGGTCCTGGGTTGGAGTCCTAACATACACAACACACACACACACACACACACACACACACACACACACACACCCCACACCCATATGTAACTCCAATTCCAAGGGATCTAATACTTACACTGACTTGTGATGAAAATTAAATTAGCAATAAAATTAAAAAGCAGATTCTGGATGTAACAAAGGCCAGTGGCCATGAGGCCAACATCTACTAGCATAGCCCCACCTCCTAATTCAGGCATCTATAACTTCCTAAAACAGTGCCCCAAGTTAGCTACCAAGTGTTTACACACATGAGTGTCTGTGGGACATTTCAGGTTCAAACCACGGCCTAAGGGCCAAGGTGATTGATATATGAAACAGAATCAGTCGTTCCTCAAACTCAGGCTGTAGACAGGGGACTCGCCATGGCCAAGTGAAGCTAGAGTTTGGAAATTCCCCTTCACTACCCTGACGTGTCACCTTGAACGACTTCCTAAAGTCTTGTGCCTTGGTTTCCCAAGTCATAAAATAAAAGCTGCCATGATGGGATCGTGTGGTTGTAAACCTGAAGGTTCTGGAAGCTATCAGCCCATAATCCACCACCCCCCACAACCCCCGCAAACATACAGACAGGTGACAGAACCTTGAAGAAATTAGCATCGTCTGGAATCCCAGGGGATTCTGGGAAAGCCTCTAACACGTGCCAGTTTGGTAGGGAACTGTCAGCCTGGCATTTTCCTGGTGGGGTGGTGGAGCCATCCTTGTGGGATGGGAAGCTCATATCCAACGGTGTGCACGTACAGAGCACTGCAGAGCTTACAAGACAGTAGCGGGCAAACAGAAGTTACTGAGTGAAAGATCGGTAATTCGATACTTCCCGAAAACCAAATAAGCAGGGCCTTCTAAAATGCCTGCTCAAATGTGACCATGAACTGTACAAATTGTTAGAGATCGCTCGATAGTTTTTTCCAAACTCAGCATAGATCAGATCACTCGTTGCTTTCCAACTTCCTCTTTTCCTTCACCCTTGACCAAAGAAGATTAACACAGATAATTCTACAGTTCCTCAACTTTACAATGTCCCAGGAGTAAGAGGCCTAGCTGGGTTTTTATTTTTGTCCCTTCATTTTGTCCCAGTGTCACATTCTTTTTACCCCTAGAAAAGGAAGGACATGTCTGTATTCATAATCCCAACAAGCTACAAACCATTTAAAGTCCCTAATGTAAAACAAAATGTCTGCCATGGGTATGTGTGTCTACGTTTCAATTTTACAGAGCTTATGATAACTACATTTCTTTCAAGGCCACACAGCTTTGAGCCTAGCTCTGAATGTGTCCTCAGGTCACCTCTCTGGATATCATCCACTCTGCAATAGGTACTAACACCCACCAGTACTGATGCCCTACTGTGGATGGCCTGCCTTTCTATCTCCCTTGGACATATGCTCGTATCTAACTGAGCTGTTCATCTTAGCCATTACACAAAGCTCCTGTGCACACACATGTGACCGTCACAGGGGCCTAGAAATGCACCCCCAACCTCAACTCTGCCAAATAAGAGGAGCGTCTAGCCAACCATGCCACCAGGAAAATGCCAGGCTAACAGTTCCCTACCTAATTAAACTGACACCTGCTAGACGCTTTCCCAGAATCCCCTTGGCTCCCAGAGGATGCTAATTTCTTCAAGGTTCTGTGATGTTTGGGAGAATTATAGGCCGATAGCTTCCAGAATTTTCAGGTTTCCACACAAGCATCGGTGTAGAGTTTTGGCCTTTTTCCAGAGTTCTTTTTCGGTAGTTAATGAAGCCAACCTCAGCATCCTTCATTAAAAAGCCGTTCATCATTCGTACAGGCTCACAACTTGTGCTCAACAATTAGCTGCAGATGGTGAGCAGGTTCACAGGCCAAAACCCAGTTTCTCCACACCACACCCTTAGGACTTTTAACTCCGTTGCTTAGGTCACAGGGCAACTGTGAATCACCAATGCCTGGCCTTCCACATTAATATGAACAGTAGAAACTACACCTGGGAACTCTGAGAATGCAGAAGGACTGAGGGCTGTTGACAGCCTGTTGCTGAAATATGACGGTCAGCATTTCAAAGTGTTTCCTATCTGCCTGGACCCAGTGCAGAAAGCCATAGAATCCTCCCCCGAATTGGGAACCGAACAGGACATGCCCAGATACCTTAATTAAGGCTGAGAGCTACTACAGAAGGACTGGCATGGAGATGCAAATTCTCTTACCAGAGCAAAAGAGCAAGCCCACGAACCCACTTGCTCTGGCAAGATGCACTTCATAACAAAACAAAACAATGTAAATTGTCCTAATAGATCCTCTTCTCTACCTTTTTTGGCCCTGTCTCTCTGAAGTCACCTCCCAACAGGACGGTAGAGGAATATTTCAGGTGGCACAGGTTCATTGTTTGTAGTGGCCTCTCGTGCACCCCATTTCTCACTTCACTTAGCCTTCACAGCATCTCTAAGGTATAGAGAGGTTTGGAGGCTTGACCAAGGTCAGGTTACCAGTGATTGATGGACTAAAGTCACAGCACAACGTCACCTCATAATCCAGGAGACTAATCCATTCTCCCCTTTCATTACAATGTGGTTGGGTACAGAAATCCCAGTTCAATAGATTCCGGGGTCTATGATACAGCACTTTAGTATTTTTTAAAGTGGGCAGAAACCCTGCTGTTCTTCCGAGCTGGCATAAATTGACCTCAACTTCCCAGTCCTGCCTTCCTCCTACGCCAAGGGTCCTGCCCTCTCTAAGTTAACATCCTCATCATATCCCCCAACTCAGTCCTCCTCTCCTCAGAATGCATCTAGCCTCTCTCCGAAAGGTTTAGCATACCCAGGCAAACTGACAGGTCAAACATAGAAGCTTGTCCGACTCTTAGGTGATGGATGATGTCTTAAGTCTGTAAATACCCACAGCATGCTTGAGCTGATCCTCTGCGACATAAAAGTCACCTCCTGCTCTGGAACACAGGGAGGTAACAGCGTTCATCATCCTTGGTGGAAACTGCAAAGCTACTTCCAGAACTTTATTCCTGGAAAGTACAGTGTGCCCCGCATGGTGAGCAATACACCTGCCCAACAAACTGCAAGGCCGTACAAGGAACAATCTTTAAATAAAAAGTCTCATCACTGACAGCTGCTATCCTAAGTAGTGAAAACTGAACTAAACTGCTCCCAGTGAAGACCGCTCCATCTTTCGTGACTTCGTAGACTGACAGAGAGGACCCAACACCTATAGTATTGTTGTCTATTAGACAAATAGGTGTTTTTTCTCTGGCTTCTTGAGAATCTAAGCGTACAAATGAACTCGAAGGCATGCGCATGTGTGAAGAGCAAATGTTGACATCAGATGCCTTCCTCAAGCATTCTCCACCTTATATTTGGAGACAAGATCTCTCACTGAACCTGGAGCTCACCCAGTGGGCTATTCCTGCTGGCCCAGGAACCTCTAGGCTCCTCCTCTACCTGCCTCTCAGGATTGGGATTATAAGCACATGATGTTATGCTTTTTGTATGTGAATCTAAACTCGGGTCCTCTGTGCTTTACACAGCAAACACTTTCACCATTGAGCCATCTCCTTGGCCCGCTGAATCATTTGTTAATATACAAATGTTCTGCATCTTCTTTGGACTTTATTGAATGAGCTGAAACAACAGGGCAATCTTCAAGTCTTTGAGGAACAAATGGCTGCTAACAATTAGAATCATGTCTGAGTACTCTTCCGCCGCCTGTGCAAAAGCGGTCCTCTTGGAGAAACAGGACTCTCCTTCAAGATGGAGATATGGGCATGCGCTGTGGTTGCCTTGGGAAACCACAACAGGGTACTTCCCTTGGGATACAGTCATGAAGATCTACACACACGCTATAGCTTCTCACTAAACATTCTCCTGGTTAAAAATTCAGAAATGACTCCTGTGCAAGGTTTGTGCAGATGGTCGCCTGATGCAGTAGACACACCTCCATTTTCTCCCTGAGAAATCACACATGTGTTTTTCTTAAGGACCCAGAAAAAGAACATTCTTTCTATTCTACCCCAACTCAGGCTTTCGGATTTCCATTCTGAAACTTACAACTACAAAGAAGATAACATATCCAGTTTTAAAAGGAGGCAGGTTTGTTCCTGTTGAAACTAGTCACATGAATTTAAATTGAGTCTAATGTCAATAATGAAAAGACATGCAAGTGCTTTAGATATCGAGCACGATTTACAATATCGTGTTCATTACAAAGTCAACATAGAGACTCTGGCCCAATAAACATACACAGACATACACATGTGGTTGGCGTGGAATTCATAAAAGTGCTCCTGCTCTTTATTCATAATACTGACATCTTCATGTATGTACCAGGCCTAAAGAGGTTCAGCCCATGAAATCAACACCACAGCTGCTAAGCTAAATATATGCTTATCACATATATGTCAACAAATGTTATACTTTAAGGAATGCTTCATCGAGTGATAAGGTTGAAACGGCAGTGGAACTTATTACCCTGATCTCAAACCATTTGGCGCTATATACTACATGTGGCCTCTCCAAAGGCAAAATGATTGGTATTCCCAGCACAACAGAACATACCGAGCCACATACCAAAGACACAACCTACTGTGTAAACTCACAAGCACAGCATTAGAATTTATAGAACAGGCTTACTTTCAAACAAATCATTTTTTCCTGATTTACGTTCTCCCAAGACATAATACAAATATCCAAGGGTATAAATATTCACTTTGAAAATATTCATACACAGAGGAGACATATCAAAAACACACCATGGTAAAGATTTGTGGCATTTCATATTTCTTTCAAAAGGAAGATGAATGTGTGATATGTGTGATACTACAATTTCATGAGCCTAACAACATATGTCACAATCTAAATGATTCATGGAGAAGCAAATGAATTACATATGCTTGCACCTATTTGGAAGTTTTCTTTAAATTCCTGAAATTGTAAATTCGATGCTACTGACTTTTACTCAACAAAAATGACTTCTGAGTTATTCTTTTTTTTTTTTTTTTTTACAAGTCTGGTTATGTGCAAAATCACAGTGAAACAGTGGCTGCCCCTCTCTCATTCACACAGAGGGCTCATTTAAGGCATCCATTTGATATTCTAGCTAATAATAATGTACACTATGCTAATGTACAGAGACTTGACAATCTGAATTTTTTTTTATTTTTTTTTGGTTTTTCAAGACAGGGCTTCTCTGTGTGGCCCTGGCTGCCCTGAAACTCTGTAAACCAGGCTGGCCTCGAACTCAGAAATCCACCTGCCTCTGTCTCCTAAGTGCTGGGATTAAAGGTGTGCACCACTATTGTCCGGCAAGGCATTGCAATCTAACTGGCTACTCATCATGTATTTTTTTTTCCCCACTGATGAGGAGGGTGTGTAGAAGGAAAGGAAACAAATGATCCAAAGTCTGTCACTTCTACTATCAACACTGAACATACTTTCTGTAGCCTTGGTCCTCAATAAAAGGCTGTGCAGACTTTGTCCCCAACTCTTATCAGGATGGGGCCCTCAGAAGACTGAGGAACTCCCACTTAATGATCAAGGAAATAGTAAATAGTGGAAGACAATATTGAATCAAGCAGACTGGTATTGTTGCTCTTCCCATGGAAAGACCTATCTTGACCTTAGAGGAATTCTGCTACTGCTGACAGTTTTCACTGCTGTATTTTCTTAATGAAGAGTTCTATTTTGATCACATTTCAATGTGCATTAGTTATAACAATTTCAGAAAGAAACCTAAAAAGGAGCAATGATCTCCAAGCATTAAAATGTAATAGACAGCCAGGCAGTGTTGGCACATGCCTTTAATCCCAGCACTTGGGATGCAGAGGCAGGTGGATTTCTGAGTTCAAGACCTGCCTGGTCTACAGAGTGAGTTCCAGGACAGCCAAGGCTAT
The DNA here is from genome assembly GCA_002335545.1 of Apodemus speciosus. NCBI lineage: Eukaryota > Metazoa > Chordata > Mammalia > Rodentia > Muridae > Apodemus > Apodemus speciosus. Next base: position 872,391 of record BDUI01000035.1, on the reverse strand, counting down.
ATAGAGAAACCCTGTCTTGAAAAAAACAAAAAACAAATAATAACAAAAAAAAAATCAAAAACAAAAAGCAAAACGTAATGGACAAAGGGTCACAAGAAAAAGTTTTAGAAGAGCCACACTGAATGCCAGTAACAATAAGTAAAAATATAATTAATATAATAAAAAGTGTAGGAAATCATGTCCAAAGAGCTGCTTCCCAGGCTACAGATCTAGAAAGCAGAGGGGGCCTGAGTGTGAACTGCCCACATGCACTGTCTGACAGGTGTCTGGCTGATACTTCGCCGTGTAATTACATTATCCTCCCAGTCACAGCCAGCTTGACGTTCTCAGAAGGTTGCCGAGTGGCAACATATACCCAATGCTGCATCCATGTTCTCTAGGAACTGCTCGACCTCCACTCCTGGTCCTCTCAAGGTAGGTCCTCCTGTGCCTGTGCTGCACCTATTCCTGTCACGTCTCAGGCACAGTGGCTCTGTGGCCACCTGGGCCTGGCCTGCGACTTCCTTAGCACCTTTGACTGGACTAAACTTGTCCCTCCTCTCCACAATCATCCTCCTCTTCCACCCCACTGACTACTGTTTCATTCTTGACCCTCAAGCCCAGAAATCCCTTCCTCCCTTAAACTGAGGTCTCTGGTCAAGAATAAGGACTTGGCAGTCTAGGCATTTCTGTCGACTGTAATTTTACATTGTGAAATGTTTACAAAACGCAGGCTTCCTTCCTTTCTTCTCCCAAGGATGACAGGCTCTCTCAGGAGACTGAGGCCTCACACTCAGCAGGCCCATTTTCAAAATGATTACACTAAACTTGAGTTCCATATAACATACAGGTCATTTTCTTCGCTAGCCCTTCTGTCTTGACTGACTACACAGGGTCTACAGACTTCTGGTTTGAACAATCTTTTAAAACAAGCTATGTTCCTTAGCATGGGGGAATGGTATAATACCAACGAACTTAAGCAGTGTCAAATTTTAGCCTAATTTGAAAACTTGCTGACATCTCTCAGAGAACTCTCCCCAGCAATGGTGATCTATGAATGGAACAGTCTGGACTGACACAAAACTCTATTATGGCTAAGACTTGCAATTTGTGGTAGCAGGAACTTCTTAAGAGCATGTCATGCCAGGACACCTTGGACTGGAAATCAACTATTTATACACAGGACTAGCTTTGGGACCAAGAATAAGCCAGTTCACTCACCTTCAGTTTGCTTGCTGACAAATTTCAAATGACTTAGCCTAAAAATGGAGGCGCCTCTGAAAGAGCTGCAGTGTGCCCTCCACCTGGTTAACATCTGTAAAGCTGGAGTCTAAATACGGGGAGAGAGCAGAGGCTGAGTGACTGGGAGCTGGGCATGTGCCCCAGCCAGTCCTTATTCGCCACGTTCTTAAACCCCTTCGGTGATTTAAAAGAACCCACCAAGTAGATGAGTGTGTTTTGAGGTCTCTGGGTCTGTGGTAGGGTATGACTTTCATGTCCTTACAGCCCCATGCCACCCCCACTTAAATGACTTAACCAGTTTACGAGGAGCCTCTGGGAGAACTCTGGATTCACAGATAAAGAGTATGACACTCTTATTTAGTGCCAAGGCACTGAAGCAACCTGGATTGTTGGGAATGAGTGGAAGATACTGGGGAACCACTGTAGTCTTACATGCTCTCTCCTAAGGCTTAAGGAAAATCTACTTATTTGTCTTTAAAGAAAAGTACAACTATGAATGGTGGCAGTGGTGGTGATGTAAAGGCATTTTATTACTGTGTCCTTGTCAACCTTGGAGGAGTTTCCATTTCACAAACGCTACAGGTGAGAGGCCCCCGATGGGGTTGTCTCCTCTGCTCCAACTATAGAAACCAGAATTTCCTCCAGTGTTTCTGCAGCCCCCCACCCCCCAGAGATCTTTATCTCAAGACTGCTGGGCAACCCACATCACATCTGCTACAGGCCACATCTTCCGCAAGAGCTGAGGCCCTGATGCCATTTAGACACAGCGCATACCAAGGTCACTTATTCTACGGCCAGTCTACATGACCAGACTTCAAACCGGAGCCTATTTACAACCGCCAGTTGTTCACTTGTTTGGTAAGAGTGCTAATTATAGGGATTAAAGAAAGTCCATTTAAGGTTTGCAGAAACACAGAACATGCTCAACAAATATCTGTCTTGCTTTTCCTTGACAATTCCATTCACTCCAGTTACATGAACAACCAACCACAAAATACCAGGGCACACCTTAAGGCTGCATATTACTTATTAGATGGCAGAATTGGGGGAAATCACTACTCATTGGGTTAAACATCTTGGTGTCTGAGACCTGCTGAAGTAATTTCCCCAAATGAGTCCTTTGCCATCAACAGGTTGTCCCAGATCCCGATTGGCAATACTTCCTCTAACTACGAAAAGCAGCAAAGCAGAGCTTTTATTATAAAAAGGGACATAAATCAGCCAGAATTCAAACATTTCACTGTTTTGTTTTGTTTTTTGTTTGGAGACAGGGTTTCTCTGTGTAGCTCTGGCTGTCCTGGAACTCACTCTGTAGACCAGGCTGGCCTCGAACTCAGAAATCTGCCTGCTTCTGCCTCCCAAGTGCTGGGATTAAAGGCGTGCGCCACCACTGCCCAGCACATTTCACTGTTCTTAAACTCATGCTGTATACGCTTCCAACATAGCACTTGTCATTTACAAAGGTTGGAAGTAAAAGTATTGTTATGAACAGCAGTGGTGAAGATCCTGGCAGGTTCCCAGGGCCTACACGAACAAATGCAACCTCAGGCAGGTGGGTGGCTTGACATCTGTGAACTGCTGTGTCTTCCTCATATTAAATGAGGTAAAGCAGCTGTGATCTTTATGAAGATCTATGGTCTAGAGGGAAAGGCAGTGACTAGGACTGTACAATTCTTCGAAGTAACAAAACACATAACATACATACCCAAGAGACAAATGAGTTTTCCTAAAGCAAAATATGCAACCAATGCCCAACGCAACAGACAAACTGCCATGCTTGAATGGAGAATTGTTAACAACTCTACTAAGTGAAAACCAATCAGTAAGATCACATGCTGTATCTGTGTTTGGCCAGGCCAGAGCTCCTCAGGGGAGCACTACAACTATCCTGGGGTACTTTTCCCCATAGATATGTAAAATTATATTTTCAGTTTGGGATGGCCATGGTGGGACTTACTGCACATATTTAATCACTTATCTATAGAAATGATAGTGTACTTTGTTAGATTATATAATTTAGAGAAATAATTTTTTAAACAGTTTTCTTATTTCTCACTGTCAGATTTGGGGGTATACATGCAAACTTTGACTATAACAATACTAGGTAGGTCATTTTGTTTTGTTTCCTGAAAGACGCATACTAAGGGAACTTTTTCCTTTTGGGAGGGTGAGTGGGGGGGGGGGGTCGCCCTAGCTATCAAACTATGTCAAGTGAACCCTTGACCCCACTGCTTCCACTGCTCAGAGGTCAGAGGTTAAGGGTGCAGCACCATGCAGGCTGAAACTTAAACATCTTTAACAAGAAGGCACACCTGGGAAGTGGAAACAGACTACAGAGTGAGTTCCAGGCCAGCCAGGGCTGCATAGTAAGACCCGGTCTCCAAGTTGGGGAGAGGGGGAGGGGGAGGCAGGGAGAGGCTCTCTTATGCTGGGAACAAGCTTGCCAAGAACCAGTTCTGTGGGCATAAATGCACAGTGGACATCAGAAGAAGGAAAACTGGACACTTCTGTCAGCGAACTATAAAAGAACCCAAAGGAGCTGACTGATTCCAAGTATACAATACTTAATACTTTTCTGCACATAAGCTGCAAACAGTATTTTCAGTTCTTACAGATTGCGTTCCCCAGAATGTTACATCAAGTGTAACATTTTTTTTCACAAAACGGGGGCTCCTTTGTCAAATTCAGAATTTGTTACTTGGAACAATTTTTCTATCTTTTTGAGGCATAAAATACTACCTGGACAGTATATGCTACAAGAAGTGTTGCTTACCCCAAACATCAGACCACAAAACCCTTCTTAATATAAGGTTTATGAACAGCGCTCCACATGAAGTTTGGGAAACAAGAACCTAACACTAATTCATGCAAGAACTTGTGCTTTGAACAAAGTGTTTTTCTCCCCCTGAAAAGTACATAGCAAGTGAGTGGATCTTTTGTTAGAGGTTGCATTCTTAGGCTTTTTCCTTAAACTTCAGCCTTCAAACTAATCTTAAAAATGAGTCCGTGGCCTGGTGGGATGGTTCAGTGGGCAGATCAGCTGTAGGGCAGGCCTGATGAGCTGTGGTCAGTCCTCGGAACCCATGGAATAACAGTGGAAGTGAAGAAAGAACTCCACAATGATATTCTCTAACCCCCACATGGGCACTGTGAGCCACAGGGGCTTGTAAACACAATGATAACAACAGCAACGATAGCTTTTGAAATTGTTGAAGAAGAAGAAGAAGAAGTAGTAGTAGTAGTAGTAGTAGTAGTACTAGTAGTAGTACTACTAGTAGTACTAGTAGTAGTAGTAGTAGTAGCCGCCTCTCCAGATTCCTACAAGATAGAGGTCCCAGGAATTCCTCATCTATAGTGTAAGAAATAAAAGAAACTGTTTAAAATTTGTATGCTCTAACAAAGTACACTCTCATTTCTATAGACATGTGATTTAAATGTATGCACTAAGTCCCACCCTAAACAATGGCAATCTTAAACTGAAGAGATAAAGTAATTTTAAAGAAATATCTTTTATCTTAAATAAATGGGGGTCTTTTTTTTTAATTCTTAGTAGGGAGGTGGTAGTATACACCTTTAATCCCAGCATTTAAGAGGCAGACAGGCAGATCTCTTGAGTACAAGGCCAGCCTGGTCTACCAAGAAGAGAGTTCCAAGACAGGCAGAACTATGCGCAAAAACCTTGCCTTGAAAAACAAAACAAACAAACAAAGAAAACAAAACAAAAATTTCTGTATTTAGACAAAAACTTCCACCCCAGGGTTTAAAGAGTTATTTTACTGGGTGATATTTTTCTTCCTTTCACACCAAGTATGGCTTCCAAGGAAGTAGACATAGTATGGCATCATAAGCTAAGCAGATAAGGGAGAAACTAGAACTGAAATGTTAAGTGAGGGGGTGGGGGGGAGAGTAGAGCTTGGCACATAGGGAAAGCCAGCACTGAAAGCCCTTGAAAAGTCATATTGAAACCTACTACTGTAGATGCTTCCTAAGATATACACATATATACAAGGCATTTAAATGGAGTTACCRTAGAGTGAAGGAGACTATACCTCAACTAGACATTTTTATTTTACCAAATAAAACTCCCGGTTCAAGAATGGATTACATGTTTTGAGTCTTTAGACAAAAGTGTCTTTTAGACATACACACCCAAAGTACAGGCAATGGCCAATGCTGTTGATTACCCTATACAACTCAGTAGTAAGATTCTGTTGCTGAAGAGAACACATGCTTATTTATGACAAAAAGCATGAAGCTGTCCAGCTGATACTCAACCTGAAGCATCAACCCTACTCCTGAAAAGGAGCTACATGCCACTAGATGAGAAAAGAAAATCACCCTCTCATCTGGTTATGAACCTTACTGTTGAGGTTAGGCCCTGGTACTGCCTCCCAGATCCTTGCTCTGGAATAAGACTCGGACCCAGAATAGATTTACACACTCCTAGGCCATAGAGCTAGGCTCTAGTCTTACTAGATCGGAACTAAGACATAACCCATTTATTTTAATCTACATTTTGCCATGTGGCTGGCTACCTGCGTTCAGGGACCATCTGTCCATCCCTCACATCTTTTACAGCTCCTCCCTCTGCCTCCTTCTCTCCCAGAATTCCTTCTTCTTCCAGTGTCCCACCTTTATTTCCCGACTATGCCATATGCCATAGGCTTTTTAACTGACGGATGAGGCATCCGTACAACGCACAAGATAATCTCTCTGTACTTTGTGAGTTACAATAATGACCCACTTACAAGACATGCCCACTGGTGCAGTAATGTAGGAATGTCAGGGGAGTAACCAGAAAGTTTTTAAAATGATTTAAGGCCCACCCCACAGGAGTGAACCAATACCTGACAATGTTAAATGGATCAAGAAACTGAGACTATCTAGGCAGTGGCACCTACTATTAACCTGCTAAATGGAATAGCAACAAAACGACTCCTAATGACATACTATTTTCCCTAGGCCAGTGCACTTCTCAACCCTCAAAGAGGCATCTTCCAGTATATAGGAATTAACACATTGACGGACCACTGAATAGCATGCAGTTATCACCACCCATCTTCAAGGGTCTGTGTAAAAGATGGGCGAGGAATGATTGGAAGAGCCAGAAATTGGGGTGAATTCAAGGATGTGGTTATTTTCTACACATGATCGGGCAGATGCATCTATGAACTCAGAGAAACTGTGAAGGCATGCACAAGATCAGCACAGGCCTAAGCCAGACAAGACCCCCGCATGGAGGAGGGGAAATGGCCACAATGTTCCATCCCTAATAAGGCTCCAACCCTAACTGAGAAGCTCTTCGTAACTGAAAGCTGCCAGGAGAGGGAAAAATCAGTTTTCTTCAATGAAGTGACACAGGGTGTACCGACTGTGCTCCAGGGCAGGCGCCACGCTCAGGAGCAGACGGCCAGTACAAATCAGACATCGTGGGGTTGGTTTGTTTGCTTTATCTTTTTTATTCTGTTTTTGGTTTTCTTTCTTTAAAAAAAAAAAAATTAAGACAGAGAAAGACTACGAAGTTTCTGGGGGTGGGGAATCTGAAGTAGTTGGGGGAGGAGAAAGAGTAAGATTACGTATGATCAAGATCTATTAAGCCGGGCGGTGGTGGCGCACGCCTGTAATCCCAGCACTCTGGGAGGCAGAGGCAGGAGGATTTGTGAGTTCAAGGCCAGCCTGGTCAACAGAGTGAGTTCCAAGACAGCCAGGGCTCTACAGAGAAACCCTGTCTCGAAAAAACCAAATCTGCCGAGCGGTGGTGGCGCACGCCTGTAATCCCAGCACTCGGGAGGCAGAGGCAGGCGGATTTCTGAGTTCAAGGCCAGTCTGGTCTATGGAGTGAGTTCCAGGACAGCCAGGGCTACACAGAGAAACCCTGTCTCGAAAAAAC
>BDUI01000035.1:838014-860787 GCA_002335545.1 Apodemus speciosus | reverse complement strand
GGGGGGAGGAGAGGTAAAAAGACATATGGGACATTGGGGGGGGGGGCGGGGAAACCAGGAAAAAGGGAAATAAAAAATAAATAAAATAAAATCTGAAATGCAAAAAAAAAATATTGGAATAATATTTTATCATTGTGAATTGGCATTATGTAATTGGGAGTTTTATATACAAAAAGATATTTGGTTAACGATTCAAGTTTAAGAGTCATACTTTACCAGATACTTGGAAGGAGTGCTGCAGAGGCCTGGTGGGGCAGAACTCTTTATTAATTATTACCCACTACACATCTGAGAACAGACTAGGAAGACACTTTCCACATCTACAGCCTAGTGCGTAGCACACAGTAGGAGGAAATACACTGTGGATCACACCCGGAGAAATGGTAACACTTTTACAGACTCCACACTGGAGGGTCAGAGGACATGAATCAGTTTTCCCCTTCCACCCTGTGGGTAGGGTCCCAGGAATTTAGGGTCCCAGGGATTTCACTCAGGTCATCAGCTAGGCAGCAGTTAGATTGATAGTGAATGCCTTTATCCCCTGGCCATCTCTCCAATCTGAGTCTTTGCAAACTTTTTTGCTAAAACAGCCTATCTGTGGATCTCTGCTCCAGGAAACATTAATGACTTCCTGCTTCTGAGTTTAACAGCTGTTCATTAAATATATACTTACATTTTAAGGGCAAAAATGGGAGTATAAAATTATTCTTAAGTACAGTAGCTCTATAGTGATATATCCATAAGGACTCAAGTAATCCACAATCTTCTCCTGGAGGCTCCGGAACAGCTTTCCTTGGTGACCCAGATAACTTCCTAGTGTACTGAAGGTGACTAATGATTTATGAGTTTGCATGCTCCAAAAGTAAAAAGAAACAAAGCCTGCTCAAAGCATTTACTCAGTTTAACTTTTGATGCTGTGAAGCCTCCCCCCTCTTAAGACAGTTTTGTGCGTTCTTTATAGTTCTTAAAACAGGCAATCTGACTTATTCCAAAACGCTTTTTAAGATAAAAATGTTACCCTGTAAATGGGTGAAAGCAAACCTTAATTTCTAAAATTATTAACAAATTAATCTCTCAAAAGTGCTTTTCAATAGTTTTCCAAGTGTGTTCGCTGACAGGCATCAGGTTCCCACATCTTAGAAAAGATACCAGATCCTTCCTATGGGAACCTAATCTCTCCACAGGCCTTCCCTGTAAAAAGACCCAGAATGACCAAATAGTCCACTGCCTAGGAGTTGGCTATGGCCTATTAGTTAGATTAAATGGGTAAGAGAGCTTGCTGTAAGCGTGAAGACCTGAGTTTGAATTCTAGCACTATGTAGAAGGTTGGGCGTAGCCACTCACATAGCTATAACTCTCACCTATGTGCCTTTAATTCCAGCCCTGTGATTGAAAAAGACAGAAAGGATACTGGGGAGTTAGGACCACAAACCCAGGTCTAGGTTCAGTAAGAGACTCTGTCCCAAAGGAATATGGCAGGAAGGATAATACAGGACACCTAACCACTCTGGGTTCCCTATATGGACACAGATTGTACATTCAACTCTCTGCGTCTGTCTGTCTGTCTCTGCCTCTGCCTCTGCCTCTGCCTCTGCCTCTGCCTCTGCCTCTCTCTCTCTCTCTCTCTCTCTCTCTCTCTCTCTCTCTCTCACACACACACACACACACACACACCACATACCACAAATATGTGTAAAAATTGGATGAGCTGGGCAAATATAATCCCAATTTAAATGTTTAGTAAAAAGATGGTTCAGTTAGCTGTAACACACAAGATGGTGGAAAGACACCCTCAAAGAGCCACTGGGGTCTTAAAGAAAACACACGCCTGTCACAAGTGATACCACATGACAAATCACTGAACATAAAAAGATCCTCTCCCTATGATTAAGATCCCTGGTGTATGATAATCCCACTTCCCCTATCGAAATATATTCTTCTCAACCCAAAAGCAGCTCTAAAGAACAACTGCATGGCAGGAGGTTTGCGCTTCTTTCTACACAGATAGTTCAGTGGAGTTGGTATTGAAAGGACTCCAGATGTGGGGAGTGGCCCGACAGGTCTCTGTGGTTCCCATTTACATAAGTACCTGGCCAGCTCAACGTGACAGACGCAATAGCATTGGAGCAAATACATGCAGAAGTAGCTAGACATGCATTCTGCTCCTCTTGCCTGAACTCACCTCAGACACTGTGATGCATTCCTTTTCTCTTCTAATAATGACCTTCTAATGCTCCATCTTCTCTTACTGGAAGAAAAAGGCTCAGAACCCACCAAACCAAACCAAACAGCACACCTCCAAACATTTGTTTGCAACAAAAGGTTTGGACTAGGAGAGTAAACACCTGACGGAGAAATTCAAGTGAGGCTTGTCACCACACCATCTAAGTTCTCCTTCGTCCTCGCAAACAAACAGGCAGAGACCTGTTTCCACAGCTCTGGGCATACATAGTGACTCCCGGAAGATGGCAGAGAGAGCTTCCTCAGGGCCTTAAGTAGAGCTGAATCAGTAAGTGGAGGGATGGCCAAGGATGTAAGGAACTCTCACCCAAGAGTAGGAAACAGAAACAACTCCCAGCAGGGCAGCAGCCTCAGCCTCGGTGTGCGAGGGGTTCGTCCTAACACGTGAGACTAATGTTCGCAGCCTGCAACTAAGTGAGAACTAAGAAAGAAGCAGATCCTTGTTCTGGTCTTTCATTGATTATTAAAAGTGACATAAATCCAGCTGTCGTGCAGCTGGTCCTCGCGCTGTGCATCGTGCTAAACAAGTGATGGTTGAGTCCACTTTGCTTCAACCCTTAGTAGAACCAACAGTAAGAGAACGTGACATTTAAAAAGAGGAATGAGGGCTGGGGACGTGGCACAGTGACAAAGGACCATGCCACCAACCTTGAGCATCTGAGCTGGATCCCAGGAGTCCACTCAGTGAAAGAGAACCAACCCCCACAAGTTGTACTCTGACCTCCACACAGGATGGAACACATACAGTCTATCCCACACAAACATACATACATACATACATACATACATACATACATACCATACCCTACCACACACTAGGTAAACAAATGCAAGAAAAGAACACTGATAACCCTGCCAGTGAGAAGAGCAATGAGAAGAGGGCCAAAGTCTGTGAAGCAAGAGAAAGGAGCCGTGTGCATGAAGAACAGGGGTGTGTTTTCAGGAGGTTGGGGTGGGGGTGGGGTGGGGGTCGAGTTTGTGATCACTAGTTCTTATAACTAAAAACCATAAACTAGTCACAAGTTCTATGAAGGTAACTTTAAATGATGCCCCTACACCCTCAGTCCACAGGCATGCACGCACCCACGCACACACACACCCCAACCATCGTGTCCACACACGTATGCATGCACTCGCGAACACGTAGACACCACAATCATCATTTAAAGATGCAGACAATGAAGAGGCAATGTTTCACTGCCTAAACGAAGGGACAATCTGCTCAGTCAGGAGTATATGCATCTTAACAACTCAAGAGGAGATTACGGGTAGGGGTTCTGCACTACAGACGGAAGGCATGTGGTGGCTAAAAAAAAAAAGTCCTTGTGTCATTGAAAACAATCAGCCACATTGATGGGGACAAAGAATATATTTCCTCACTAGATCCTACAAAGGTGGGGCCAGGAAACCCCTTCAACCAGCTGCATAAAAAAAAAAAAGAAAAGAAAAGAAAAAGAAAAGAAAATATCCTTTTCGCAAAATAATAAAATTTCAGAAAATACACCAATTTGCAGGGAATTACTAATAGCACGGTATATAGCATTTTTAAACACCATGGGCAGTCACATAAAAATGGTGGCCCTGGACTGGAAATATAGCTCAGTGGTAAAGCACTTGTCAGGGAAGCTCAGGTCCCCGAATTTAATCCCTAGCACCAAGAGCACACGCCTTTAATCCCAGCACTTGGGAGGCAGAGGCAGGCGGATTCCTGAGTTCAAGGCCAGCCTGGTCTACAGAGTGAGTTCCAGGACAGCCAGAGCTACACAGAAAAACCCTGTCTCGGAAAAAAAAAAGCCAAAAAAACACCAAAACAAAAACAAAAACAAAACAAGACTTATATCCAAAAGACCAGTTTCCGGATCTCTCCAACACCCCCCCCACACACACACACACACTTCAGGAAGTTCCCCCATCTAAATCAGCAACAAGTCTCTCCTTACAAGAACTTAGCTCAAAATTCATGTAACCTTTATCTGAGTTTGCTCATGCAACAGGCATCAGGAAATCCGGCAGACCCTATCTCCAAGAGTTTGTGACCCACTCCCTCCATGGCTACAGTGACTAAGACCTTGGCCCAGGCTCCACCTCCTATGTGTGGCTATTTCTCCCGTTGATATAATTAACCCCTAAGACCTTTAGAAATTTAAGTCCTTGTCCTTCCTCTCTCAAAACCTTCTTCCCTCCATGTCATCTTGTCTTTTTTTAAAGAAAAAATCTAATCAAAAGCCCCACCAGCYCMCMCAGCCMYYGKGKGCCCCCCCCCCCCCGCCACCCTCCCCCCCCTCCAGCTTCCTTGTCCCCAGCCCTCTGGCCATGCAGGGTTCTCTGCGTCTCTGACCAGAGCTCCAGGGCTTCCTCTAGGCTGCYGGGTCTTTTGCATTTTCACCTCTCTGCCTTTACAACCCTTGTGCTCATATACCTGCTAATCTTGACCAGCCGCAGCTCCCCATTTATTTTCAACTCCAGGACACCTCTCCTACCTACACATTCTTTTCAGTAAGTTTTAAATATGGCATGTCTTCCGCGAGCTCATGTGTTGAACCCCTGGTCCCAGCTGGTGGCAATACTGGAGTGCGGATGATAAAGCACCTCACGATCGGAGAAATAAACCCCATGAGCTGTGTCTTTGACCGCCCGGCCCCTATCAACCCAGACCCTTAGTCTCTCAAAGCACACTCCTGCTGCCACGTTGCCTAGCCTTGACTCAATCCTAAATCAATATGGGCCCATGGGCTGAGGCCTCTAACTCGAGTCAAGGGAGGTGCTTACTCTCTTGCTTTTCTCAGGTACTAGTCACAGTGAAGAAAAGCGACGAGCACAGGCACATTCTCCATTAGACACCAGCACCGGGACAATTGCCTGATTCTCAGTGACAACTCAGAGACAATATTTGGAGTAACTGATTGACTTACAGACCTTGCAGGCTTACAGAACAAAGCAATGGGTGAGACTTGAGCGTGTTTAGAGCGGAACCACGGTTATGAAAGTGACAGCACTTCCCACTTGGCATTGCTGCTGGGCAAAGTTCCTTGAGGTGGAGGAGGGAGGTACAAAGAAGATAGGAGTCTAGCTGCCAAAACAATGACCCGCCCACATTCCACTGAGGTTCTCCCGCTGCACAGCCCCACTTGCAAGTGCGGCTGTCCCCAGTCCAGCGGAAGGACAGCTGTGGAAGAAACGGCATTGCCAAGGTCTTTCGGATTCCAAAAGACCAAAACTTTATACACGTCTTCACCTCCCAGTGTCTTGTTTCTATACCTGGAGCGGGAAGTGAATGAGAATTGGAGGGTCTTAAGAGACGAGACTCAAACTGGCTACGCATCTGAGGATAACCTTGAAATCCTCACCTTGCTTGCCCCTCCTGTATGCTGAAATGATAGGAATACACCAGCACACCCAGCTTCCCATGCGGCTCTTTACTCATCTATTATTCGTATATTTATCCAGTCTTTGTGCTGGAAGATTCGTCTGTTCGAGGCGTGGCCTCAGACAGTCCAGGTTGACCTTAGACAGACAAGGCATGGCTTAAATTCCCGATGCTCCCTCACTCCCAAATGCTGGGATGACAGATATGTGCTGCCACACCTGGCTTCCAAAACCTTCTTAACTAGGCAGGGTGGTGTTCTAGCCCTGAACCCTTGACAAAAAAGAGATTCCCAAGCAAGACAAACTGAAGAATATCCTATGCGGCTTAAAGTATTATGGGAGGCTGGCTGGAGGCAGATGCCATCCCCCGGGCTTTGCATGGATTATCTAACTTCTTCCTCCCAGCAAGGGGAAGACCCACGTGAAGTCCAGCTTATGACCAGAGACTTAATGTCTGTGCTCCGCACTGTGAATGACTAGGAGAGCAAGCATCCAGCCATGTTGGACTTCCAGCCTTGGGTTTCCAGGTTCCCTGACATAATGAAAACCACATTTACTCAAGCACAGCATCAAAGATCTCATTCCCCAACCTATTTTAAACTACCGAAATTTTTTTAAAAAGAGTTAAGAGTTTTCAGTAAGACAGAAAAATATCACTAGAAATTAGTATTAAAAGGAATAAAACATAGTTTTTCCCCTTAAGAGGATGCTAAAGTCAAAAGAACAGTGATATAGTTATTTTTTTTGAGAAATTATTTTTCCTAAAGCAAATACTGAGATGCCTGCCTAAAAAACACAAGTAAGTAAATAAAGTCTTGTAAATATAGCTGTCTGTAAAAAGTGGTTTCCTTTGGAAGCATTTGTATACAGGCAGCCAGAAAACTAATGTTAACATCTCTCAAGTCCCAGTAGTTTGAGGAAAAAACACTGCAAAAAGAAAACATAAAAACAGGATTCTCCAACTGGGAGGCTCCAACCAGGAGTGAGAGAGGAATTCTTCAATCCGGGATCCGGGCATGTGTTCTGATTGAGATAATGTAATACAAGAAGTCTGATGATCTCAGACTGCTGTCCAAAATATTAACTCCTCACCATCCTGAGTTTTCATAAGACCAGAACACCAATAAAGAAGGACTTGGCAAGAGAAAGTTGAAAATCAAAACATTTTCTATAAACATCTGAAATCATAAATATAACCCTTTGTATTTTTGTGTTACATATATAAAACATATAGTGTGCATATGCACATTATATAATATGTATATATATGAAAAGTCACATATATGTGAATCAATCATACTAAACCATGTGATACAAAGGCTCATCGATGTGCATATAATTTAGAATTAGTGAAATTTTTTGATAAACAAGGTCAGAATTTTGAGCACCAACAATCACTGAAATCTTGGAGCACCTTGCTAATTCTTAAAGCCAGGCAACATACCGATGGCCCCATTCTTTAAGACCATCCTACTGACCCCTATCTGTTCCACTGCTCAAATCCCCCTGCATTCCAGAAAGCCTTACCCCATGCCAACTGCGGTATCTTAACCCCTTCGAGGCTAAGTAAGGAACCTCCCCAAGTTACATTGCGCTCAGCGGGTATGTTACCCTAAGCTTCAGGGTAAAAATTAATGAGGGCTGCTTCCCCCTCCCCTCCTGCCTCAAACCAGTCTTCCATCTTCTCCCATACACACCCCAGCATCACTACCTATCCCTCCTGAAAAGCGAGTCCCAGAACAGGGTGGGTAAACAATATGGCAGCTAGCTGAAAGGCCGTTTACAGCCCACCACAAATCACATACTGCAAGGCCTACTGCTCACCCCGCTTTCTCCGACCACCTTGGTTCTGCCTCGCAATAGCTGGAAACAATCCGAGCCATACTTTTATTGGTTCCACCCGCTCACGTCTAAACCTCCCATCGCAAGCTACAAACCTGCAGACAACGGGAAGGCATGGCTACAGTTTCCCTGCAAAAGCTTCCGCTAAGAGACTTTGCTACAACTGAAGGAATTTCTGGAGTTTGTGTCTGAACAGTGGGATGAAGGTCGGGACCCAGAGTCAGTCCCGGCGGCGGTTCTATTCACTCTCACAACTGAGACCCAAGACTTCCCTCCAGTCTTCTTGCCCACCCAGCCTGAAGCCAGGGACACACGAAGAACTTCTGCGCTCCCAGTTTGGGCTATTTTAACTGTCCTAGGGACACACCAAGCTAGGGCGGCTTGCTATCAGTTTGCTGTCGCTGGCTGCTAACAGATGAACATTTTAATGTCCTGCAGAAGCATGCATGGAAACGCTTGATAAATCTCAAAGAAAACAAAATGGTTACACGTGGAGCCCCAAAGCAGCCACTCCCTTTGAACTTTAGAAATGAGTTCAGCCAATGGCCTCAATACAATGGGCAACATGTGAGAAGAAAAGTTCCTCAGGCAAAGCCTAACCTAGAATATTACAGCCTTTCCTTTGATTTTTCACACGCCCCACACATTCAGGGATTTGGAAATCCAATGAAAGAAGGCATTCTTTTCAGTGGAAGGCACGGGCGTTAAGTCACCGGGGAACAGCAAAGTTTTCATTATCACCTTTAATATCAAGATGGAATTGGACTTACTGATAACTTTTTTTTTTTTTTGCAGTCCTGCAGGCCAATATTTGCAATTTATATCTAAGACTGGAGATTACTAGTTTCAGCTAGGGAGAAGGTCATTAAGGAGAGAAAGGAAGAAGCAGGGATAAACCAACCTTGAAACACAGAACAAAGTACACAGAGAGGCCGAGAGGACTCTGCGACTCAATGGTCTATAGAACGTTTGCCCTGTCTGCCTATAAAGTGATTTAACATTAACCAAGCTGCCTCTGCCAGCAGAGTGCTTACTGCTTGCTGACAAAAACTCCCTTTTGAAATCCCAAGAGAGCAGGGAGGGGTGGGTTGGGCCGTGGGAGTAATCTACATGCGCTGAAGAATGTGACCAAGCACAGCCACAGGCCACTGGCTTGGGCATTTTGCCTAAGCGGTCTGCTTTCAGCGGAGAGGCGAGAGGCGGAGGGTGCCACTCTGAAAACAGCAAGTAGAGTGACCAGCCAGCCTCCCTGCTTTTTGGCAGACTTTCCCAGCTAACAGTTCCAGCAGCGGAGAGTTTTGAGCCCATTCAAGAATTCCATCTCCCAGAGAGTGTTTCCGATACAGTCATTTGATCAGTCAGTATTTGCACATGCACCTGCTAAGCAACTGGAGCGAGAGCCACAGAGCCACATGCCTTCCCCCATCCCGCCCCTCCCCAGCTCCCCCAACCTCCACAGGCAACCAGAAGTGCTCTTGCACCCGGGCGAAGGATATGCAAAGAACAAGCCAACCGCCTATGCTGCAGAATTAGGTAATGCTTCAAGGACAGAGGTGATTCTCTTCCCTCGTGACAACTTCTCTGTCACTTTGTTCCTGGGGCAGGTAGGGTTTTTTGTTTTTTGTTTTAATTGTTGATCTCCTTACCTGGAGGTGGCTTCGTCGCCTCCTTTTGCGTGGCTGTCCCCAACCACCTGGTCCTTGCCGCTGGGGTGGTAAGCAGTTAGGACAACTCCCGAGGAACTCGAGAGCCAGTTCATGGTGACAGAAGGGGCATAATTTCTGGGATCCTGACACAGAGGAGAATGAAGTTCCTGTCTCGCCTTGCCAACTTGCTCATTAGCAAGGGCCAGCCCCTCCCCTGTCCCGGCCAGCGATTCACAGGGAGAGGGGCGTGGCCTCTCCCGCAGGGCTTCCTGGCCCTGCAGTTACAGGCTGTGTTGTGAGTCACAGCTTTGTTTAAACCCGGCAATCCCAGGCTGCAGCAGCAACAGTAACCGAGGGAGCCTGAGTGTGTGGCAGAATCCTTGCCCCCAGCCCACCGACGCAGTACAAGCCTAGCTAGCGAGCGAGTAAAGCCTGGGTTAGGACAGTCGCTTCCTCCTTCCCCAGCTGTGTTACCCTCTGGTAATTTCTGCTGCTTCACGTCACTCCAGTAAGGCATTCCTTAACCCCTTCAGGCGTTCAGCATTCAACACAGGCAAACCAAGGAGCCAACCAAAGGTCACGATGCCATCTGGCCTGCCAGAAAGGTTTTGCTTTCTGCTATAAAAAAATTATTGTGTTATGGCGTGCCCTACAATGTCAAACATACCTGTTGTTTTATCAAACACTATTTAGGAAAAATAAGTTTTAAAATGTCTACCTAAGGTCCTGTCTGTTAAAGGATAATGGTCAAGATAAGAAGTTCCAACATTTGCTGAGAACCTATTACTTTCTAGCGGTGGGTGTGTATATGCCCAGGAGCAATCCAGCTTGTGCCAGACACACACACACACACACACACACACACACACACACACACACAATTTTTCAAAAGAGTATAGCCAATGGACAGGTGAAATATCTTGACCAAAATTAGTTAGTTAGTAAGAGCCAGGGGAAGCTCCCTGTTTAGTCGATTGGAAAAAGCAAGTTCAAATGTCAGTTTTTAAAAATTATTTTCTGGGATTTCTAGTCTAAAAAAATTAAAAACAAAAATTCCTGCTCTTTGATATTTGTGATAATCGCAATTGAAACATTTTGCCTGATATATATTTCATTATACGTAAGATACACATATATAATTATGTTATATGTTTCATATATTACATATAATTACATATAGCATATATATAATTATATTTTATTTATGTATACAGACAACAACTATAAAATCTGTCTCTCTCTCTCTCACATACACACACACACACACACACACACACACACACACACACACACACACACACATATATATATGAATGATAGCCCTGGCTGGCCTGGAACTTTGTGTACATCAGGCTGGCCTCAAACCATAGATTCTCCTATTTCTGTTCCCAAGTGCGTTCTTCGCACCGCACCTTGATAATGATGATGATGTTGTTGTTGTTGTGGTTTGGGATGGCTATTCATGTGCACGTTTGCATGTCCTTCCAAGTGTTTGACACAAATGTTCTGGTGCCCCAGAG
The DNA here is from genome assembly GCA_002335545.1 of Apodemus speciosus. Lineage (NCBI taxonomy): Eukaryota > Metazoa > Chordata > Mammalia > Rodentia > Muridae > Apodemus > Apodemus speciosus. The sequence continues at coordinate 850,172 of BDUI01000035.1, read as the reverse complement.
GCTGGGGAGAGTGTCTGATTCCTCAGAGACAGAGTTATAAAGAAGTTGTAAGCTGCCCAACATGGTGCTAGGAATTCAGGTTATCTGGAAAAATAGTGTGTGCTTTTAACTACTCCGCCATCTTTCTAGCCCTGATTTTAGCCTTGAACTTGCTACCCAGTTGAGAACATTACATTTGGTGATTCTCTGGCCAAGTATATGCCAGTAGGCCTGCCAATTGCCACCGTGACTGCCCGTCTATAAGGGTGTGGGTGAGGAGACTGACCTAGGCAGGAAGCTACCAGAGGATCGGAATCTCAGCAGTCGGGAACTGAAGTTCCTGGTTACCTTTGGGGTCACTCTTGGCTAACCCAGCTAAGACTCCCCTGATGCTTTTGATTTTGCCATTTGTATGCATCTGGCTTATATTTTTCATTATTTAAAACTGAGAGATAACGTATTCATATTGAAAATACCTTGTCGGCAGGGTGTGGTGATACACACCTTTAATCCCAGCACTGGGAGGCAGGTGGATCTGAGTTCAAGGCCAGCCTGGGCCATACAGAGATCCTGTTTCAAAATAAACAAAAAAAAAAAAACCAGACAACTACAAAATATATCTACTGTCTTACTTGTGAAACACCAAGACCAAAGCAGAAAGGAGAGGAAAGGGTTGGATTACATATTCAAATCAGGGAAACCAAGGAGGAAATTTAAACAGGCAGGAACCTCCAGACAGGAGCTAATGCAGAGGCCATGGAGAGTTACTACTTACTGGCTCACTCCACTTGATTATTTTCTTTCTTTCTTTTTTTTTTTTTTTTTTTTTTTTTTTGGTTTTTCGAGACAGGGTTTCTCTGCAGCCACGACTGTCCTGGAACTCACTACTCTGTAGACCAGGCTGGCCTTGAACTCAGAGATCCACCTGCCTCTGCCTCCCCAGTGTCTTATAGATGTCTTATAGAACTCAGGGCCACAGCAACCCACAATAGGCTGGGTTCTCCCCCATCAATCACTAATTAAGAAAACGCCCTGCAGGGTTGCCTGCATACATACCAAATCTTCTGGAGGCATTTTGTGAGCTGCTCTCAGATGACTATAGCTTGCATCAAACTGACATAAACCAGCCAGCTCATCCACATTAACATTTTTTAATATTAATTTTATGCATATGGGTGTTTTGTTCACTTGTATGTCTGCTCACCATGTGTGTACCCAGTACCTGGTATTATGCCAGAAGAGGCATAATCCCTCCTGGAACAGGAGTCACAGACAGCTGCCACCTTGTTGGTGCTAGGAGTCCAACTAATGTCCTCTGGAAGAGCCATCAGTGCTCATGACTGCTGAGCTGTCATCCCGGCCCTTTCGAATATGTACATTTTTCAAAAATGTCTTTTCTGTCATGTCACCATGAACTCACACACAATGCTCCTTTTAAAAGACCCTGCCCGGGCTGGAGAGATGGCTCAGAAGTTAAGAGCACTGACTGTTCTTTCCAGAGGTCCTGAGTTCAATTCCCAGCAATGACATGGTGGCTCACAACCATCTGAAATGGGATCCGGTGCCCTCTTCTGGGGTGTCTGAAGAGATCAACAGTGTGCTCGCATATCTAAAAGACGCTGCTCTGTATTTCTCTCTCCACAATTAGCTGCTCACTGTTTCCATGTTCTCTGTCTAAGGGCTCTCTGCTGTCCTCTCCTCCAGGCCCTCACTTCAAGCTGGGACTTACAGTCAGGCTCTACTCTTTGTTTTATTTTTCAAGACAGGGTTTTGGTTTCTTTAAATACTCCTCGCTGTCCTGGCATTCCCTCTGTTGACCTTGCTGGCTTTAGACTCAAGAGACCAGCCCAACGCATGCTGGGAGTGAAGGTATGCCCACTCTTGTCACTTTCTCTGAACTCTTCGTCACCCTGTAACTGAATCTACCCCAGCGCTCCTTCGATGACATCACTACTTAGCACACCTTCAGGGCCTCTCAAGTGCCCCTGATCCACTGCCATTCTTACTTCCTGCCTCACCTACACATCCCTCTCCCTGGGTCACTGTCTTCCTTAGTCTTCCCCTTAGCATCTCACCTCTCATTTTTCCACATCCCAGGTCTCTGAGAAAATGCTAAATGGAGGAAGAATTAAGTGACTCTGAAGACTTCTTCCATTTCAACCCAAACTGGTAGACAAATGGCTCAAACGTACACACCAGCACCATTGGAGTGTGTACCAGTTCAGATAAAACAAAACACCATTACAGGAAGAGACAGCCAGAGGCAAAGTAGATTAGAGCTTCTAGTTTTAAATAACCTTGTATGGGAAAAAGGTGAAGGGTCCCCTCCACCCTCCTTTGCTTAAAGATAACTGCTCCTCAGTGCCTTGTGTTTTAGAACTTGGTTCTTGTGTCCTCTGCTTCACCCTTCCTTCCCTTCTCCTCCCTGGGCCTCATTTTATATCTGCTTCATTTCTTTTCTATTCTCTCTCCTTCCTGTACGGAATCTCGCATCTCTGGGTACTATGCAGGGGACACAACCAACGCTCATGAATCAATTGATAATGACAGATGTCGTCCACTAGAAATCAAAACAATAATTAAATCATATCTCTACCTAATTATAGTATCTTCACTTATTTAATGAACTAATCATAATGTGCAGGTTAAAATGTAGCTGTTTCACAAGTTCAAATAACAGTTTGGTTCAGGCGGAAGATTAACTATGATACAAGTTGAATCCCATAACATTATATATAAATTTTGAAGCCTATGCTACATGGAAATTCTTCAGGCTCCTCCTCTTTCCCTGTAGGTTCTGTTATTACTGGTCTGAAGATATGCCTGCCACAGGCAGATAGACAGCTAGTAGGACTGGTGTGCGCAGCTTCCGATGTAAGCTCAAGTGGGTTAAAATTAGTTCCAGACTTTTACTATGTCATCATGAAAGGAAACCTATCAACCATGGACCAACAAAAGGGCATTCTGATTTCATAACCTAAATCCACCCAACAGTCATAGTACATTTTCTTCATTCTCTACCAGAATTCTTTTATAAATACTCTTCATAAAAAAATAAAATGAAATAAAAAATTTAATTTACCCTCACCCATTTCATATATTTCATGTCCTTGAAAATGTTAATATTCCAAGCTATTGAGCTCATGCCAAATACTTCCTGTTATGAGTCATCTTAGAAAGTAATTAAAAACATCAAGACAGTTTAAACATGCATTGAATTTATCCTCTTCAAATGTGGTGTGCTGGATGTCACAGGAAGGGGGAAGAGAGCTATAATTTATGCACTCAAATTGTTAAAAATAGGTTGGCAATAGCACTGCAGTGTTTGACAATTTGACAACCATGTTCAAAAACCATTTGAAAAGTTCTTAAAGTTCAGTGCTACTAGTATGGAAGAGTTTACTAACTATTCATATGTTGACATAGGCTTCCACTCAGTGAGACGAGATTGCACTGGGAAGAAAGCAAAGTTGCAGTGGAATCAACACATTTATCAATAATTTCCCTTTCCATTAGTCAACATCAGTAAGTGAGGCAGAATTATCTACATCTAGAAGGCATGTAAAACTTGACAGACACAAAGTCATATAGAACATGATCTTTCAAATGGCAACATTAAGCCCAGTTTATAGTTATGTGTTTTAACAAGAACTTGAATAGACTCGTCAGTTACGAACTCCTTTCTTACCTAGGTGATATAACTGAGATTCGGAGTAGACCTTACTAGTGAGAAGGGAATGCCCCACATGGCCATTGTAGGTTTCCTCCAGCCTTTTTCATGAGTAAGTCTTGAAAGCTTCCATTCTGGTCAGTTCTGTGCAGAGGCACTGCGGCTAAACACTGTCTATAGAAACGGAAATGGACCTCCCTGGAAATGGCACTTGTTACTAATCCTATCTGGGTTAAAGAGGTATGAGCCTTTGTCTTTATCTGGGCAGCTTCAAACATTTCTACATCATTACCAGAATTATTCTAACTGTCCCTCCAGGGGAAAATATGTATAAATCATAGCCAGAATAATATGCAACTGTTATGGCTGAAAGTTAATTTAGGGCTTCATGCAAGCATTTAAGGGAGAGAAAAAAAAGATTTTTTTTAACACTTAAGGAGTTCTTTGCTAATAAATATTATTTGCTAATATTTGTGTCCTTATTCTTTCTTAGACCTGGATGATAGGGTTTCTCATATACTCATATGAGAACCCTAGAAGATATGTTAGAATTATGCCTACTCTAGCTTGTAGGTCGCATAAGCAGAGAATACGAGCCCATGTGTGTATGTGTGTGTGTGTGTGTTTGTGTGTGTTTGTGTGTGTTTGTGTGTGTTTGTGTGTGTTTGTGTGTGTTTGTGTGTGCTTGTGTGTGTTTGTGTGTGTGTTTGTGTGTGTGTGTTTGTGTGTGTGTTTGTGTGTGTGTTTGTGTGTGTGTTTGTGTGTGTGTTTGTGTGTGTATGTGTGTATGTGTGTGTATGTTTGTGTATGTTTGTGTGTGTTTGTGTGTGTTTGTGTGTGTGTTTGTGTGTGTTTGTGTGTGTTTGTGTGTGTGACATTGCTGAGTTTGAGCACTTAGATACTGCTAAAGCAAAAGCTATCTTGGTAGTGTTGTACTTAGGAAAAGAGCCCAGCAGATAAACAGCACAGAGCAAAGCTATCTGTCTTGTTCAACCCAACAGAATAAACACAGTGCTTTAGAGATTAGCATTCTGGCCAGCACACACATGTATTTTCTGGTACTTTGAAACAGTTTCTTATGTCAAAACACTGGAACTGTATGGTATTCTAAGAGGCAATCCTTTCTAAGAGTATTCTGTCCAAATAAAAGAGACGACAGCACACTGGCCATTCTAAACAGCCTTCTCTCCTTTTTGAAGAGAACGGTTGAGCAATGGTAGAGTAATTCTGTAGCCCCAGAGGCGTGCAAGGTCTGGTAAGCAGTAGGCCTTGGAGAGGGCTTTTGAGGAGCAGAAGTGTGGCTGGTCAGGGTCACAGGGCTTCATGGAGAATCTACTCGTCATGCTGAAACTAGATGCTCTCTGACAAAGTCAAGTGAGTTGCATGACTTTTCCATTGCGTTTCCTTCTCTTCTTTACTCTCTCATGAGAGCTATGTTCTAAATACAACTGACTAAGGTCTGAATGAGGAACATTCTGAGGCTACACATAATAGAAAAGTTGCGGTTTTAAAGATTTATGTACTTATTTTATGTATATGAGTACACTATAGCTATATAGATGGTTGTGAGCCATCACGTGGTTGCTGGGAATTGAACTCAGGACCTCTGTTCACTATGGCTCAAGATTTCTATTTAATATTATATGTAAGTACACTGTAGCTGTCTTCAGACCTACCAGAAGAGGGCATCTGATATCATTGCAGATGGTTGTGATCCATCATGTGGTTCCTGGGATTTGAACTCGGGACCTTCGGAAGAGCAGTCAGTGCACTTACCTGCTGAGCCATCTCACCGGCCCAAAAAGTTGAGTTTTGTATGTGCAAAGAGACACCAATTGGAAAATCTAGGGTTCTATCTGCAGATATGTTCAAATACAAACGCTTTAGCAAGAAATAGATGGCAATAGCTCCAATGTTGCTTCTACCTCACAGAAACTACTCTAGGGTCTAGTTTTCCTCCTACACAAACACAAGGGGGCAGGGGGCAGACAGATCAAGAGTGCTGAGAGAAACTTCCAGAAGACTCCAGAAAAGGGGGAGAAGTGATAGGAAAACTCAAAAGGTAAAGGCGGGGACTGCACATAGTAAAAGGACAGAAACACCTGCAAGCAGACCTCTGACCTAGCCACTGAGAACAACCCCATTCTCGCTTTCCAAAATGTCAAAATAAACTACAGAGAAAAAAAAGCGGATGGGTTGGTTGGTGCCCTGGAGGAAAATATAAAAACTATTTTCTACTAAAACACAAAAGCAAACAAATAGCCAGGTGCTATCCCTTTCCAAATGATGTCCGTTCCAACATTCCACAGTGACTTCTAGAAATTACCGCACTGCATCATCCTTGACTACAACTGCACAAACTGGCACCATTAAAAAGAATTTGTTTTGTGAGTCTCACGGGAAGCATGGAATAAGAAAGGTCTTCAGAAGTGGAGATGGAATCTACTAGAATTTAAAACATTCTCTACAGCGTTCTGGAGAGATGGCCCAGTGGTTAAGAGAAGAAGAACCGAATTCAGTTCCCACTACCCACATCAGGCAGGTCACAACTGCCAGGAACTCTGGCCTCTGGAGGCACTCAAATGTACATATGCATATAGAAGCGCGCACACATACTATAATTAAAACAAGATTTTTAAAAATACAAAAGATACAGAACGTGCAGCATTGTCTTGCAAAATCAGCAGCCTTGCCGATCAACCAAGGATGGCTCCTAAAGCACTAAATGAATTTGTTGTGAAGCCCACCATTCATAAGATATAATTTTGTGCTGGTGTACATGACAACACCCTCTCCACGTCTCTTCAAACAAATACCCGAGAACACTTCTGCAGGCTTGTCCAGCTCAGGAGAAATTCATTCTTAGCTTCCCGATATGACTTCCACCCTGGTTCTTGAATGATTCTAGATAGTCCTGCCTTCACATACGCTTATCTGAGTCCAGCAGGGATAGTCAACGTCCTCTGCTTACACAGAACTCTGAAAATCATTGTTTGCAGTAAAAATGATTCACAAATTAAAATCAAGCTGGGGGGGGGGGTTGAGTATTTCCTTGGAAATAACTTAATATGGTACATACATTTAAGTCCTGGAGAAAATGTGGTATTGTGGCAAGACTTTCATTTCCCAAGAACCTATTAAAGGTGACTCATCCATGAATAGCAAGCTAGAATCACAGGGAAAAAAAAACCTTCTATTTCTGCAAAATTTTGGTATGATTAGTTTTTTTGGAGGTGGGTGTTGGAGAGGGGTTCGAGACAGGGTTTCTCTGTGTAGCCCTGGCTGTCCTGGAACTCACTCTGTAGACCAGGCTGGCCTCAAACTCAGAAATCCACCTGCCTCTGCCTCCCAAGTGCTGGGATTACAGGTGTCCGCCGCCGCCACCCACCCATTCCCGTGCTATAATTAGTTTATTGAAATTATGTCTTTTTATTATTGGCTATATCTTCTTTCTCCGTGAAAAGAATTTAAGAAAACCAGTGAATTACTTACAATATTCAGAATATGATTCACATAAGAGTTCAACCTTTCACATGGAAACAGAAGTTGTCATCTACAAAGTTCATGCTTAAGAACTATGCAATCTACTTACAAAAAAAAAAATCACACATGCACACATATAGAGTTTTGTTTTTTGTTTTTTTTTTCTTGAGACAGGGTATCTCTGTGTAGCCCTGGCTGTCCTGAAACTCACTCTGTAGACCAGGCTGGTCTCGAACTCAGAAATCTGCCTACCTCCCAAGTGCTGGGATTAAAGGCGTGCCCCACCACCACTCGGCTTTTTTTTTTTTTTCTCACACATATAGTTTTAAGTTACCTTACAATTTTGAGCTGGGCTTCATTCATGGCTATCCTAGGGCCCGTTGGTCTAAGGCCTGGTTGGACACATATAGGCCATTGGCCTGGTTTTGAAGTGTGACTTCAAAATTTCTATATATTCTCACAATCCTGCCAGAAGCACTATTTAGACTTGGTACTACCAAGAGAGTTTCCCCAAAATGTCCTGCTGTCAGTCTTGGGAAGACATAGCTCCTTAAATGTCCTCGTACCCAGTCAGCTTGTGCTCCTGAAATGTCCTCTGAAAACACTGAGGAAGGGATTTTCCATTATTTGGTTGAATATTTTGCTGTCATCTCTTCCTTACAAAGGCTCTGAGAACACAGCTATAACCAAGAGGACCCAAGCCTTATGAAAATGTAAAGAGAGACTCAAAACTATAGAGTCAAGGGTACCCAAGAGTTCCCTACATCCAAGTCTATGCTACACTTTTTATACAAGCAGTTACTAAGGCAGGGAGAACCAAAGCTAGGAGACCAGGAAATCTCTACCTCCTAGAACCAACACAGTTTCCAGAAGCATATGCAAGTCCAGGAGCTGTCACAGCATAGTAAAAAGAATCTACTGTAAGAATTTATGGCAGCCTTAATATATCCATTTCCAAACAATTATTTATTTATCTTATATGTGTTGAGGGGGCAGGCATGCATCACAGGATGTGYGTACAGTCAGACGACATCTCTAGGGATCCAACAGGTCACTAGGCTTGGTAGCAAGTTCCCTTACTTGCTAAGTCATCTTTCTAGCCCAACTAATCACTTTTAAATAGCTTTTTTAAAGCTCCATAATAACTCCTATGAAAAAAAGAACTGTAATGTTCTTTCCATAGAACTCTAAGGTTGTCTAGAATTCAAATAGCAAGGGGAAAAAAAAGTAAATTCTACCACAAAGTTAACCCATTTCCCATTACCCTGTTTCCCTGGTATTTCATCTCTGTAGTTGCCTTTAAAAGTGTCGTTCATTCGTGTGTGTGTGTGTGTGTGTTCACGCACATGCATGTATGTTTATTTCTTTCTCAATAAAAATTTATACTATAATATTAAATACATCCCATTCCTACGGGTAAGAATTAAGCAACAGTAAACATACTAAATTCCCATGTGCCAATCACCCTCTAAGCATGTGGCAATGCCTTTCATACATTCCTAAATAGTCTAGAACATGGTGGACATTCATAAAACTCAGCTTCCTACACAGCTGCTAGTGGAGCAGGAAAGCAGGAAGCCGTGGTGCGATGAAGGTAGGTGTTCTCTAGGAGTCTGCGCACACACAGGTTACAACACGCTGCCTCTTCTGCTTCAACAGAAGCAGTTTTAAAAATTCTTTTCAGAAGGTGACTACAACTTTCCAAAGCCTTTGAATTTAAACTTCACTCTGTGATGTTCTGACAAATGTACCTCTCTGTTAAGTTATCAAGGGCTTGAATCAGCACAGTAGAATCACATGTTTGGTCAGGAAGATGAGTCACATTCCAGAACTCTTCCCTACTGTAAGTCTGCCTAGCTCAAAAGCAATATTTGTCTTAACCTTGCAAAGATTATCATAACAAAGCTGTGGTGAGTGAAATCAATACATCACCCAGAAAAGATCTCACACTTTTCACACACACACACACACACACACACACATATACAGGAAACAGCGGAACCAGGGTAGTTTGACTTCTGTCACAGGGAACCTGCCTCTGCCTTATTCTACACGGCCGACTGGGAATGCCTGCACATTCCAGGACTATCAAAAGCAAAGTCAGTGGAGTCACCATCAAACATCTTCTTTAAAAGGCTTTTTCAAAAGCTTTCAGGCCAGAGCAAAAATTGTACCCTTTCAAATGTGCATGAGAGGCAGGGAATGAAGCTCTCTGAGAGTTCCTCACCATCCCAGAGCAAGACCTGTTCAGCAACAATGGCCTCTGTGGAAAACTTTGAGGAAATGAGCAATCCTTCATCTATCAAAAAAACCCAATTCCTGTCAGCCCATGTCTCCATTAAAGCCACATGCCGGCTCATCTTACACAGACTCTAGCTGGCTTCTAACAAAGCCTTCTGATAGGCTTGGTGAGTCAGGGACCGCCCATCCCTCTAACGTTTATTTTGAGGGAAAGGTGTAACTATTCATAATATTGAACATTGGATCAATCTCACAAAAAAGGTATATTTCAATACTGAGAGAGGGAATGCATTTTTAAAAAGCAGTGGCTTTGGAGTGCGAAGGACTAGAAGAGAGTTCAAAGTTTCTGAACATAAAAAATATGATACACTAAGGGGCAGACATGCTAACTCTACCTACTGGAACATGGCACATTGTATACATGTATAAATTATCATATTATACCCCATCAGCATGCATGGTTACCATATGACAGTTCCTAAAACATACTGGGAAGAGTATGCTGTTGGGGTGGGTGTAATATAAAAGTAAATAAATATGTAGCAGGTCATTGGGGACTTTTAGTACCTTAAACTATTTATATTCTGGAAGCAGTGAGAAGTAATCCAGAAAGAATGGTCAGGGTAGACGCATAACAAGATCTATGCAAAGAAGGGATACTGCCTGGGTGTGAGTCACATGGCTAGACGGCAGAGGACAGAGATCAGCAGCAAGGTCACTGCAGTTAACATGGGTCATCAGGACACGGGTTCAGCAGTGACAAACTTGTCTGGACTGTGTCACCTCCTCCCAGCCTGGGCCAGCCATGGCAGGGATGCTACAAAGGAACTCAGTAGCAAAGGAATCTTCAAGACCTTGAAGAACGCACACGATTGTCATAGTTTTATACCCTAGCCGAATGCAGGTATCTAACACAGCGGCAAGAGGAACAGCCTTGATGTGACCTCACAGTGGGAAGGCCTCAGAGAACCTGTGGTTAAGGACTACCTGTGTGTGAAGCAAAGGAAATGCACTGGGACTTTCATGACTAAAACTTCAGATCAGTAGACATTCCTCCCCAAGAAAGTAATTTGCCCAAGGGAGTAAGAGTTATACTACAAGGAGTAGTATACAAGGGAGACAGACAGACAGACAGACAGACAGACAGACAGACAGACAGACAGACAGACAGACAGGGAATATGTTCTGTATCTGCCTTACTGAATGTTGCATTTGCTCATTGTCTTTTTTTTTTTTCTTTTGGTTTTTCCAGACTGTGTAGCCCTGGCTGTCCTGGAACTCACTCTGTAGACCAGGCTGGCCTTGAACTCCGAAATCCACCTGCCTCTGCCTCCTGAGTGCTGTGATTAAAGGCGTGTGCCACCACCGCCCAGCGCATTTGCTCATTGTCAAGGATGCTTAAAGCCTTTTAAAAAAGTCTGCTCGGTGTGTTAAACTTCACTCTCTTCTGTTTGCTTGTTTTGTGATCTGAGGCTAAAGAGATGTAGACTTTCTGGGCACCTGTGAGGTTCTACACACCGAGAAGACCTGGACTCTTCTCCCTTCTGTGCCGCCACCCGCTCGATGTCCATGCTGGCAGTCTTTCTGATGAGCCAGTGCATTCGTTACACAGTCAAGCCTCGACAGTCAGGGCAGAGACTAGACCACGCAGAAACCTAACCTAAACTACCAACAGCAGTCGCCAGGATCGTCTTCATTTTGGCTTGACATTTCATTGCTGAAATAGATTGACTTCCTGGGATTTGGTACTTTGCAGCCTACTTAAAAAATACTAAATAAAATAAAATCTCCTAAGTGAAAATGATCGTCATTCTGGCTCATGGCTGTCATCTTAGCATCTGAGAACCCCAGGCAAGCTTGGGTTACATAGTGAGCACTGGGGTCAGCCAAGCTTCAGTTGCCTAGTAAAACCCCGCCTTAAAGAAAGTCAGGCTAGACTCAGATGTCTTAAAAAGTATCTACACTCCCCCCATGATTTCACCTTGGCTCAAGCCCCACTGTTCTTACACCCGAGAGCTAGTGTATTACAGCAAGCTTTGAGTTCTTAGCACTTATCCTTAATTTCAAATCTACCCTCAAAGTTGTGTCTTCTCCAAACTAAAGAAATGTATGAACTGAGACGTCAGTGTTTTTGAGGATTCTCTCTGAACAATGAAATGAGGAAAACATCTGCTCCCCGAGCTCCTGGCCGGTTGTTACAATATCCTCTTCCCTCTTCCTTTTCCTAGGAATTTAAATAGAGGCCATTCCTTGTTTACAGGATGAGGAGGACAAGAGGTAAATTTCTTCCCAAAAAGGATGCAGCGCATGTTATGGTCATGATATTATTGTGTGAAGTCATTAAACCGTCTTGCCCAAAGAGAATAAAAGTCAGGAGCCGATTGAGCGATGAGCACCTGCGTGCGGCAGCCTGTGGGAGCCAGGGCGAGTCGGGATCCACGCTCTGGAAGGCTGCTGGCTTTGCTCATTGATGCCATCAGGTTTCTGCTGCTGAGTCTGTGGGAATGACGGGTGCTTAAGGAACAGGAGCAGGGCTGTCCTAAAGCACAAGTGAGGTGGGGGGGGGGGGCAGCTGGGGAGACAAGGGCAGGGGATCCCGGGTTCTCTGAGCCCTTGAGCGGCAGTTGCTTTCCATTCCAAGCACACAGCACAGCTCCAGGAGCAGTGGTTTAGGGTTGATGAGAAAAAGCAGGGAGAAAGAAGGTGCAGGTAGAACCCAGGAACCCAGGATAAACAAACATCCTTTGATCTAAAAGTCTAAGAGTTCTCCTTATCACAGCCTACT
>BDUI01000035.1:791080-835441 GCA_002335545.1 Apodemus speciosus | reverse complement strand
CAGGTGGATTTCTGAGTTCGAGGCCAGCCTGGTCTACAGAGTGAGTTCCAGGACAGCCAGGGCTACACAGAGAAACCCTGTCTCGAAAAACCAAAACAAAAAACAAAAAACAAAACAAAACATCACGGGCAACTTTAACGTGAGTTCAGTAGTGATCTGATAACTTCCCCGATCTAAAAGGAGCTGTGCTCTGTGAGGTGTGGCTATTTTTCTCCCTACTTTGCATGTCACAGGTAAACAAATAACATGGCAATAATGGAAACCAACAACAGTAGCCCGTACTCCACTGTGAGAAGTACTAAGGTAATAAAAGAAACATCTCAGGATCACTAAAACACGACCGAACGTAACCAATGGTGGGGGCGCCGGTGTTGGCGGTGTTGAGACAAGCTCTCAGTCTATAGCGCATGCTAGCTAGAAACTCCTTAAGCAGCTCAGCCTGACCTCAAACTCGGGATGACCCCCTTGCAAGTCCCCCCACCTCAGCTTCCTGGACACTGTCATTATAGACGGAGGCCACCATGCTTGACCATTTCATCAAAACTGATCCTTTTACAAGGATCATTTTTTCATAAATACAAATATCAATAAGTACTGCCAATACTTTTGTGTATCTGGTCAATAATTTATAAGTCTTTTAAAATTCTGTGTACTCTTCCGACTCTCAAGGCAAGCGGCTGGCATGTTACCTATAAATAGTAATTAAGTGTTCTGATTATGAAAACAGATGAGAGAAAAGACAAGAGGAGCTCACACCATGGAGGTCACTCTGGGAATGGAACAAGCTGTCAACCTTTCGGTGATAAACACAAAGAAAAGGTCAGTAATAGGAGATACCTCCTGCTTTGTATAGCCATAAAAACTGGCTTTAGTACAAGGGATTCATTTCAAAATGACAGCCGCCATACATGTGTGCACACATGTGCATGTGTGTGTATATGTGTGAGGGTATATATGTATATATGTATATGTGTGTATGTATATATATACACACATGCTCACGTGTCTATGTATTGAGGTCAAAGGACACCCTTGGGTGTTATTCCTCAGAAGACATCCTCCTCCTTCCTTCCTTCCTTCCTTTCTTCCTTTTTTCCTTCCTTCTTCTTTTCTTTCTTCCTTCCTTCCTTCCTTTCTTCCTTCCTTCCTTTCTTCCTTCCTTCCTTCCTTCCTTCCTTCCTTCCTTCCTTCCTTTCTTTCTTTGAGACAGGGTTTCTCTGTATAGCCCTGGCTGTCCTAGAACTCACTCTGTAGACCAGGCTGGCCTCGAACTCATTAAACCGCCTGCCTCTGCCTCCCAAGTGCTGGGATTAAAGTCATGTATCACCACTGCCTGGCTTTTTCCTTTTTTAAAAATTAAAACAGAGCCGGGCGTGGTGGCGCATGCCTGTAATCCCAGCACTTGGGAGGCAGAGGCAGGCGGATTTCTGAGTTCGAGGCCAGCCTGGTCTACAGAGTGAGTTCCAGGACAGCCAGGGCTACACAGAGAAACCCTGTCTCGAAAAACCGAAAAAGAAAAAAGAAAAAAAAATTAAAACAGGTTCACTTACTGGCCTGGAACTTACCAAGTAGGCTATGTGATAGATTAGCTGGTTGGCTAGAGAGCCCCAGGAATCTACATATCTTTACATCTCTCTTCACCTCATCCGTGTTGGGACTACCAAGCACATATTAGCATGTCTGGTTTTCTTTTGCATAGGTTCTGGGCATTGAATCCCGGCTGTCATACTTACAAGGAGAGGACTTTATAGACGGTGGTCTTCCCAGCTCAGTAACCAGCTCTAGGTTTACTTATGTATTCATTTTGAACACTTGTTACTTCACAGAATGGCCCAGATGTCTCTACAACAGGGAAGGATTTAACCACATTTTTGTATAACTAATGAAACCTCAGAGTACAAAAGCAACCAGAGCAACTACAACATTCCAAACCCTCTGAAGACTTTTTGGAGAAATAGGAAGTCAAGATGTCTGCATGCTTGTTATACCTGTCAAAGGAAATATCATGGATCCAAGACTTAGCCATACAAGGGCTATATATATTCTCTCTGGGGAAGCAATGAGGGGGCCTTTCAGGTGCTCACAGCAAGCAGGAACATGAACCACAGAAAGGAGTGAATGGAAAATTGGTTCAGATTGACTCTGTCAGCCTGGGTTAAGACATCGGGGAGTCTGATGGCTGAAGGTTTATTCCCCAAAAATTTCAATACAGTATAACACAGAAAAAAATATCTTGGTGTAATGCAATTCCTGCTGCACAAGGAAGTGTGATTATATCAAAACTTGACTCAGGATATACGTCATTTCTTCCAAGAAGATGGGTTCTAGAGATAGGCTCTTTGCATTGACTTAAGGGCCTAAAGAAGTGTCTGGTCTGGTCTCCGCCATACAAATAGCATAGAGGTCATTTGTATGTATTTGGGTTATTAACCACTTCTTGTCCTAGTCATAGGAGCTTGGGGGAGCCTCTGGCTATACAGGTAATGAAAGAGTCATTTAGACTGTTTGGTATTTCTGGTCCTGATTGTGAGGAGGACTTTATATGGCCTAGCCCAACAGATAACACAGATCAGCAGGCTGTAACCATTTCCAATTCTTAGCTTTCTGAACGAAGCTTTAAAGTACTACAATAACACTGGAACCCTTTGTATCTGCTGGGAGCAGGGGTCAAGAGCTCAGTAGGTAGCCCAGGTTGCCCTAGAACTTCTCACATAGCCCAAGCTGACTTCAAACTTAGAACAATCTACCTGCCTCTAACTCCCTGAGTACTGGGATTATATTTTCCCTCTGTGTCCAACAGTAAAAATTTTTTATAATTATTTCCAACTCTATAATGAAGGACTCTTCCCAAAGTGACCCACTATTATGCCAAGAAAATGCTGGATCCAATGATCCAACCACATTGGGTCAAAGCCAACACTGCATCAAAGTACATACCCATTTCCTGTTTGTTTTCTTGTCCCACGTAACAGTTACTTGAGACTGTTCTTTTAAGTGCTTTACATAAGTATGGCTAAGACCATCAGACCCTAGTAGTTTTTAAAGTAAAGGCTTTTTCATATTGCATAGATAATCTAGTATTAATGTAGGGCTCTGTCAGCCATCTTCTAAAAAGTATGCATAATCATTTCATTTCTGTTATATTCCTTTTCAATAGATCTAGCCCTCTATCCCACCAGCGCTATGCCATATTGAAGTTATATCTTATTATCAAGGCTTCCTCCCCTGCCCCCTACATAGACCCTACAGAACTCTATATCTCTTGAGGGCAGAAAATATTCATTGTATCCCTGTCTTCAAAACACCACCAGGAATTTGGTCGCTTGTTGACATTGCTGCTAATCCAAATGCCACTGACATAAGACTTCAGATGCCCTTCTTTCCCTAGAAAGCAGGCAGAGAAGTTGGTTCAGCTCTAAGAACATGATGAAGGGATGGTGTATATTCAGATTCCCGAGAGGACCATTCTTCCCCTCGTAAGATAAATGTTGGAAGGCTGTAGTTAAGAATAAGCTATTACAGAATTGGTCTTGGTTAATAAACATTCTGTCAGCTGAAAAGTTAATCCACTGCCCACTTACACAGTCTGAGATAAGGGATTTTTCTTTCTTTTTTAAATATTTTATGAGTATTAACATTATGCCTTCATAATAAATCTATGTGTACCACATGCATACCTTTATACACG
Organism: Apodemus speciosus; assembly: GCA_002335545.1. Taxonomy (NCBI): domain Eukaryota; kingdom Metazoa; phylum Chordata; class Mammalia; order Rodentia; family Muridae; genus Apodemus; species Apodemus speciosus. Next base: position 831,753 of record BDUI01000035.1, on the reverse strand, counting down.
GAGGTCCTAAAAGGGCATGAGACCCGCTGGAACTGGAGTTATGGATGATGTGAACCACCATGTGGGTGCTGGGGACTGAACCAGGCCCTCTGCAAGAGCAGAAAGTGCTCATACCTGGTGAGTCATCCCTCCAGGTTTTCCTTCTGTTATCTCCCCCTTTTAAAGAACCCAGAATCACTACCACTTAGAACCGACTAATTTGTCAGCAGTCACAACCTGTCTTTGTCTTATGGAGCTTTGGAATACTAGTGTTTAAAAAATGCACAAGAAAAGAACACCAAGTCCGTAATCCTCCACAGCACAGCATTAAATTACCACTTTCAACTAATCAACAGCTATAATTAAGTCTAATTATAAATTACAAGTATCTAATTTTAGAAGACCTTTGCTTTATAAGTCCGAGACGTTAGCGACATTATTAACTTCGTTACTTGAAATGACTCCAAGGCTGGAAGCCTCCTTGCGCATCCTTGCCTTGCGCATTCCTGCCTCGTGGGTATGGCCTTGAAGCGGACATGCATTCAGGATCGTCTATCTCTAGAACCAGAAGCAGCAATCACCTGACTGAGCTGGCATCTCTGAGAGGGCACCTGCATGATGCCCACCCACATCTCACCTTTGCTTAGGCTTAAATTATCCCTGTGAATTTCAGATTTCGTTTCATTCAATCTCCTGATATCATGATATATATCATGAGGATGTGGTAAATCCAAGTCCTATTCATTAAGGAAAAGCCTGTCTCAGACCCCTGACACAGGAAAGAAAGATTCAAGAAGATACACAGCTGTACTGTGCTATGTACAAGTGCATAGTGGACAAGGAAAACACCTCTTGTTTTTGGCTTCCCCAAACCATCGATTATGTTCTACTTGGTTTGGAGCATTTAACTAGAATTAAAATGACTAAAAAGCATATCCTTTCTGCCCTAAATAATAGCATAAAATAATATTCTGCTTACCTGAGACCTGATGGTTCAATGGTATCCCACTGAGACTTTTCAAATATAAAAAGAAGGTTGTTGGGTCAGGAAATTGTCTCATTGGATAAGGCATGAGGATGTGAGTTCAAATCCCCAGAGCCCATGTATTGTCAGTTACAGTCAACAACAACTCTAGTCCCACTTCTCCTATGGCAGGGTGGCCAACAGAAGCAGGAGATCAAGAACTGATGGGCCAGCCAGCCTAGCACACACAATGGCAACCAACAAAAGATAGACCCTGTCTCTAACAATACTGACATCTAATGTTCCATGACCTCTGTGCACGCATCTACGCTTACCCAGCAACCAACCGCATGAGTGTATACACACACGCAGTGGGTGGRGCAGGCAGGCAGAGAGATTTAAACATAAAATAAAAAGGTGGGAAACTTTCCAAGTGGGGACCCTCTGAACTTCTTCCATCTCCAGTATGCGGAGTCCATGATCAGTTGACAGACGTAGAGCTCACATGGGCAGCTGTACGCATAAGACGGTAACAGTCGTCAAACTAAGTCAGGAGCTATTTACCAGCCCTCCCTTACCTCTATGGATACCATGAAACAGAGAGGTAAGCAGCAGGCTAACCAAAGGAAATGCTAGCCTTTCTGGATACTCCTTTAGAGGACTTGGCTAATCCCGAGCAAACCTTCGGGTCAGTTCATAACCAAGTGCAGGTCAAGGGTTCTTTTCCCTGGAATACAACAATAGAAATTTCTACTGGCCGTTCAGATAATCCCATGGCACTGGCCATGTAAGCAGCTACAATAGTCAGTGCAGATAGTCTTCTAATGGAGAGAAAGGTAACCAGGGCTGACTTGCCCTGAGAGAGAAAACTAGTATGAGGGGTTATCTTTTCTGTTCAGGATTGACTTTATCTCAAGGGACGTTAGCAGCATGTATCATGTGATGGTGACTTGGGACGCTTCGGAATACAGCCATCCTGGTGGCAAGTAACCTCACTGCCCATCCCGTCCAGTCTTTAAAAACAGGGGAGTTAGTCTTCAATGGCAAGCCAGGCTCAGTACCATCAAACTCCAGCGAGAAATGAGGAGTCCTGGGGTACTGGGGGGAAAAATACACAAAACAAACAACTGGCTTTGGGGTTCCCCCCCCCAAAAAAAGACTAGGCTCTGTAACTTAATGGAATTAACCTTTCTAGGTCTCCACGTCCTCATCCAAGGAGAAACGGGTTAGCCAGACCACATGTGATCCCACATTCCGCTGGACGTGTGTCTATACACTTAGCATGTATCATCTAAACTGCAACTCAATCACGTATTTGCCGTGTGCCATGGACCGTGCTAAGTGTGTTTTCATGGTCGCAATACTCAGGATAGCGGTGACATTTTCGGCATTTGATAAATTAAAAACTCAAAATAGGCAAGCCTACAAAGGAGCCCTTGGATCCATACAATCAGCCTGTCATGCCAACTTACGACTTCACTGTTCATGCCTATTTTTAAACTTCCAGATCAAGGGGACGGAGCCATTTTACTTAAGGTTTTTTTGTTTGTTTGTTTTTGTTTTTTTAACTTAAGGTGTTGTATGAAGCACGGCGATTCGGGATCTCTGCCTTGACAGAGATATGCAGAAACCGAAATCAAAGGGAGGCACACAGGAAACCCAGCCTTCAGCACCCCTGGTCTAGCGTGGAGAGCACATCCTTGGTGTGACTCCTTCAGTTCCAAATGCTCTCCGTTCAACGTGCCATTTCCTAACGCAAAAACCAGTGTTTTTATCCATGTTGAAATAAGGTGAGCTTTTAGCTTTAATTTGGTTGCCACCTGCTGGCTGAAAGACAAAGACAAAAAAAGAATCCCTCTGCAGCAAAGGATGTGCGCAAACAAAAGAAAGCCTTACCCTTACCCTTTGCAGAGCCAGTGTGGATGAACTGGGTTACCCTGTACACTGGACAGGAGCAGATACTGAACACGTGTATTTTGGGACAGACACTACAGTGGATTCTCCAGATGCGTTGCTGCACCTACTCACCAATAAGCCATGTGACAGCCCACCATTTTGAAGAAGAGAAGATCAGCTCCTGGCATCAGAGGGTGACACCCAAGAGTGGTAAGGGATTCCAAAGTAGGTCAGACTGAGCATCTTGCCATCCCTAGAATATCCTCTTTTCATTATCACACGAGTTTCCGCCGCCCTGGAATGCCCAGGTAACCTTACAGCGTGTAGAAAATGCTCTCTGCAGGCCCCATACTGCAGAGCTGTAAGGTGCTGCAGCCAAGTCTCAAAGCGTTCAAAGGAGGCAGGCCAAGAAAATACTTCATCAGTCCTGCAGGGGGCGTCAGTGACAACCAGTCCAAATACAACAAACACAGAGTCGGCAATGGAGATCAGGAATTTTTTTTTTTTTTATAGAAATTCATACTAAACATTCGATTCTTCAGCTGAATCATAAAAGGAAAGAGGGTGGGTGTTCTGTGTTTCACTTGGGAAACACTCAATGCTCACCTGTGTCCCCGTGGACTCCCTGTACTGACTGGGTTCTGCCTCCTGAGATACACAAAGCCCAGTGCCGACTTCAGACAGCTCACGGCCTGACTCGACAGGTGCATAAATACTGGGCTCTCCTTGGCCCTTCTATCAGTTCCTTTTGTCTCGGAGAGGCATTACTAATGGCTGAGGGATTAACCTCGGCAGGCATTGTTCTCAGCACTTCATATATTAACTAAATCTTCACACAATGGGTGAGAGCGCAGCACTGGTGTTCTATTAAAGGAGAAGTGGTATCTTACTCTTTAATGGATGTAAAAAAAACAACATGCAATTCTACATACATCTCTCACATAATAGTAGCAGTGTGTAAACCCAAGCACTCTGTGCCATTCGTGTTTAACCTCTAAGACAGTAGTTCTCAAACCTTCTTAATGCTGCAACCTTTTAATACCATTCTTTATGTTGTGGTGACCCCTGCCATAGAATTATTTTCGTGGCTACTTTATAATTGTAATTTTGGTACTGATGTGAAAGTCACATAAATATCTGATAGGCAGGATTATCTGATACGTGGCCTGTGTAAAAGGGTTGTTCATTTCCCCAAGGGGTTGAGACCCACGAGTTGAGAACCACTGCTCTCGGAGAGGGGCCATAGTGGAACAGAAGAATAAGGATGATAGGGATGATAAAAAGATCAGTGACCAGTTCTTGGTTGGCCATTCCCTCAACCTCTGCTCCAGCAAGCATCAAACCCTGACACTATTAACGATACTCTGTTTTGCTTGCAGACAGGAGCCTATCGTAGCTGTCCTCTGAGAGGCTCCACCCAGCAGCTGACTCAGACCGATGCAGACACCCACGGCGGAACTGTAGATGCAGCTTGGGGACACCTATGGAAGGATTGCAGCCCCCAAAGGGATAGGAACTCCACAAGAAAAACAACAGCTAACCTGGACCCTTGGGGGTCTCTCTCAGAGACTGAACCACCAGCCAATGAGCATACTCAGGCAGACAGGACCTGGGTCTCCACACACATAGGTAGCAGATGTGCAGCTTGGTCTTCATGTGGGTCCTGAACAGCTGGAGTGGGGAAGCTATCCCAAAAGCTGTTGCCTGTATGTGGGATATGTTCTTCTAGCTGGTCTGCCTTGTCTGGTGTCAGTGGGAGAGGAAACACCTAGACCCACAGAGACTTGATGTGCCGGGGTAGGGGGATACCCAGGGGCCCTGCCTACTCAGAGAAGGGGAAAGGGGATGGAAGGGCAGGGATGGCCGGGAGGACGACAGTGAGTGGGATGTAAAGTGAATGTTAATTAAAAAGAATGATCAGTGACCAGTCACTGCGTGGGTACACAGAGAGCCAAGAGAGAAGCAGAGCTAACCCTGAAATTATCATTTTTGCTATGTAAACAAGAAGCATGAATCAGAGGGTCAGGGAGCTGGCTTAGCAGGTAAAGGCACTTGGCCCAACAAGCCTCAAAACTTGAGCTGGATCCCTCAAATGACTCTTAATAGTTGTTTCCTGACTTGCACCTATGTCATGGCATATGCACCCACCCACATTAATAATAATTTAATAATGATACCCTCACAATTATGAAGAGTATTCCTACACATTACCTAAGGAAGAGGAAGCTCAAGGCCAGGTTGTTAGGAAAAGAACCTTGTTTTAGTTAAGGTTTTACTTCTGGGAAGAGACACCATGACCAAGACAATTTATAAGGACAGCGTTTAATTGGAGCTGGATTACAGTTTCAGAGGTTCAGTCCATTATCATCAAGGTGGGAACACGGTAGCATCCAGGTAGGCGTGATGTAGGAGGAGCTGAGAGTCCTACATCTTCATCTGAGAATGAATGATTTCCATTCAGCTAGGATGAGAGTTTTAGAGTCCAAGACCACAGTGGCACACCTACTCCAACAAGGCCACACTCACTCCAACAAGGCCACACCTCCTAATAGTGCCACTCCCTGGGCCAAGCATACTCAAACCACCACAAGCCTGTAGAGGAACTGAAGAAAGGGAGGCTTGCTCCGAGTCATAAACTCTAATTTGGAAGTCAGCTCCCCTCCATGCAAAGCATGCCATGGAGAAACACTTCCATAAGCAAGATGCAATGACTATTATGCTAGAGAGCTTGTCCTGTGAAAGAGCTCGTGACTCCTCATCCACATGGTTTAATCAAATCAGAAAAGCTGTCAACTTGCAGGCCAAGTTCAAATGTCGGCTTAATAACCCAGAGTCAACGGGAAAGATGCGAGAATTACAACCCCCTTCTGGCAAGTCACACCACACTAAACCATTGTCCCCAGATGAGATTTCACTTGGAAGTTTTGGAAGGGGTAACAATTGTCATTTCGAAATCGTTTCTCATGCTCGTTGGTGACAGCTATAATTGAAAGCGGTAGTTATGACTCACACTTATCAACACTCAAAATGACGCTGAAGGCCATGAATAACGAGGAAGATGAATCAGAAAAAAAATTAACCTGTCCAGAATTAAATAGACAGAAAATCGTAGCTAATGATCCAGTGAGTTTGACAGATATTTCTATTTTGACTCTTTTTAGTTAATCTCTCGGGGAATTGGTGAATAGGAGACACTTTTTTGTTTTTCCACCAGAGAATATGATGGGTTCCATCATTCTCCTTTAGGGAGAAGTGTGATAGGATTATGTATACATACAGAAGATTCTAAAGGAAATTTTATAGCCATATTGCAACCTCCATTTTCCTAAAATATTTCAGAATTGCTAACTGTAGAAGTTATGTCTGGTTCTTTCTCCCAGCCCCATGCTCCAAAAAATAAGACTCAGACTCAAAATATATTTAAAAATACCTTAACCACGTAACTAAGCTTCTCTCTCTCTTTTAAAGATTGTATGTATATGAGTTCACTGTCACTCTCTTCAGGCACACCAGAAGAGGGCATCGGATTCTGTTAGAGATGGTTGTGAGCCACTATTTGGGTGCTGGGAATCGAACTCAGGACCTCTGGAAGAACAGTCAGTGCTCTTAACTGCTGAGCCCTCTCTCCAGCCCGTAAGCTTTTCTCTTATCACAACTTAAATTATCCCATTTATTCTAATCTACATTCTGCCATGTGACTGCTCGCCCATGCTCAGGGACCATATGTCTATCTTGTCACTTCTTCCTGGGCAAATCTCCCATACCTGGCTCTCCCTCAGAATGTTTGTCTCTCCGATGTCCCACCTTCTATTCTACTCTTCTATATAATTCACAGGTCATGGATCTATGTAATACACAAGACATTCTCTCTACACCCAACCTCCTGAAGACGTGTGCATGGCATTCTATCCTAAAGCTAAACAGATTACATTTGATGAAAGTTCAAGAAAAATGTTTATTGGGAGAGATAATCAGGATGGTGTGAAATTCCTAGATCATCTTCTATAAGAAAAAGTGAAAGGAAATAGAACACTGATCTTCGAGAAGGAAAGACAAGGCCACTGAGGAGCCTCAGCAAGCCCTWCCTCATGAGTTCAGTCCCAGAAACCCACATAAGGTAGGACAAGAGAACCAGATCCATCATCTGATCTTCACACCCAAGACTACAACACATGCATATTATGTTTGCACACAATTGTTTCCAATCATTATTTAAACAAATAAATAACAGCAAATATTTATCAAGTATGTCTGATGTTCTGATGTATCAGACAGCATGTTGAATGGTTTACATATGTTGTTTAATCATTGCTACAGCATGAACTATGATTCTAATTTATAGATGAAGAAACTGAGGACTGGGATACTTAATACTCGATAGTTATCCAAGACTGCGGGCTGACAGGAGGGGATGGTGACACATCTCAGCCTTTCAAGCCACTCTATAAACTGTCCAGCAGACTGCAAAGTTGGCTGCAAAGACTGTGCTGATTGGCAGGTCTTAGAACTGTTGTCTCAAGCCTCAGAATATGGATTTAAGTTAATTGTATTCCCCATTCACAAACAAGGACTTAAATGACTATGGGTATTTGAAGATATATCAAACTCAAATAAGTTGGGTTTTTTTTTTTTGTGCTTGTTTTTATTGTTTTGTTTTGGCTGTAGATGGTACACTCAAGAGGAATGACATTACAAAGAGGTTGTCTATGATCCACGGGTTTTTCCAGTACCCCTTTGTGTAAAATGGAACATCCCTTGTGCAAAATAGAACAGAAGAATGTAAAGAATGAATATGAATAGACTATAGGTTTTAATCTTAGTGAGTGTTGAATATATTTGACATTTTAGCAGTATACTTGATGTGGTTCCGAATAACACATTGAACTGAAAGCCAAATTTTCTGTGTTCAAATTTTCTAATAAAACTCTAAATTTAATTCTGATTGTTATTATTTTCCTATCTTTCAAGCAATGTCTTTCAAACAAATCAAATTTGGAATCCCTCAACGGCTAAAATTACAGTTGTAATTTGAAACAGTTGAAATAGAATTTGACAATACAGATGAGAAATGTCTTAAAACATCTATAATCAGAAAAAAAAACCTTTCATGTTGACAGCCTATATTGAACAATGTTTTCTCAAGTTTAAACTTTTTGATGATAATGCTATTTTTCCTATCAAAACAAGGTTATGGTTAAAAGTAGATACTGATGGGAAACCCATTATGCACTAAAAATTAAAACTGTCATTTCTATTCTTTAATTTCTCTCCAGTTTATTATGACTTTTTCAATGTGTCTGACAGCTCCATACCTGTCTGCAATGCACTCTGGTTCTTTGTCCCCCAATCTTTCCTATCTTTGTTCCACTCTTCCCTACAACCCCCTTTTCTTGCATTCACATCTTCTATTTTGTGATCCAAAGGCAGAGCTTTTCTAAGCAGGCTGTCTGATCACTGTCCCCTGGAGTCTGATGTGATCACTTAACCTGTGGCTACTTATCTAAAGTCAAAAACTGCCTCTCCCTGAATAGCCACCAAAAGAACCTCAAAGGTCGAAGGTCTGGAGAACAGCGTCTTCTGGAATGTCTCCACTGCAGTCACGATCCCACACCAACTGATGACGCCTGTATTGGGCCAACACAAGACTAGAAATGCCATTAGTCAATCATGGACTAGCCGGGGATCACAGGGCCTGTTACTTTCTCTTGCTGAATTTTTCCACTTTGCCACTTTTTTGAATTTTGTGGACTTTAGACTACTTGGTAGATATGGCCTATGGCAATGGCTCTGGCATCTCAACTCTCTCTTCTCATCCTGTGTGTGGAAACTATAATCAGATGTATCGAGACATTTAAAATGTGCTAGCCATGACTCACAAGTTGCCCCGAAGGACAGAGTAGCAGTTAAGAGTAGTACGATAATCAGTGGGACTGGTCCAAGATGCATCGAGTTGATGTATCTGAGAAAAGGTGTAGATCCAAGGAGTTCATGAAGAGAGGCAAAGACAGACAGGAATTCAGGGAAATGTCCAGGGGGCCAAAAGTCATGCCAGCCAGATGGGAGGTAGCTAGATTGTATCACTCCGCGGATCAACCTAGGGCTAGCAGGCATTGCAACCCTTGATTTCGTTGACAATTATTTTTAATAACATGGCTTCAAGAGCTGGTCCTCCCAGAAATAGAAGCTGTGCACCTGTGCTACTAGCGCCTCATAATGTGCAAATTGAGTGACTTCTAATATACTTGGTAGAGTAGGCATGGCTCCGCAGTGAAGAGTACCTGCTGTCCTTTGATAAGTACCAGCCCATGGGACCAGGTCCAAACTGGGTGCATCTTTGAGCATGTGAACAGTTGATGCTTGGAAATGGATTCTCAGTGTTGAAATTTTGGGACAAAGGTATCACAAAAGTATCTTTATTTTGAAGATGTATCAAGCTCTAGAATCTGAGATCACTGTCCAAGATAGTAGACTCATCTGGCCATGGCTTGCTGAAACCTCTCCAAATACTGAGTGATGAGTAGTTCCGGAGTTTTAAAGAGCTTCTCAGGAAAGAACCAAAGAAATTTAAACTCAAGCCAATATCCTGGACAAAAATTGAGAATGCTTCCAAAGAAGACCTGATAATGCTACTGAACACACTTTATCTAGACAGCCATGGGATATGGTGTTGAGTCTGTTTCTGCAAGTCAATTTGGAAGACCACTCAATCATGGCTCTGAAAAAGAGGAGACATAAACCAACTAAATACAAAAAGTCTATGAAGACCTCATTTCTAAGTATATGGACATTGGAGACCAACACTCAGATACATGATAGAATCTACCACATAATTATAGAACTCTACTACAAAGCACTAGAGGACATATTTGATTCTGAGTCAGACCCAGACACTGCAGTTGTAGCAGATCAAACGGGAGAAGGAAAAACCATTTTTCTTAAGAAAAAGCAATGTTGGGCTGATGCTCTGCTCCGCAAGATGGCAGTAGACAGTGAGCCCGGAGTCAGAACTATTTGAGATCACAGACTTCACCTCAGCCTTAGCATGGGAAAGGTTTATTTCAAAAGTTGAAGTCTTGAATGACTGGAAACTGATTGGACCCTCTCAGGGAAAACCACTGGAAAAGGCTTCCAGTTTCCTTCTGCTCCCAGAGCTGATCCTGTGCCACGGTGCTCTTTACCCAAATACTGCCAGGAGAGAGCAGGCCTCCCAGGAGTGCTGACAATGCTGTGAGCACAGGTAAAACCACCACTTCTGCTCAGAGGGACTGGCCCGGAGTCCTCAGGACACAGGAACCAAGGAGCAGCCTGGGACAAAATCCTTCCAGTTTCTTTCTGTGCCTGAAAATGATCCTGTGCCAAAGAATTCCATACCCACATACCATCTGGAAAGAACTGTTCTCCCGGGACTCCAGACACATCTGTGAACACAGGTAAGATTACCACTTCTATTCAGATTCCTGGCCCAAGAGGGACATGCCCTGAACCATCAGGACACAGGAAGCAAGGAAAAGGTAGGGAGAGGATCTTTCCAGTTTCTGACTGCACCCTGGAGCTGACCCTGTGTCACTGCTGTCCATACCCAAATTCCTCCCAGAGAGAACTGATCTCCCAGGAGTACTGATGCACCCTCTCTGGGAAAACCAATGGAAACCCTTGCAGGAGGGACAAGTCACAGTCAGAGGCAGCAAGACCAGCTAACACCAGTGATAACCAGATGGTGATAGATAAGAGCAAAAACATAAGCAGCAGAAACCAAGGCATCATCAGAACCCAGTTCTCTTACACAGTGAGCCCTGAATACCCCAACACACCTGAAAAGCAAGACTCTGATTTAAAATCACATCTCATGATGATAATAGAGGACTTTAAGAAGGACATAAATAACTCCCCTTAAAAAAAATAGGAAAACACAGGTAAACAGCTTGAATCCCTTAAAGAGTAAACACTAAAATCCCTTAAAGAATTGCAGGAAAACATAACCAAACAGGTGAAGGAATTGAATAAAACCATCTAGGATCTAAAAATGGAAATAGAAACAATAAATTACAAAAGGAGACAACCCTGGAGATAGAAACCTAGGAAAAGCGATCAGGAGTCACAGATGCAAGCATCACCAACAGAACCCAAGTGATAGAGACAATCTCAGGTTTCGAAAATACCTTGGATCACTCTGGGCTGGAGGTGCTCTGTGAGGCTTTGAATCACAAAAGATGTAACCTGAAGATGCTTGGACTGGGCAAATATGCATTTTCTGAGGAACCACAGACATTACTGCAAGCTGTGCAAAAGAAAAATAATAATCTGAATATTTTGCATTATCCCTGGGTTGAAGAGGAACACAACAAGAGACGTGTTCATCTGTATGGAACAGCAAGAGTTGATCTTGTGACAAAGGCTTATCCTCTGTTGTGTCTTTCCTACATAGCCTGTCCAAGTTGTGCACCATGGTACTGGTAGTTGTTTCCAAGGCTGTTCTTCCACAATATTCCACTCCCACCCATCTTTACATCTCCCCTCACCACTTTGCAATATTTATATTACAAACACATAACACTAAACACTAAGCTTGTTTGAAAAAAGACAAAGTATTCGCTGTGCAGTCATTAGAACTCATGTTCAGATCCCAGTACCCATGTAACAAGAAGGGCATCCCACATACATTTGTAATGACACAGAGGGCAGAGACAGGAAGAACACTGGGACCCTCAGGCCTCTAGTCCCATGTTCATGGAGAGCCCTGCCTCACAGAATGGCTAGAAGAAGGTGGCAGAGGACACCTGATGCCCTCTTCTAGCTAGTTGATATCACACGTGGACACACATGCACACACACCCTCACTAAAAAGAACATGACTTCACTACAACTTCCTAAATACTTTTACCCTTGTAATAAGCCAGTGCCACCCAGAATTGTGTAGTGGCATGGTTTATCACAACACAAATACTCTACCAGAGTAAAAAAAAAAAAAAAGGAAGGGGGAATTACCAGCACCAGAAACCTCCATCTCTGCCTTACAAGCTAAGCACACATCCCTAATTTGGTGGTTGAGATTTACTTGTTTTCTGAAATTGCTACAAATATAAAACTATAGTATATAATCTTTAATATTTCTGTTCCTCTTAGAATTATACTTATATAGGCATATTATTTGAGTGACTTATATAGGAAAATTCTTTTGATTGCTTCAGAACACTCCATTAAGAGCATAATACTATTTATTTTCTCTACCATACATTGAAATTAGAGCCATTTCAAGTTTTGAATCTATATAAATAATTTTTCATGATGAATATTCTTTTGTGTGCACCAACCCATCTACATGCACATCTCAGCTGAATATCTATCTTGCTGGTGACTGGCACCCATATCATCAGCTTTAGCAGAAATGACTAAAGTATTTCCAGAGAGTTTGACCTCAGAAGATAATTACCATCACTTGATGTTGTCAGCCTTTCAAATTTTAGCCAATTTCTTGTGTGAGTATATTTTTATTTAGGCAGGACAGTGCTATGTATGCCAAGGTAGTCATTTACTCACAGTCCTACCTCAACTCCTCTAATGCTGAGGTTGTATGTATCCTTTAAATGCTGCATCTAGTCTGGGTGGAGGGAATTTAAGAATAAGTTGAATTTTATCAGGCATGGCATATATCCAACTTAGACAATATGTGCTAATGTGATAATTCATTTGGGTTCTTTTGGTGTTAAATCAATGTTGGGTTTCCGCTGTAACCTTGTCTAGTGGCTGTATGGTAGCCTTTCTTCATCAGAATTGGTGTGCATCTAGGCTTGTAAACAAATTCAGAGTAGGCACAGTTATACCCTTCTCCCTAAAATGTCCTTATCCCAATCCCTGGAACCCGTGAAGGTCATACTATACAGCAATGAGAAACAGGTTGACAACCAGCTGACCATAAAACATATCTGTATGATCATATATTCATAAAACATTCATACGCTTATATATTCACATCCATATGTCAGAAACAAGGTAAAAAAAATCCTTAGAAATTAGAGGAGGCAGAAGAAGAGACTAAATGTCGCTACACAGTAATGACTAGATCGCTACTCAAAAGCTAGTTGGTTTTTCGATAAAGGTGGCAGTGGTGATAAGGGGAATAAAAAGGCAGAGTTCTCTACTCCAGCCTGCAGCAGGCGCACAACCTGTGAAGGTTTAAGCTTATTGGTAATGCACATAATTGTAAGATAATGAATCCAGAATGCTTTAAGTGCTGCATAGGTTATTGTTTACAGCTTCCATAGAAAAGGACTGCATGTGCTCAGGTTCTACAAAGACACTCAAGGGATGGTCAAATCAACTGCTGGTGGTAGCCTTCTCAGTGTGTGATATCGTGGTTACCCTACGATAATATAGTTATTACTCAGGTGTATGATATCATGGTTATTCTGTTATATAATGGCTATTACCCTTCTCAGTGTGTGAGGTCATGGTTTCCCCATGATGTTGTGGTTATTCTGTGATGTCCTGGTTATTCTGAACTCATGAAAAAAACCTTCAGTGTTCTCTCCCCTTTTTGTTGTCTGAAATGTCTGAAAAGTACTCATTTAAAACATATACAGATAAAACCTTGTAAACATCAACATGCTTTAGGTTGGCATACAAACAAATGAGCTTCATCATGGCATCTCCGGATTCATCAGGATTCATCATGATTAGTTCCCATTTGTCCCCTCCCCCCCAGGGTCTCCCCCTAGGGCCCCTTCCCCTGGGTCCAGCAGGAGAACGCCTTTCATTCTCAGTTAACCTGCTCTTCTGTCTTATTACATGGTTCACATTCCTTTCTCCATTTCTTGTCTGTAAGATCTCTCCCTCCTTATGATCCCCTTTCTAGTTTTATGACCCACGTGTATGTATGCATACATATGCACACATACATGTGCATATACAAACACTATTTTTTACATATATGTATATTGTATATATAATTTAAAATGTTTGTTCCACGTATGAGAGAAAAAGTATAACATTTGTCTTTCTGAATCTGGCTTTTAAAAAAAAAAAGGAAAGAAAAGAAAACAAATCTTGAGTGTTCTGTGGGGCTCCTCCATGAAGCCATCGGGGCTGATGTACTCCTTGAATGAAGCTGTAATTAAAAATTCAACTGATGTGATAATTCCTGGGTTTCTTTTCTAATGCCTTTTTCTTTAAGAGTATACTTACTCAGAACATATAAATTTGAAATAACTTCATATGTATTAGTAGAAAGCTGCTGATGGAAGTCTCTAAGCACAGGGATATCATGTGGGTTTTTTTTTCCTCATTACTAGTGCTATTGCTTCATTTCTTAATCTAAGAAGTCTTTTCATTTTATTCAACCTAAGAATCTGCTGTAGAGTACAGTTTTCTTAAATTTTATTTTTGCCTTGTCATTAATATTTGGCTTTAAATATACATATCTATTTTTGAGCCTATTTATTTAKTTAGTTAGTGTGTGTGGCTGTGTATTTGTAATGGGGGTGCATCTATGATGGCATATACTTAGAGGCCAGAGAAGAACTTATGGAAGTCAATTCCCTCCTCCTGTGGTATGGGACTCAGGGATTGAGAGGAAGTTCACAAGCTTGGCAAGAAATATCTTTTTCCCAACCAAGCTGTGTCACAGACCCTTACCTTTAGGTTTTTAGGATATATATATATATATATATATATATATATATATATATATATATCACATATATATCATATATATATCATATATATGCATATCTATGCATATATATCATATATATATATATATGCATGCAATGGAACACTATTCAGCCATTAGAAACAATGAATTCATGAAATTCTTAGAGAAATGGATGGAGCTGGAGAGCATCATACTAAGTTAAGNTTTTTTTTTTAATTTCAAGCCCTAAATGACATACTTTCTCAAGCAAGGCCACACCTTAGTCCTTCTCAAGCAAGCACCAGCTGGAGATCATGTATTCAGATATATGAGCGGGACCATTCCCATTCAAACCAACACTACGACATAGCCAGTTTTGGATTTTAGGCCCAGTTAAAGATACAGGGCATGAATTGCACCTTGTTTTAAATTTAAATTAAAGTTTATAAAACTCTCACAGGACTTTATATCTGATCGGAGAGCTGTTGGCTACTACATAACACTTGTTCCACTAGCGCCCTATATCTTGCTTGGCCAGGCGTTATYGTAGCCCCCAGGATTCACATATGTGTATAAGCATTTATTATTTTTCTTCCATGGTAACATGCCTAGGATGCTCTAGCTCTGTGAAATGTAGCCAGCATGGACGAAGCCTTCAGGCATGTGCCAGCTTGATTTCTTCATGTTCTATGACTGAACTATGTGGTGTCTGCAGCAAAAGTCTCACTATCAAAAACAATGTCAATATCGCATAATGCTTGGAGGATGGTCTATGGGACCCACTGACAAACAGCCAGAAAATAGATGATCCGATAATCCGTGCTGGGCAATAGACTTTTTATTGATAGCCTGTGGTTTCTAGGTGAACAAAAAATCCTCCACTAGAGGGTAAAACAATCTAATCTCAGTTTATGTATATATATAATGCATGTACACATATACATACACATATGCATCACATATATGATATATATATCACATATATATCTCATATATATACATATGATATATATATCACATATATATCTCATATATATACATATGATATATATATCACATATATATCTCATATATAAATTTTTTTTGAGACAGGGTTTCTCTGTGTAGTTCCGGCTGTCCTGGAATTCACTCTGTAGACTAGGCTGGCCTCGAACTCAGAAATCTGCCTGCCTCTGCCTCTGCCTCTGCCTCCCAAGTGCTGGGATTACAGGTGTGTGCCACCACCACCTGGCTTTAGGTTATATTTTAAGGCTAAACTTCATTGCACTTTTCCCATTGTCTGTCACTAATTGATTTTTAGATTTTCTTCCATGGCTATATAATTCCTTACTAATGAGGTTTTCATTTAACAATATATGCTGTTATAATATTGTATGCAGAAAACCTTAAGCTATGTTCTAGTTCTAGATTGAATATGAAGAATTGCTAGAGACCAAGTAATCATTTCTTCTATTTTGTGTTTTTAATGTACTCCTTGACAGTTCCATACATGTATAGAATGTATTCTGGTCACACTCTATCCATCCACTTCAACCAAGTAAGTTTTCTGGTTTTGTTGTTTGTTGTTGTTGCTGTTGTCATTCATTTCTAGTTTGCTGGAATGGTGAGCCTACATTTCAATTCTTTGAAATGCATTAAAAAGAAGACTCATGCCTCAAGTGTCAGGTTCCATGTGCCTTCACCAAGCCAGGCTTGCTAATTATGCTATTCGTAACATCTCCATCTTTACTGGTTTATTTTTCCTATTCCATGCTTATTATAGTGTTACTTGAAATAATGTATTAAAGCATCTCACTATGTAAAATTCCCCTCCCCCCACTAAAGCTATACACTTGTTCATTTTGCCCTAGACTTCTGTAATTTTATGAGGTCATTACTCCTAATTGCAAGTTGAACAGCTGGGCTTCTGCTCTTCATTCCAGCCTCTCATGAGCTGTAAAGAGTGACTTGAGCTCTCAAAACTCACAAATATCTCAGGGTCAGGGACTCTCACACTCAGTGTCCTGAATTCCTTTTACCATCTGGTGAAATTTGATAAGACTACATTCTCAACTGAAATGAACATGATAAAAAATGAACTCAACTCCTTTAAAATACAGTTATCAAAATATTTAAAAAATAGTTGACATTATAACCTGAAGTTTTCTTTCTGGTGCACTCAAAACCAAGATCCTAATGGGAGTTCTGGTCAACCTCCACAGTCTCACAGTAAAGGGCAGTGTCTTAGGGTACTTACAACAATGGCTGTGTTTATGAAAACATTTAATCTCTATTAGTGAACAGCATGATTTCTTTTAGCACCACTGTGGTTTACTCTTAACATTCTTCTAGATGAGCCTGATTTAGTGACATTATTAGTGAAAGAAAATTTGGAGACTTACTGTTTTTGTTAACAGGCTCCATGAATTCTATTCAGTAAGGGAAGTATGATCATATGATCATGGACTATATACTGAGAACTGTCCCTTCACGTTTTCCAATCAGAAGTCATCATTTAGAAAATATTCTGATGATGTTTTCACCTTGTTTTTATTAGTTCTGGTTATTCAACTCACATCCTTGGGCTTTAAAGTCCCACCAGCATAACTGACTAAACATTACAGCAAAAATAGACATGGCAAAAAGAAAAAAATGAGGGAGAGATGGGACCTCAACCCTACACAAAGTACTATAGGCAACTAACGAATCTTGAGAATGTGAGAAACATTCTCCCCAGGAAAGAACACATACAAAAAAATTGAAAGAGAGCAAGGTAGGGTAGTATCCTTTAAAAGAAGAAGCAATGTAGGAGTATTTAAAAAATTATGAGGATAGGGCTGGTGAGATGACTCAGTGGTTAAGAGCACTGACTGCTCTTCCAGGCATCCTGAGTTCAAATCCCAGCAACCACATGCCGGTTCACAACCATCTATAATGAGATCTGATACCCTCTTCTGGTGTGTCTGAAGTCAGTTACAGTGTGCTTACATATAACAATAAAATAAAACAATCTTCAAAAGATTTCTTCTTTAAAAGAAATCATGAGGAAAATACCTACAAAAATGCTAAACAACCATTTATCTATTTTAAATAAAATCCAGCAAGATAGCAATAATCAATAGTGACAAGGAAAGCAGAATGAGTTTGGAGCTAGATTTGAATGAGAAGCACACAGGAGAGATAGGTACTATGCTGACTGTGCTCTTTTGACCTCAGATGTTGAATATGTATCATATAAGCTCCTATATGTTCATCATCAAGGTGAGTACTTAGCACACCTGCTCTTTGTGCCCCCAAATCTTGCCTAAAGTCTAACACTTAAGGGGAAAAAAGCATAGGAATTGTTAGAGGAAATCCTTTCTAACACCAGGAACTATCCTAAACACTGAATATCTGTAAGCAAAGCTTGTATTAAGAAAAGAGAAAACAATGATACACAGTTATTATAGACTTCTGACCAGAATAAAATACATGGCTAGAAACATTGTGATGTTCTAGGTGCAGTCCTTGTTGATATTCTTTTATTTTATCCTATTAAATTTTAATGTCTTTATTAATATACTTTCTGAATATACAAGCAGTTAAGTATTTATAGTAAAAACATTTACAGAAAATTCAAATAAGCATGAAAAAATTATTTATAGTCCAACCATAGAGGAGATTTTCTTTTAATGTTGGCCAAATAAATTATTTGCTCTGTAACTGGAATACACCCAAGTTAATAAGGATATTTTAACCATAAATTTAAGAATCCTTTCCAACATTAAAAAAAAATATATATCAAAATTCTAATTGATTTCCTTTTCATTAAGAAAAAAAGCCCACAGGACAGGAAACAGCTAAGATATGTTTTGCTTAAAGTTTCCTACCATAAATAGAGGGAACAAGGGTCTTTGTGACATTTATAGTCAGTTCCAATCACATTTTAAAGCCTACTGAGTCTGCAGAGACCTATTTGGGCATGTGCCAGCTCAGTTTTAGTGAATACAATGACAGATTTCACAGCTTTTGAACACATAAGAGCTCCACAACCTAGAGGTCTTGAGAGTCAAGTGAATGAGTAGGAGTCAGGGCCCTGGGCAGCCACTTTCCCAGGACGGGGAGGAGAGTGTTCAGTGCACATAAGTTGTATGTGTTTTTCACCCCAGGGAGACCAGAATTCCCATACTTCAGTCGTTCCTCGAAGATGCCACGACAGAGAACAATGCTTCTATAGAATGCTTCCCAAGTGTATTTGGATCTCCAAGCTTCTCTACTCCAAGTGACAGGTAGGGACCTCACAAAGCAAGGCCAGGCCTTTGGAAACATCAGGGAATGATAGGATACTTGTTCTAATCTCAGAGCTACAATCGCCCAAACACCCAGTGAGCAAGTACAGCAAGCTCACGGACACTCCTGGTGGACCCTACGGTAGCCTCACTGCCACTCCATTCCAGGTGGACTCTATGTAGCAAACACCATTTCTCCTGCAGTTCCAGGAAGGCTCTTCTTCCTCTCTTTTCCCTGATCCAATCCCTCAGTCTCATCTCCAGCTCTACATTAGAACATCAGTGGACGCCAGCTCTACCTCCTGTTCCCAATCTCCTGTAGATCCCACAGAAGTCCCCTCCTAACTTCCCTCTCTCCACTTGTATCTTTACTTCAGCTTCCGACTCCAGTAGGCATTCACCATGAACCACTCCAGCTAGACGGATAAGGGAATCTGCCCATGACCATGGATCTTCTCATCTCCTTCTGTTCCTCTAGATCCAAACCCCAAGATTCATTCCCAATGCTATAACAGACCCTCTGGATTGACCTGTCTCTACTCTACCTGCTCCCAATTCCAATGAGATGAAATAAACAGATCCTTGTTGGACACTTCATTCTCTTCCCTTCTGTGCATTCCTTCAGACCCCTTGCCTGACCTCATTCCTAAGTGTTAGCTCAAGAAACCCAGACACATACATTTACCTGGGATCTTCAGTGGCCTCAGTTATCAGAGAAAATTCCCTACCATGTAATACACAGGCATCACTCTCTGCAAACCCAGAGATGAAACAGAATCCAAAGAACAAAATACTCAACAAAGAAAAATCCAGAAATCAGGACCTAGACCTATAACCATCACAATTCCAGATGTCAGCATAAAAAAGCCAGGGCAATATACCCTCAATAGAGCCTCAAGATGCTATCAGTGCAGTCCCTGAATATTCCAACACAGATGAAGCACAAGAAAAAGACTTGCAACTACCTGTATAAAGGTTCTTAAAGAGGAAATTTTATAAATCCTTTTTTAACAACCCAGGAAAACATAAATAGGGTGAGGAAATGAATAAATACTTTAAATACATTCAGAAAAAAACTAAAACAGTGGGTAGGTACTCTATAAGAAGATCAACAGAGTTAACTAACCTGGACCCTTGCAGCTCGCAGAGACTGAACCACCAACCAAAGAACGTATAAAGGCTGGACCCAGGCCTCCCTGCACAAATGTAGCAGATGTGCAGCTTGGTCTTCATGTGGGTCCTGAACAACTGGAATGGGGACTATGGCAAGAGTTCTTGCCTGTATGTGGGAGATGTTCTTCTAGCTGGGCTGCCTTGTCCGGCCTCAATGGGAAGAGAATGCACCTAGCCCTGCGGAGACTTGATGTGCCAAGGTGCATTAGGACCCCACCTGCTTAGAGAAAAGAGAGAAAGGAAGATAAGGGGAGGGAGTGTGGGAGACGGTAACTAAGATGAGGACAGCGAGTGGGATGTAAAGTGAATAAATAAAAACATATAATTAATTAAAAAAAAGGAAAATGAATAAAACTGTCCAAGACGTGAAAATGGAGATAGAATCAACAAGAGAAAGCACAAAATGAAGCAATTCGAGAAATGAAAAATTTAGCAATTTGAACAGAAATGACATAGGCAAGCTTCCCAACAAAATACAAGAGATAGAAGAAATAACCTCAGGCATTGAATATGCAATAGAAAACCTGTATATATTGGTCCAAGAAAATGTTAAGAATGGAAAACCCCTGACATAAAATATCCAGGGAATCTGGGGATAATGAAAAGACCAAGCCTAGAAATAACAGGAACAGAGTAAGGAGAAGAATCATAGCACAAAGGCCCAGACAGTATTTTCAACAAATAGATTTGCCTTACCTAAGGAAGAACATGCCTATAAACATACAAGAAGAAAGCAAAACACCAAATAGATTGGACCAGAAAAGAAAGTCCCTTTGGTACATAATAATCAGAACACTAAAATGTTTAGAACAAAGAAATAATATTAAAAGCTGCGAGGGAAAAAGACCAAGAAACACACAAATACAGAGGCAGGGATGGGATAGGGTGTTTTTGGAGAGGAAACCAAGAAAGGGGAGAACATTTGAAATGTAAATAAAGAAAATATCTAATAAAAAAATACAGAGGTGGCCGGGCAGTGGTGGTGTACGCCTTTAATCCTAGCACTTGGGAGGCAGAAGCAGGCGGATTTCTGAGTTCGAGGCCAGCCTGGTCTACAGAGTGAGTTCTAGGACAGCCGGAACTACACAGAGAAACCCTGTCTCGAAAAGAAAAAAAAAAAAAAATACAGAGGTGGATGCTTTCGGGCAACCACTGGACTGACTGCAGGGGTACCCCATGGAGGAGTTGGAGAAGGGACTGAAGGAGCTGAGTGGGTTTGTGGCCTCATGGAGGAAGCAACAGTGTCAACAGGCCAGACCACCTGGAGCTCCCTGGGACTGGACCACAAACCTAAGAACATACATGGAGGGACCGTGGTGCTGGCTGCATATGTGGCAGGGGATGCCCTTGTTGGACATCCGTGGGAGGCGCGGCCTGAGGGTGCTTGTTGCCCCAACATAGTGGATGCTAAGGTGGGAAGATGGAAGTGGGTGGACAGGTAGGGGAGCAATGTCATAGAGGCAGGGGGTGGGGGATAGAATAGGGAGTTTCCGAAGAAGACGACCTGGAAAGGGGGAAATATTTGAAATGTAAATAAAGAAAATAGCTTAAAAAAAGACTTTTGCTATTTTATGAAAGTATACAGATGGAAGACTCTTAAATGTGGGTTAAATGAATGAATGAGTACCTGGTAAATTACATATAGTGTAAGTTCTATTTAAAGAAGCGAATCAAAATGAAAACAGCAGAGACTGAAGGTTTAGGCTAATGACCGAGCCTGTTTAGCATGGGGAAAGCCATAGATTCAATCTCCAGCGTTGAGGCAGGAGGATGTGGGTTAAGGTGTGTCCCACATCTGCTAGGGGCTCGAGCTGCTGGGGAGGCGGGCCTCTGGAAGCAATGACTGCACTTACCCAACGGGTCAGGCAGGTGTCTGACTCAGGAGTCCACGGGCCTACATGGAGGCTCTCAGGCTCTTGGGCACCCCAGGTGCTGTTGGATGCCGAGGAAGAGCTGAGAATGGAGTGGGGGCCTGGCAGGCTGGATCTAGCCTTGGTCGAAGGGGAGAAGAGGGAGCACCAGCTGGGTCCCAAGGGAGGAGAGTCTGTGGCAGCTTCACTTGGTGGGAGCACTGAGAGTCCTCCTGTGAGAGATGAGACAGCTGGCTCCACTGCTCCCCACAGCGGATCCCGATGAAAGGAGGCAGTCCATGGTTTTAAGGCATTTATAGTCATGGTGGAGAGCAGTGATGAGTAAAACTGTACCCTGTACTTTCTCTGGGCAGGCCTGAGGTTAAATGCCTTTTGCAGGGAGGAGTGTCTGGGAAGGAGTTTATTGGCTAAGCCTCCTGGCCTTTAGGTACCTCATTAAAATGGAGCTCTGTCTTGAGGCATGCCTTCTACCTATGGAGGGACTTGGGGCGTTGCCCTTACTATGGCTGACAGCCACAGACCTATGGAGAGCTGTGGCTATCCTTGTACCAGGAGCCTGGTGTCCAGGAGTGTGGCAAAATGCCTCCCATCCCTTACGGGGTTATCCGCTGCAGGGTCACCAGGGTTTCAAACCTTGAGCTCAGCCAGAAACCAGGCTGCCTTTCACAGTCTCACAGGAGGGAACAAATTCAGGGCTCATTCTTATTTCCTCAACCATGTTTGAAGACGTTCATTGGCAGGAGTTGGCAGCTGGGGAGGGGAGGTCAAGGAAACCCTGTCTCAAGCTCCTCAGTGCTGCGATTACAGGTGTGCACCGTAATCAGCAATGGTGAATTATTACTAGAAGATTATTTCTCTGTGACTCTGGATCTCCCTAACTGTATTCAAGAGGGGGAGTAGAAAAGGGGGTAGTGAAAGTGTATGATCAATAGACTCTCTCTGTGTGTGTGTGTGTGTGTGTGTGTATAAAACTCACAAATAACAAAGATATTAATAAACAGGCCCCAGAAAAGTAGCTTACATGCCACTGAATCTAGGTTTAAAATGATCAACTTTTTGTGGTTAATATTTCATCACAATAAAGAGCCAACAAGTATGTATCTGAGTATTACAAGAAAGAGAAACCAAGTAACATCAACGCCCAAAATTATCTGAAACACGTGGAGTAGGTCAACGGTTTTGTTTTTTGTTTTTGTTTGTTTTTTTGAGGTAAGTTCCTTTAGAACCTGAATAGACCTTATACTAGGCTGTGGAGGATGGCCTTGAACTCCTGTTCCTCCTACTTCTATGTCCCAAGAGGCAGGTTTAGAAGTGAGTGCCACTACCCATATAGTCAGACCAACAGTTTTTAAAATGTCTTGAGAAATTGAAACAGAGTCAAGGACAAAAGCAAAGATTGGGGGAAAAAAAGCAATAGAAACAAAGATACACTATTTTGTTATCAAATTAAAACAGGCCCTTAATTAGAGAAAGTAAGAGTAGAGTTTCTGTAAATGACATCAGTGCCACTTTCATTGCAAGGGATGGGTTTACAGCTCACAGTTGGTCATCCAGTTAGATAACTTGTTTTACACACAATACAATCAAATGCCATAAGAATGCGGCTCAAAGGCTCTTCCAGAAGATATCTCAGTTTGACAGTTGAGACACAGCAGTATTGGAGTGAGTGTTCTAGAATAAGTGAACTGTTTGCCAACAACCTAGCATTTGTGAAGTAGAACGAAAAAGGCTGCTACACTTACACTTGACCTGTCATCCTTGCAGTGAACAGAGACAGAGACCCAACACATTTTGGTTAAGGTCATGGTTTTGTCATTCTGTTCTTTAAAGCATTTTTCAAAAATGGGTCAGCTACGACTTCCCAGAATTTCCTTCTGAGCTAGGCAACATGTAACTGAGAGACCATGATCAGTGGGGAAAAGTATAGTTAGAGATGGTAACAGGCACACTCCTGTCTTTCGGGCAAATGTGTCTACATATGTCTTTCTGGCAAATATGTCTACATAAGTCTTTCTGGAAAATGTGTCTACATATGTTAGGCCAGCCTGGACTACGTAGTGAGAACTGGCTGATAATGCCCTCCCCYCCACAAATAAAACAAAGAACAAAAAGTCAAACCAAACCAAACAACCCAACAATAACAACGACAACCACCCCAAGAAGAAAACAACTAATCATATAAAGTGGGTCACCTAGCAAAAGTAAAGGAGCTTTCTGGGAGACACTGATGCAGCATGAGTAAGAACTTTTTAAGGAAAGCAAAGATTCTGAAATTTTTTGTTTACCTTTATAGCTGTTACTTTTTCTTAATTAAATGCAAATAAAAAGGAAGGAAGGAAGACATGAAAGAAAAGAAAGGAAGGAAAGAAGGAAGGAAGTATATCAGTTTCATGATTTGGTAGGAGATTAGTTTAATAACTATCATCTTGTTATGTAAATTAAGACACAGACTCATGACGTTTTTAATTTTTTTTTTTTTTTTTTTTTTTTGGTTTTTTCAAGACAGGGTTTCTCTGTTTAGCCCTGGCTGTCCTCGAACTCACTCTGTAGACCAGGCTGGCCTCGAACTCAGAAATCCACCTGCCTCGGACTCCCAAGTGCTGGGATTACAGGTGTGTGCCACCACGCCCAGCTTATAATTTTTTAAATATGCTATTGTTAGAGCATATTTAGTTAGAACAAAGTTATTACTGGAAAGCTAATCCCCTAATTCTTATATCAATGTTATTTATAAGTAAGTCTTATGAGAGATAACTGGGATGGGATAAGGTCAAAAAGGTAGGGCCCCTGGACACCACTGGTCACTTTAGATGAGGAAGCCAACTGAGCAGTCCCCTCTGCTATGATGGGAAGCAGTGGGATACCAGGTGGGAGGCAGATGTCAGATGTTTGCTCCCATGCTCTTTTGACTGTCTAACCTTTAGAACCATGAGCTAAAGAAACTTCTGTTTTTTGTTGGCTTTTTGTTTGTTTTTTTATGGTTTTTTTTAACAAAATAAATCACCCAGCCTCAGGTATTTGGCAATAGCGACAGAAAACAGACACACCACAATCTGTTAATGACTCAAGTAATGAATTTGTTTCTCTACTCCATGCTTGAGTCAGATAACCCAGAGTCAAAACAGTAGCACAACAGTTTCCATGTAATTATTATGACCAATCCAATGTCAGCTTCTCCCTGTCCATTGTCCACTGGGCAGACGATGAGCCATTGTACTCCACAGACATTAACTGGACCCCCTCTACTTCTTGTTTCCAACTTCTTTGAAAGTCTTGGCCACATAGGTAAATTTGTAGAAATCCAACCAACTAGCCCAAAATTAAATCTGCAGAGACCAATTATGCCTGGCCTGCCATTACTCTCCCAAACTACTTCCGTATCAAATTCTGTTGCTTTGTTTCTATTTGTGGCCCACTTTATATCCTGACACATAGATGTGGGTGTCTTAGGGTTTCGTGGCTGTGAAGAAACACCATGACCAAGGCAACTCTTACAAACGACAACATTTAATTGAGGCTGGCTTACAGTTTCAGAGGTTTCATCCATCATCATCATAGTAGGAAGCRTGGCCACCTTCAGCAGACCTGGTGCTGGAGGAGGAGCTGAGAGTTCTACATCTTGATCTGAAGGCAGCCAGGAGATGCCTGTGTTCCACAGGCAGCTGGGAGAAGGCTCTGGAATTCCACACTGGGTGGAGCAGAAGCATAGGAGACCTCAAATCCCACCCCCATGATGCCACACCTACTCCAACAAGGCCACACCTCCTATTAGCACCATTCTCTGTGAGACAATTGACACATTTGAGTCTATGGGGACCAAACCTATTCAAACCACTATAGTTAGGAAGGAAGGAATGTCTCTGCCCCTGGGAAGCGATGCCTGAATTTCTGACTCATCTTTTGGTTAAGTTGGAGTTGACACTATTTGACAGCATTGTGGTCTGAGCCTACTCTTGACAGCAGAGCCAACAATCCCTTTCCCTGACTTCCGGTACTCCAGATTCATAATACCAAACTGACCAAAGTCCAGATGCTGACCCGCTACATCCATTACAAGTTCTAGTCTAAACAATCCACATAAATTGGAGTATGAAGTTATTATGAAGCAATGGCAATCTATTTCAAGAGGTAGGAAGAGACACTTCTGGAAAGCCAAGGACCCATACATATGAGGGCCATGTGTGGCCCTCATAGTCAAGAGAACTGCACAAAACTTAGCCATCCATGAAACAGAGCTAGGAGAGGAAGTTTCATTGCTTTTAACAAATCCTTTGGTTTTCTTCAGATAACTCCAAGTGTGAAAGAATCTATAGACAATACCAAGCTACTAATGGCGAGAGAGATGCAGAATACCATGTATCACCCTTACCATTCGAGGAAAAGGCAAAGGACAGGTATGTGTGGGAATGCAGAAGACCTCTGATGTGGGTGGCATGGGAGAACTGTCCTCTGGGCTGCTGAATGTCTCCTCCCATCATTTCATTTGCATCTTTACCAAGAGTGAGCCGGCTATTCAAGACTCCTTAAACTTATTATTCTAAATGGGGAGATTATATAATATTATATAATTACACTGATAGAATGTGAGTTTTAAAAAATGGTTTCCGAGAAAGCTGAGGGCCACGAGGGCCCTTCAGAAAGGCAGGGTGCCAAGAAAATCTCCTTAGCCAATGTTGTGGTTTGAATGAAAATGGCCAACTCTTCCTTTGTCGACTTGCACTTGCCAGCACATCAGTTGGAACCTACGTCTACAGAAGACCAGCTGAAACAACTAACCTCACGGGACTGAGAAACTAGATTCTAGGACTTCCCACTCACAGCTGGCCATTGTTGGGTTAGTTAGTCCGCAGACTTGCTACCTGCCCTCGCTGTATCTGACTGGAGCCTGTCCTTCCTGTGATCCTGGTTGTGTCAGAATTATTTAAGTCTAGCTGTCTCTTGATCCTGTGATCCTAAGTGTACCTGAGCTCCTGGGAGTCAAGCTGCCTCTGGGATCCTGAGATCCTGGTGTGATGAAGCTCTGGTCACACCTGGTGTGATCCTGTGATCCTGAGCATGTAAAAGCACTTGGAAGTGGAGCTTCCTCTGGGTGTTGTGGGACTGGCTGTAAAGTTTGCGCCCAAGGTCTGCTCAGGGCACCAGCCCAGTTTGAAAGGAATCCACTGGTCTGGCCAAGTTCCTGTGTGCCTGGGTCCCACTGGTCCCAGTTACTACCGGTGTTGGTACAGTTGTTGTTCCTTCTTCACCTCTGATCCGATGATCCTGGGTGTGTTAGAGTGCCTGGGAGTGGAGCACCCTCTGGGTCTTGTAGGACTGTCTAAGGAGTTTGAGCCCAAGGTCTGCTCAGGACACCGGCCCAGCTGTTTTGGTTTTCTTAACTCTTTGGGTTTTTTGTTGTTGCTTTTTTTTTTTTTTCAGTTCTTTGTATTTTCTAAATATTACACTTCTGTTAGATGTATAGCTGGCAAATGCAAATACATGCAATTAATGAAAAAGACGACAAATAATTTGGCGGAGAGTGGGGAGGGGTATATATGGTAGAATTAGGGTGGAGAAATGGAAATTAAAATGAAATTAAATGAAAATCTTGAAAAAGTAAAAAAAAAAAAATAAAAGGAGAGAAAATAAAACTGCTATAGACCCTTAGGGAGTGGCACTATTGGAAGGTGTGGCCTTATTGAAGTGGGTGTGGCCTTGCTGGAGGACATGTGTTCCAGGGGACAGGCTTTGAGTTGTCAGAAGCTCAAGTCAGGCTCAGTGTCTCACTGTTGGTGGTCGTTGTCGTCATCTTCCTGCTGCTAGTAGACCCAGGTGTAGAACTCTCACAGCTACCTCTCCAGCACCGTGTCTGCCTATCTGCCACCAAGCTTCCCGAGGCTCCAGCAATGGACCCGCCCTCTGAAGTGTAAGCCAGCCCCAATCAAATGTTTTCGGTTTTGTTTTTTTTAAGAGTTGCTACTGTCATGGTGTCTCTTCATAGCAGTAAAACCCTAGGTAAGACAATGAGATAAAAGTTTGACGCACAATGAACAGGAAATGACACAAATCATTAAAAAAAAATAAAGAATTCAACAATATGCTGGAAGCTTTTAAGCTCTAGAACATTTTTCTTTCTAGAACGATACCCTTTCAAGCTATGTTTATATACACTTTTTTTGTGTGCTGTATGAATGTATAGAAAATTTTTGGGAGATGCACACAGCAAGTTTTTTTTGTATAATATCACTTTAAAAGTGATTGTGGGTCAAAGTGAAGGACAAAGGGACAGAATCCCAGACCAAATCTGTACCATCCGTAGTGCAGAGAATTCAGAGAGGATGAGCATTAAGACATGGTCAAGCTGGGGGCTGGAGCAATGGCTCAGAGGGACAGGAAACAGCCACTCTGCAAGTATGAAGACCTGAGTTCTAATCCCCAACAAGCATGTAAAAAGCCAGTCATGATTGCTGTACCTGGAATCCTAGCATTATGGGGCAGAGATGGATAGATGTCGAGAGTTTATCATCCAGCCCAGCTCAAAATGGTGAGCTTCTAGCTTGTTGAGAGACCCTTTCTCAAGGCCATTAGACACCAGAAGATCTTGCTCTGGCCTCTGCATATATACACAAGGATGTGTGCAACGGTATACACAAGTGTGCATGCAGACCACTCCACCCACCTACATGCAACACACACATACAACCAAACAATTTTAACTTGCAAACATTTATTATTTCATTATTTTTAATGGACATTTTACTCAGCCACACATTTTCACTAACCACAGAAAGAAGAAAAAGAAAAAAAAAATAGCCAAGAGAAAAAAAACAACAATGCCTAATCCAAGTATGGTGTGTGTAATCCCATCACTCAGAAAGACTGAGGTAGGGGGATCACAGTGAGTTTCAGGCTACTCTGGCCGTTCTGGGTTGTTTCACAAATTCCTGGCTACCCTGGGCTATGTATTGAGACCTTGTCTCAAAACAGAAAAGAAAATCAATACCTAAACATTTCAGGAAAATTACTTTTGATCCCCATTGACGGAGAACTCCACAAAGGCTAACAACTTCTGCAAACTACCCCTGCCACTCAATTTCCAGAATCTAGGCCAAAAATATCAGCCATTGGTAGTCTTGAGGCTTCTGCTCCTGCCAGCACAGCTTTTAATGTTTTGCTTTGGGTCCATCTTTACCTGTAGTATTTTACATTTTTAACATTTGTTCATCCATGTGTGCCTTTGTATGTGCATACATGTATCATGCATGTGGAGCTCTGAGGACAATTTTCAGAAGTCAGTCCTTTCCTTCTACCACGTGGGATCTAGGGCTCGAAGTGAAATCATCAGACGTGCTGTTGGAGTCCTTACCCACTGAGCTGCCTTGACAGCCCTACCTGCAGTATTTTAATAGACAGTTCAGTTTGTTTCCTGATCTCAATGAGCCATAGACCCATTTATCATTCCCACATAGCTGTCCTTCTGGTCAACTTAATATTTGACCTCAGGCTGGTTCTTCAGTCAGGCATTCCTGCTTCTGGTTATCATCTAACTAAGAGCCAGAACCATCACTTGGCTTTCCAGTACCAGAGTGGAGACTCTTTACTGTCTGTAGACTGTAATGGACTGTGGTGCTTATTAAGCACAAGAATGTATTTAAGGGGAAGTATTCTAAAGGTTTCTTCCTGTTGTACTTTTAAAAGTTTACCTAAAAAAGAAAACAGATGCAATGGGTAAGAGATATGGGAAGAAAAATTCTAGCTTTAGTACAATGTAAATGACCAATTTAGCAAGACCTGGGTGCAGAGCTGAGATTAGATCTTTTCAGCATATCATAGCAATTCTTTTTAGAGCTTAATATTTCCCCCTTTGCAGCAAGCCTTATATGTCAGTAGAGCTTAAACAAACAAGCAAGCCTCAGTCTATTCTTTATTAGTTGAATTATTGATTAGAGAAGCTAAAATGGCAGTCACTGTTTACATATGTGGCATTTACTACGCGTTAGGTACTACTGTAGCTAAAAGCAAACTTGAAATAAAGGAAGGTATAAACTCACTGGAGCTGTGTATGTTGCTGTTCATATGGGAAATGGTAAAACATGTAGATACTTCTAGAGGTTTATAGATTCCAGACAAGATCAGAAGCAACATGTCCAAGGACGTGACATGGGACAGGGTATGTGGTCTTAGGCCTCTGCATCTGCAATTAGCTCTCACAGTCGAAGTCTTAGAAAGAGATTTCATTTAAAGAAGATAAAAGCCAGGGATTATGGCATATGCCATTAATCTAAGCACTGGAAAGGCAGAGGCAGGAGGACCTCTAGGAGTAAGAGGCATGTTTGGTTCAGTGTATTTCAGTCCAGGCAAGGCTACATAGTAAGACAGTGACTCAAACCTTTCAGAGATAGGAGGAGGGAAGGAGGGAGAGAGAGAGGGAGGGAGAGAGAGAGGGAGGGAGAGAGGGAGGGAGAAAGGAGGGTTGGATCTGCACCCACCTGATTCAAGAGGACAGTGCAGAAGAAACCAATCTATACATAAATAATATCAATTGGAGATTAGGTTTGAATGTGATCCAGAATTGGTTTGCTTTATATTTCTGAGAAAAGGAGACAGAAAATGCTAGAGCCACGACCGATTTGGCAGGAATTTTCCTGGTCTTCGGGCAAAACCGCACACATATGGTCTGAGTTGACAGAACCAGCACTGGGCAGGGACATTCTCAGTGTGACACTGGCATTCACTAGACTAAGCAGTCAGTCTACTGAAGGGATCCTGGCACCAGAGACGGCCGAGCACTGCAGTGACACTGCATTAGCCTCATGCAAGAGTTCTGAGACCCTCACCTGACCTGTTGGCTCTTACAGGCGCTTGCTTCTCAGCCTGGCTTAATAATACATTGGTTTTATTTTCACCTCCCCTCAAACACACACTACATTCCAACTGGATCGCTAATTGCTATTATCCTCATTAATGCTATCTTTAGCATTAATGTTAAAGTATATATAGTCAGATCGCCCCAAAATGCATTTTTTAGGGAAAAATAGAGTTAATTCTATGCATCTTTTCTCTTGAAAGCAATAGATCAGTCAGATGTTGCAAATGCTACAGCGTATAAAACTAGTCTTATAACTCATGTCAGAAGTAGAAGACAAAAAAGAAAATAAATGGGGACATATCAACTCATTTGATTGGCAGATAGTGTGGCAAAATTCTGAACACTGACATCAAGCCTGACCATCTGAATTGCAAAGTCAGGATCCATGTGCTGGTAGAGAGAGCGGGCTGATTCTCACAACTTGCCCTTTGACCTTCCACATGGGGCATATACATACATGTACCCCCCCACACACACACACTCGAACACATAAATTTACTCTAAAGAACTGGCTTAAGACAAAGAAAACTATCGGCTGAATCTTATCAGAACTTTTAGCTTTTGCTCTTTCTTCCTTCCTTCCTTTCTTTTCTTCTTTCTGTGTGCAGGGAGTCCTAATTCTGTGCTCCTGGGGGGGAGGGGCAGCAGACAAAAGAGCATTAGTCATCTGCAATTAATTACTCATGGAGTTTTCTAAGCCACGATCATCTTTCATTTTGAGCTTTCATCTGAGTATCTCTAAGAACTTTTGAGTTATTAATTATAGTATGATCTTTAAATAATTTTTAGCTTTGATTAAAAAACTTTGTTCTCGTTTTGGTTACTGTGCTCAGGTGTGGGGCCTGAAGAAGCCTAGAAGGCTAGATTCTGAAGTACATCAGAATCAGTTTTACATTTTAACGAATCAGTTTCTGAGACTGTGCAATTAGGGATGTGTCTGATTACACCTTCAAGACGCAAAGGTTCGGGCTGGAGAGGTGGCTCAGCGGTTAAGAGCACTGACTGCTTCTTCCAGAGGTCCTGAGTTCAATTCCCAGCAGCCACATGGTAGATGACAACCATCTGTAATGGGTTCCGATGCCCTCTTCTGGTGTGTCTGAAGACAGCTACCGTGTACTCACATAAAATAAATAAGTCCTTTAAAAAAATGCAGCAGCAGCATACGGTCAGGGGATGAGTCCCTTGCCCCCTCCCAAGAGTGTGTCTATGCTTGTGCAAAAAATCAAAGCTCTCAAGTCTKTGCCCAATTTCCCCTTAAGTTCCTATAATCGTATATGAAGAACTTACTCAGACAAAGTTGATGGGGAGCTAGGAATGTCTGGTATCATGCAATGCTCTAGCTGGAGGCTTGAATAAGGCATTTTCCTCCTTCAATTTGTTTTGTGAAATATTTGTTCCCCACTGGAAATCAGAATAATGAACAAAGGATCATATCATTACAATCAACGGCGTAAAGTTTTGGAGATGAAGAAGATAAACTGCTTGACCTTCAAACTCGGCAAACCTACTGTAGGGGCTGGAGACATGGTTCAGCAGTTACCACTGGCTTCTCTTCCAGAGGACTCAGGTCCAATTCCCAACACCCATATGGTAGTCTAGAGCCATCTGCAACTCCAGTTACAAGGGATCTGAGGCCCTCTTCTGGTCTCCATGGGCACCAGAAACACATATAACACACAGACATATGTGCAGGCAAAATAAGAGATAAAATAAATTTAGTTTTTTGAAAAGAAACGGTCTTCCTGATGAACCACTAGAACTTGGGTTTCAACAATTTCTTATCTGTAGAAGAAATAAGGTCAAAGTGCTTCTTTTATTTTTCATTTACATTAATTTTTTAAAAGTTCTTTGATAATTTCACACACTAAAAAATATAGATTTGTTTTGTTTTTCAAGACAGGGTTTCTCTGTGTAGCCCTGGCTGTCCTGGAACTCACTGTGTAGACCAGGCTGGCCTCGAACTCAGAAATCCTCCTGCCTCTGCCTCTCAAGTGCTGGGATCAAAGGCGTGTGCCACCACTGCCCGGCTTACTTAGATCTTATTTACACCCCTCCCGCACTCTTTCCTTCCAATTCCCCCTAGAACCTTTGCCATTACTCTCTCAACTTTGTCTTCTTCTTCCCTCCCCCTCCCCTCATCTGGGTCTCGTCAGTGCCGCTCACGTGTTCATGGACAGGGAGTGCCACACACTGGAGAACAGGACCTACCATGGACCACGGTGCTGAAGAGAACCGGCCCTCCCTCCCTGGGGGTCATCAACTGTCAATTAAAACCATAGGTTAAAAAAAAAAAAAAAAAAACTTTTGTCCAGTTGTTGGTCAGGGTGGCCCAGAGATGCTTCAACATTTTTGAAGTGATCTATCTTTCTACGGTCACTGGAGTCTGGAGGGAATGACAGAGGGCCAGAGACGTGAGACAGCAGCTAAGGAATATGCCAATCCGAATGTGTGATGATCACTTATCTCTGGAAGATGGCACTGATGTGCTTCCATCTTGGACCTTAAGAAATTAGTGCTGGGGACTGGAGAGATGGCTCAGTGGTTAAGAGCACTGACTGCTCTTCCAAAGGTCCTGAGTTCAAATCCCAGCAACCACATGGTAGCTCACAGCCATCCATAATGACATCTGATGCCCTCTTCTGGAGTGTCTCAAGACAGATACAGTGTACTTACATAAAATAAATGAATAAACCTTAAAAAAAAAAAAAAGAAATTAGTGCTGGTGCCATCACTTGACAACCACCAGAACCTTGGTGTCCTCAGGCGATCAGTAGATAGATAGATAGATAGATAGATAGATAGATAGATAGATAGATAGATAGATAGATAGATAGATAGATAGATAAAGCATCTCCATCATAGAACTGAGAGAGAAGTTAAATGAGAGAAGCCAATCATCAAATAGTCACAAGTTAGCATGTGATAGGGTGAGTCTCAGACTTGCTTTGAGACGATTGGCCCACCCTTACTCTGAGTTTCATGGCTTCATTTGTGCAGCCGTGATGACGAAAGCCACCTTCCCATAGCCCCTGACACCATCTTTCTTCTACACTGGAAAGCTCTTTTTCACAGAGGATCTGGCTTTTTTAAGGACCAGAGCTCAGACCAACCCTTCTACCCTTAGCTGCTGTTCTTCCTACAGCATATGGGACATACAAACTGAGGCAAAAATATATGGGTCTGGTCAAATTAAGGCATCCAACAGAATCACTTTAATCTTTGACTCAGCCACACAATAGTCTTCCTAGCCTTTAGACTGTTGTTTTCTACTCTTTTACTCCACTTGCTTCCCTGGAGTTTAAGCCTCAAAAGAGGCAGGGATGATAGAGTGAAGAAATTTAAATTATATGCCAACAAGGCGGATCAGAGAGAAGAGGGGCTTGCCACCAAGGCTGTAGAGGCCTGAGTTTGATTCCCAGCTTCTATGTGTTGGATAAAGAGAACCAACTTCAAGTTGTCCTCTGAGGTCTACACATGTGTTCTGACACTCACATGCCTATGACCCCCACACATAAGCGATGGCATACATAAAACTATGAGAATGCTTAAAATTAAAATTGTAAGTAATAGTTGATATAAAAATAAATTGCCACAATCTGCCAGTTTCACAGCCTAGAAACAAAGCGTCCTATTTTTTTGTTTTACCTCTGCACATGGAGTTTGGGAGAATTTTGGTTCTACTCTTCATATAGTGTCAGAAGCCTATAGTCCTGATAATAAATATATTGTCATCCAAAATAGCATAGTAGAGTTCACAGGATTTTTATTTTCATACATTCAATTTACTGTAATTTTGCTACAGCTGGGGCCAGAGTTATTGATTAGGCATGATGCCAGTAACTTTTTTTTGGCTAATCTTCAGCAAAAGAAAGGAAGAAAAGAAAAGAAAGGAAAAGAAAAGAAAAAAAGAAAGGAAAAGAAAAAGAAAGAGGGAAAGAAAGAATTGGCTGTTTTCTCAAATTTATCAAAGTTCCTTTCAAAATTGGAAATAACAGAGTTTCATATTGGAGAAATACAAGGTCAGATGTTCCTGACATTGGTTATTAGTCTGAATTCAACGAGACACATAGAAAATAAATTCTACAACTGTTTGAAAGAAGGGTTGCATGCGGCCTATAAATATCACTATCTCTTTTGTTCTCATCCGCCATCTAGTGGCCATTGGGGGTATATTTCACTAAATTTTCCTGGGGAATCCTAGCTAGGAAAATGGACGCCTGATTTCACAAAGAATAAATCTAGTTCAATGCTCTGCCTTTTTCCCCCCCATGAAGCAAAGACACTGACTTCTGGCAGTGATACTCAGATAATTACTAATATATCAGGGATTTGACTTTGTTCTGGGACATGGAGGGACAGTCTTGTTTTTTCCTATTGATGTCTACTTCTCATCATTACAACGAAGGATTTCAGCAGAACAAAACCAAAGAACATGTAATAGTCACTTAAAACATTAAGTAATGGGGGCCCATAGAATTGGCTCAGCGGATAAAAGAACTTGCTGTGCAAGAATAAAGACGTGAATTCAGATCCCAGCCCCTATGCAAAAGCCAGGCGTGGTGGTGCATGCCTGGAATCTGAGAAATATGGATGCCAGAGACAGGAGACTGGCTAGGGCTTCTGGTCTCCCAGCACAGCGGTGTAGGATTCTGTCTCAGGGAATAACACAGAGCAGGAAATGTAAGGTTTAATCTAAAATAGCATAGCATCTGATATCTTTCGGTGGCCTCTGTACATGTACCCAGATATACATGTGTAAACACCCACATCTCCACAGACATATGTCCACGTGCACGCATGTGCGTGCACACACATACACACGAAGTAATACAGTGATATTAAAGTTAGACCAATAACTGAGAATTGGGGGAATACATATACTTTATTCAACTGAAGTTCATCATCTATGAAATAGGTATATCTGTCAGCTGTACATCATGGTTACCTCTGAGAGCTGTCATGGGATTTTTTTTTTTTTTTGAGAGAATACTAAAGTCCTTAATAGTGTTATGGAGCAGCAGTCATCTCTAGCACAGAAGGAATATTGGGACCCTTATGGACGACTTAAACATGGGCTGTTAATTAACTCTAGCAGCATTGCTCTCTAATCATTCTTCCCCTGGGTTAATGCTGTGGTACAGTGTCGCAGGCAAGAACAACGGGCATTTAAGCAAGTGTGGACTCAGCCCATCATTCTTCACACACTTACTAAGTGACCTCAGGCTTTATACTTTAACATTCTATGAAGACCTTTCAACATCTGTCCAATATGTTTACTAATAACCATCATTACTTTATCTTATGAGTGTTTTGACACATATCTCTCACCTACCATATATAGTATCTCAGCCACCATATATAGAACATCCTAAGTATTAGTTATAATACTAAGACAAACAATAAAATGTCATTTACTTGATACATGTACTAATAATACTGTTCCAGAACCAATATTTAACAAAAATCTAAATTTCATAATAGTCTGCAACAGTATAAAGGCCGAGTTGCTTATTCACAAATAATTAGAAAAATGTGTTAAGTGTGCTCTATCATATTCTTCTAAGAACTTTTTTTCTTGAGACAGAATCTCATCATGCAGCCTAGATTCACCTAAGATTTGAGATCCTCCTTTCTTGCTCTTCCTGAGTAGTTGAAATATAGGAATGCATTGCCATACCCAGACAAAATATCGCCTTCTTGAAAAATCTTGAACTCTTTGGTTTTAACAATAAACGTTTCCTTTATCCTTGTCCTCTATACCCTGCCATGCTTGCCCTTACTGTTATTACCATCACAGCCTGGAAGGCAGGAGAGCATGACTTCCTGCACTGATTGTACATGTGTATGCACAATACAATATAGACATCTACATATGATACAATGTAGCCAATCTAAACACGATACAACATAGCTGTCTAAACAATGTCTATGCACAATACGATGTAGCTGTCTACACACAACACAATGTGGCCGTCTAGACACAAATATGATAAAAAGTAGAACTTCCCCATATTACTGAAGTCTTAGAGGAGTAAGTTCACAGAGCTAGTGTTCATGGGGCAAGGCGAGGAACAGGTTTTAGTTCCAGCAATGCAGCTCTGTAGAACACTGACCTAGCATGCTCACAAACTGTCCCATGTAGACAAAACTTCAGGAATGTTATAACAACAATGAGAAGCTGTTCTTCTTACAAGCCATTAAATGGGATCCCACACAGAAGGGAAACAATCTCTGTCTTCTGTAGCAACACTGTTTAACTGTACTTGTCTCTGTGTTTCTTAGATGCAAATGGCAGTGGCTATATCAGATAGTCCAAGATGTAAGCTTACTGTTTTTACTATGTGAATGGGAAACAAATTTGCTAATCACTTGCTTTGAACTGCCTATTATACAATTATTATAAACTAGGTAAGTTATAAATAAAACTCTCATTGTTTAACAAGATCAGGGAGACAGGATGCCTTGTGGGGGTCCACTTTCTAGCTCAAAAATATAATCTTGTTTTATGTCTTTATATTGGAAAATCTAGGTAATTCTTTGCGATTATGAGATCATTTGCTGTAACATTGTTTTGGGGTTGCTTTTTTTTTTAATGGGTTACCATGACAAAATACCTCATAGAGGTGA
Organism: Apodemus speciosus; assembly: GCA_002335545.1. Taxonomy (NCBI): domain Eukaryota; kingdom Metazoa; phylum Chordata; class Mammalia; order Rodentia; family Muridae; genus Apodemus; species Apodemus speciosus. The sequence continues at coordinate 794,519 of BDUI01000035.1, read as the reverse complement.
CTTAAGTGAGGACATATTTACTTGGGCTCAGAGTTTTAGTCTAGCACAGCAGGGAAAACATTGTAGAGTGGCTTTTTCTGTAGAGGAAGGAGAATGAGGTAGTGGCTGTCCACATATCAATGGACAGAAAGACACAGTGGGGGTTGTACCTTTAACAGCCACCCCCAATGACCCACCTAGACCTTATCCTCTAAAGACCCCACAGCCTCAGCCTCTGCTGTAGTTTAAATATATAACCTCCTACAATGGAACCCTTGATCCCCAGTTCGTGGCTGCTGTGGGAAAGTTACTGAATATTTTAGAGATGGAGCTTTGTTGGAAGAAGTGGGCCACTAGAGGCAGGCCTTGGGGTTTCATAGCCTGGCCTCATTTCCTGGTTAGGCTCTGCTTCCTAAGTGCAGGTGGGCTAGGAGCACCCAGCCTCCCATTCATGTCAACATGTCTCCCTTCCATAACAGACTGCACCCTCTGAGAGCCGAGATAACCCTTCTACCCTTAAGTTGCTTCTAGTCAGTTACTCGTCAAAGCAACAGGAAAAGTAATAAATACAGGAACACCCCCCAAATAACCACCAGTTCAAGTACTCAAATCGTGAGCCTGTGGGAAGCATTCATACTCAAACCAGGAGAGGCATGGGACCCAACCTCTGTATTTACAACCCTGATACGCCCCTTATTCATTTTGTGTTTGAATGTGTGTGCGTGTCTGTGTGTCTGACATACATGTGATATGTATATGAACACATTCTTGGGTGTGACATACATGTGATATTTGGTCATATATATGTGGACACACACATTCTTGAGCATAACTGTGTGCTGGTATATAGCACAGCAACAGGGTCAGAGGACAAACACCTTAGGATTTGGTCTGCGACTTCCAACCTTGATTGACACAAAAGTCTCTCTATTGTTGACTACTGCATAAATCGGACCAGCTGTCCCAAGAGCTCCTGGGTATCCTCCTATCTCTGTCTCCTCTCTCTCCAACAAACTACTGGGACTCCAGATGCATATTACCATGCCTAACTCTACACGGGCTCAGAGGATTTGACACAGATCCCTGTGCTTATAAAAATACTTTTCCATAGAGCTAGCTCCTTGGCCCCATTTTCTAATATTTATTTATTTTTGTTTACATTTTATTTACATATTATGGATGTGAATTGGCTATGCCATAGTGTAAACATGGAGATCAGAGGTCAACACACAGGGGTCAGTTCTCCCCTTCCACCATGTAGATCCCAGGGATGTAAAGACTGCCAGGCTTGGCACCCAGTGTTTTTACCCACTCATCCATTTAGCCAGCCCCTATCTGCTGATTTAATTGACAAAACAGGATACACTTATCATTTATACCTTGTTTCAAACTACATATACATTGTAGAATAAGTTCATCAATAGATTACTGTTAGTTTTAATACATTACACTTAACTGCGGTCACTATCACATACACTGACCTCTTTTACTGTTAAATTCTGTATTCTTCAGCTGCTTTATCACTAACCCATGCTCCTTCCCAAACTTTGCTCACTCACAAGTACCACAGATGCTCTCTGCATCTCTGGATTTGGCTTTTCAATCCTCTTCCCCCCCCCCACCTCAATATCACAGGACATTTTGTTTTTCTATGCTTGGCTTATCTTAGTATCTTTTTAGGTTCCTCCATGATGTTGCTAGTAACAGAGTTTTCTTTTTCTTTTTTCTTTTTTCTTTCTGGTTTTTTGAGACAGGGTTTCTCTGTATAGCCCTGGCTGTCCTGGAACTCACTCTGTAGACCAGGCTCGCCTTGAACTCAGAAATCTGCCTGTCTCTGCCTCCTAAGTGCTGGGATTACAGGCGTGTACCACCATGCCCAGCCAGAGTTTTCTTATTTGAGTCAGGATAGTACTGTGTAGAATATGTAGTGTTCTTTGTCCCACTGGTAAGCACATTGGCTGACCCTATTTCTTGGCCATCATGAATAGTTCCAGCATGAACATGGAAATACAGACATCTTTTTGCATCCTGGCTGCACAATCTTTTGATATATTCCCAGTGATGGAACTGCTGGACCACACGGTAGATTATTTTTAAGCCAAAAAACCTCTATGTGTTTTCCATAGTAACTGTACTAGATTACACTCCTATCATGATGTGTTTATTATGTTATCTTTCTCTTGACCTGCCAAAACTCAGGTTCTGTAAATCAGGAATTACTCTTGTCTTTTAATCTCTTTTATCACTGATATCTCGACTGCTTAAGTGACTACCTATTGTGTACATGCTGGGGACTCAGAACATAGCCATCTCTTTGTGGGTAACATTTGACCGTTAAGTTACCCTTTGCTGCTAGGCACTGACCTTTCTCTTTCCCTATCCACTGTGACCAATCTTCTTGTCCCTCATTTGACGTCTTCACAATAGCCGACAAGGATTTTGGTATTAGCCATTAGCTTCTGATCTCTATAGACACATGCCCTCTTAGCATGTAATGTTCCCTCTAGGCAAGACACATTTCAGGATAGTTCTGCATCTTTCGAAATTTCTTTCTCGTGTGTCCGCTCATGGATGAGATGCTCTCGTTTAGAATGTCAGCTTTGTCCATTTCCATCATTCCCGGAGTCACACGTTTCATTCTGTACTGTCTCTTCCATCTCCTAAGCAAGCTATTATCAAGAGATGCATATAATCTACACTTCTGTAATAACCCTCACTTTCTGAAGGACAGTGTGGCCATCATTACATACTGTGAGAGATAGACCAAACCACAACTTCACTTTACTTCAGATACCTCCTCCCCAATCACACGTACCTTTCATTATGGTCAGACCCGTGCCAAGATTGTACCAAAAAGGCAGCAGGCTGACCCTCTGGGGCTTTGTGTAATTTATATCCTCTAGTTAGCTCAGCTGGGAAACATGAAGGGAGCAATAGCTAGGAATAGTCCAGTACTTTGTACCATGACCTGGCTCGTAAAACCAAGCATCACCAAGTCTGTCTAGGAGACAAGCTCCACATAACTTGTTCTACATTGTCAGCCTTGCCTACATCTTCACCCAGACCCATCCCACACATGAATGGACTGTGCTCATTGGTAGTGTGGACTATCCCTATTTTATCCTGTTTTTCTTGGTGTCATTATAAGCCCCGCCCCCTCACCACCCTGCAACAACCTAGGCAAATCTCTTGTTAAATCAAAACTTCATGCAGAGTTGGGCACAGAGCTTCAGGCTTTACAACTCTTTACAAAGGAAGATGGAAAACTCTTACACAGTCATACCCACAACTAAAGAGTTTCTTAATACAGATTTTTGGGCTCTAGTCTCAAAAATTCTGATTCAGGAAGACAGAGGGAGGATAAAGCTGTGTGTGTGTGTGTGTGTGTGTGTGTGTGTGTGTGTGTGTGTGTGTGTGTGACAGAGACAGACAGAGAGAGACAGAGACAGACAGAGACAGA
>BDUI01000035.1:768045-783421 GCA_002335545.1 Apodemus speciosus | reverse complement strand
TGAGTTCGAGGCCAGCCTGGTCTACAGAGTGAGTTCCAGGACAGCCAGGGCTACACAGAGAAACCCTGTCTCGAAAAACCAAAAAAAAAAAAAGTTCTTTATGGCTCTAAGAAAGTCCAAATATTCAGATTCTGGATGAACGGACTGCTTGAAAGATGCGAGGCATGACCTATACCTATCCCCCTTTGTTGGCCTACTTGACCAAAATCATGTCACAGAGAAGCAGGACCGGGTTTTCGCAAAGCTCTTAAAGCTGCGTGTCTTTATTCTCAGGCTCTTTCCAGCAGTGGCAGTCTGAACGTTCTAGCTGAAGCTAGCCACACTTTTGAGGAGAAGGCACACTCCCTGGCAAACCCGGACACCAGCGGATCAATCCTAGAATTAATCGGATCCTTCAGGTTTCTTGCCTAGATCCCAGTTAACATTTTCCTCAACCTGCACAGAGACCATTGCCCTTTCATACATTGCTAAAATGAAAGCTAGGGGTTAACTAAGCAACAGAAATGTCATTCAATCAAAAATGAACCAGCAAAGAACCAGGACTAAAACCTTGCATGTTGTACAAATATAATTGATTAGCTCTTTTAAACTGATTGAAAACATCTGATGGGGGGGCTTAGTGGGGAATGATGAATATACTTCATTAATGAAACAAAACCACTTTTATTCACGAAGGCTTCTAATGAAACCCCTTGGATATTTCCTAGTACAGGATTAGACAATGAACAGGCTGTAGCGAATCTTGGTTCTCATGCTAAACACTAGTTGAGTTCTCAAAAATGGTGGACTTTTGTTCTTATACTAAACTCTAAATTCATCTAAAAAGTAGTAGAGGCAGGAACACATTCTCATACAATGAAGGGAAAGGAAGGTATGCCGTTAGGTATGTTAGAACTCGATATCTATCTAGTCCCATTGAATTGCTAAGAGAAAATGAAATTCACTATTTCTAGCATGTGACAGAGCTTAACTCACTGTACAAAACCTCATCACCTCCTTCCTGTATGGTTTTGAAGACATACCGTTGGTGCCTAGATGCAGCTCAGTGAAAGGGGAGCGCCCCCCCACACACACCCCCCACTGGTCTCACAGTCCTTAAAACAGAAACACTGACACTGCACTGAATAGTGTGCCTCTTCCTCCTGAGTCCTAATTAAAAGATGGTGAAGGAGAGGAGAGCTAGCAGCACTGTCTGTCCTGACCATTCATAGATGCAAACGGCTTTATTCTCTTCCTCTTGAGGAAGATATTCCAGGTGGCTGTCTACAAGAGTTTAACAAGAGAGCACGTTAAAAGTCAAACTATACTCAAGACAGTTACTGTTAAGTAAGGACTTATAAACGCACTTTCCGAAAGCCATTGTCCTATAGAGAGAGCAAGAACCAGTTGAGGAAAGGGTCTGAGAGATGGTTTTTATTTTGTGGTTGTTCTTTTCTCAAGCTCTCAGGCTATTGGGAGCTTCTGAAAAAGAGCATGGCTTGTGTTAACTACACAGAGACTTGTAAATGGAGGAGAGCGTGCAGATCTTCAGTGTGAGCAAATCTGAGGCCAGGCCTTTGCAGGGAATCCCTGGTAGCTTTTGTAGGGTCATGGGTAGGCAGAGAGCTCAGAGTGGGGTTGCTGCTAATGATACTACCTGTGTATTTATACCACTACCTCCACCACAATAACAATATTATTATATTATGTTATTATTATTAGTTACAACAAAAAGCATAGGTCTCCTCCAGGGAAACCAAACTATAAAAAGGGGTCTTTCTTTTATGCAAAAAAAACTTCAGTTCACTGTCGTTAGGGTCTTCTACTTCAGAACAAACTAGAAACAGGGAGTTTCAGCCCTCTCAACAGAGGCAATGTGCTCAAGTTTGTGCCCCTTGTTCCATTTCCTCTGTCACAATGTGTTGACCAGCTGCAATCATTATCTTTAATTGGCCCTTCTCAAGGCTGGGACACACAGCCCTGGCCTTTCCCACCTGCCCTAATCACGTATCAGGCCCACATTCACAGCTCATAGATCTGCTGTGGCGAAGGCACATGAGTGGGGGGGTGGCGTGGCGTGGGTGGGGGGGAGCATCCGTTCCGAAATAAAGCAGGTGTTAAAGCAATAGCCGGCTGTGCCAAGATGACAGGGCCACTTGTTTACAGTTAAATGTGTCCACTGAGGAATGCATCGCAAGCAGTAGCTGCTGTTTTCATGAAGACTTTCAAAGCCTTGTCCACAGAGTTCATCTCCTTTCCAACTATCAACAGCTGAGCAACACGCACCCCGGGCTGTTTTCTTCCTCCTTATCGTTCATGTATTCTCTGTGTTTGCACTGCTTTAGCTTTGATACGGGGGGGGGGGGGGGGGACGGAATCAACCCTTCAATATCTAAGGGAAATAAGTCGCTATTTTAAGTTATTAATGTGTATTATTTTAGTAAGGATAAAAGATATTTAATACCAAAGTAAGATAAAGGCATCTTTCCTGCCCCAGTAAGCCCCGGAAGGTCAGGTAAGACTCACGTGAGAAGAGCCATTTCATTTGCTTGCCAAGTGCTTCCTCCTTTAAAAACATCCAGGCAACTTGAGAGCAATGGAAGTCGTAGCTGCAATTAAATGGCTATTTGGGTGCCTTTTCTTTTGAAATGTGTGTTTAATTTTATTCAACTGCTTCTGGTTTAAGTTCTAAAAGCCCGCCACGCGCTTGCTTTCTTTACATGAAGAACCATCTGGGAATCCGATTCCGCCGTTTCAAACACACACACCACATACCACACACTCTCACCTACCTAACTGCACTTGGAAACCGGCTCTTTCCAGCTGATGTCTCTGAAGATTACCCATCTTGGCCAACATTCTGTACAAAGTTATGTGCTTATTTCTCAAAATAAATACTGGACACCTTTTGGTGGCAATAAAACCACCAGGTGAACACGGTGTGCACGCAGCGCGGCCAGCGCTGGTTCAATTCTGCATAAGTTAATGTTGAGTATTAGTATCAGCTGTACTCTTTTTGGCTGACATGCTATTATTTGGAGGTTTAGGTTTTGTTTTGTTTTTTTCAATCAGTCTACCTGTATTCCAAGAAGTTTTTATACTTAAAGAGAAAAAAAAAGCAGGAAGCTTCATTTCTAAAAATAATAAATTACCTTTAACCTGATCTTGCAAATGGAAAGTTAAATGGTAGGGTCAAGGCAAAATTCTACCAAGGCGGTCAGTTGTGGAGTCCAAAGAGATCGAGAGGTCAGAGGGAGTAAGAATACTGTGTTTAATCTCCGTCAGAAATGATGGGTTACTTTTTTTAATCCCCTGAGAGACCCCTTCTCCAGTCTCCTTTAAGAAGAAACTGTTAACGCTGCCGTGAGGAGATCAGCAATAGGGAAAAGCTCTTTAACCGTCCCTCTGACATCCGCCAACCCTCTTAAGTTAACAAAACCTGCGGAGACGCTCCCCTTACCTGCCGCACACAAGCCTAGTCACTGCTGTAACTATCTTCCTCAGGTCCACAGCGGGAGACCCCAGAGGTCCAAGAAGCGGGGAAACGTGATGATGAGAAAACATGGTCCTGAGAGCTCCGTGAGAGTCGCTTTCCTCCAGGCGGAATACCCCTTCTCTGTGCCTCTCGCTGGCCCCCTTAGGTGAGCAGGGAGCCGGAGCCTGTCATTTCTGCTCCCTCAGCAGGGCAGCTCTTTTAAGGACTGTGCGGGGCGCATGGGCACCAGAGGAGGAAGACCCGCTAGCACTCAGCCTGCACAAGTTTCAGCTGGTGCATGCCCGCGACCCCTGGCTGCTCAGCTGCGGCTGCTGCTGCTGCTGCTGCCAAGAATCCAAAGCTGATCGTGGTGCAGTGATCAGCTTTCCGGCAAGGAGCAGCAGCTGCGCACAAGCCGGCTGCCTTCAGGTCTGGTGCTAGCTGCTGTGCTAAGAGAAGCTCTCAGCGTGCACAAAAAGAGGCCCGTCTACTGAGCATGCTCAGACCCCAGCTGTCTCTCCAGGGCCTGTCAACTCTTGACATCTCTAGATATGAAAAAGGGATATTGAGGAAGCTGTGCAAGATGACATTCGGTGCAGGCAATTTTTAAGTTTGGGCATGACCTCCTTCTTCACCCCTCCACTGTAAAAAGCAAACAAAGAGTCAGTGTTGGGGATTTGACAATTCTTTTGACAGGTTGGCAGGGCCGGTTCGGAAGCTATCAATAGCTTTTAGTCTCAACTGTCCCTTTGCAATTAAACCGTCCCTGGGGTCAGGCGCCCTGGCATAGGCAGTGGAACCCATTACTATCATTGATGGCTTAGGTATAGAATTGTCTATACTAGAAAGTTTAAGCAATGAGCCACAAAAATTATTGATCTGTGTGTATAATATGCTGTCTAGACTAATTTCTCAAAGCAATGTTCTATAAAGTGATTGGCAACGAGTTAGATGGAAATGTTAATTTATATGCTATGTTAATATATAGATTCATCTGTATATTATAGTAGCACACACATCTTGAAACTTCAGTCTTACCCTCAGTGTCGACACAGGGCATCTGATAATTCCAAATTATAAACCCAAATCTTTCCTCGAGACTTGAGAAATCGCAAGAATTCTATTAATGTTCCTGTGAGGCTCAACTCTGGGTTTGGTTAATCTGAACATTGCCTTTAACTGGGAAGCCAGTGTTCTTGAGTTTCATATACACAAAGAGCCTGACTCTTGTCCTTCTGTGGGGCTAGTCAAGTATTTAAAAATATAATACACTGTAAGTTTTCATCATAGGAGAATTGACTTGTCAATAGTGTCTGTATTTTAATGTTTTGTGTGCTCCTGCTCCTCCTCCTTCCCCTCCTCCTCTTTCCCTTCCTCTTCCTCCCCCTCCCCCTTTTCCTCCTCCTCCTCTTCTATTCTCTCAACCCTGCTGATCCTTTCTCTGCGGCCTTCTACCTCCCGCTAGGAATCCCAAGTGTCTCCTAAGATCAGAGAGCCCTGCCTGGCTACCCACCCTGTGACACCCCAGGGTTCACTTTATCACTCCAACGTTAGAAGCATCCCTAGTCGATTCTGTCTGACTACCAACAGGGAAGCATTCCCTACTGCTGTGGAGCATGTTGGCCATTTGCATCTGTATGATTACAGACATCTGTCCCTTTGCAATCTTGTGCTTCAAGAATAAATGGAGGCACAGGAAGGAATCCTCCTCCTGGGGTGGCCACCGGAGAAATGGACGGGGTTCATTCATTTACACGTTTCCTGGAGGAGATGAGTCCGGAGACAGAAAGATCTTTCTCAGAATTGAGCAACGCATAAATCCCATAGCTAGAAGGGAAGGGTGTAAGCCAGTTCGTGCAGACACAACAAGATTAGATGACTGGGGTAGAGACGGTTTGTGTTTGGTTTTTTTTCGTTTTGTGTGTGTGTGTGTGTATCAGGCATGAACATATAACAGAGGATAATGTTGCTGGTGTTACTCAGTCATTTGTATACCTTTAATCCCTTCCTTTTATTCTCTCCCCCCACCCCGTGTGCGTGTGTGTGTTTGTGCATTTGGAGACTAGAGCACAGCCTTTAGAAATGCCATGTGTCTTCTTTGAGACAAAGTTTCTCATTAGCTTGGAGCTCATCCACTAGGCTAGACTAGCCAGCAAGCTCCCCACCCCCCACCCCTGCCTGCCTCCCAGCACCAGGAGAACAATGAGGCACCATTCCTGGAGTTGTGTTTGTTACTTGTTTGCTCTATTTTGTTTCTCCTCATGTATTCTAGGATGAACTCAGGTCCTCCTGCTTGGGAGGTAAGCACCTTACACACTGAGCAATCTCCCCACTTCAGTCCTCCTGACTGTCTCCTCACCCCGGCTCTGTGATTTTTTATTTTAAATCCCAACAGGAATGAAGTAGAAATCAGATATGGAGATTCACCTGCCATTGCCCCAGGCCCCCAGCTCATTCTCGAAGCCTCAGAGCAGAAACTCTTCCCCTCTTTCTTCTCCCTTACTCATTTCCTACAGTTTTAAAAATAACCTTAAAAACTTCTTTGCCGTTCTTTACACTGCAGGAACTTGTTTCTAAAATGTATGACGTCCTCATTTCCAAAACCAAGATTTATTTTCATTTCGGTGTCAAAGGCATGGCTATATGGCTTACTCGTGCCTTGTTATCTTCAATTCTTTATAAACATCACATTTTGGTGACCACAAGGGGCATCTCTTAGGAGCATTGACATCAATTCTACATTCTAAATTGTCAATAGGTAAAAAGTGCTTGGGGATGTTGGGAACGAATGGTACACAACTGAGAGTCAGTAAGAGAAAGGTCAGAGAATGTTATCACCTGCTGCTGTTGCTGCAGGCCAAGGAGTTAAGAGCTAGCAGCTGGAGCAGGGTAGGTATGAGCTCCAGCTGTTTGGCCCCGGGGTTGACCAATGCTTAGTCTAGATTATAGCCCCACTCTTCTGGAATCTTCTCCCCCCTCCCCCCAAGGAAGTAGAACTTACTTCCTTGTAGTCAAGGACAATCCCAGACTGAGTTGGTGCCAAGGCTGGGTTTTCCTGTCAGCTACGGCCTCACTCCCCCATAGAAAAACCTTTTTGGGTGTTCTCTTTCTGCCTTGTCTTTTGTTTTGATGTTGTTATCTTGTGAGACAGAGTTTCTCTGTGTAGCCCTGGCTGTCCTGGAACTCTATAATTAAGTAAAGCCCTAGGTTTGTAGAGCAGGATGGCCTTGAACTCAGAGATCCATTCGCCTTGGCCTCCCAAGTGTAGGGTTAAAGGCATGGCCCACCCCTATCTGGCCCCTTTCCTCTTTGAAATCTCCCTCTGCCCTCTGCCATTGTTCTCGTTCTCTCTCTCTCTCTCTCTCTCTCTCTCTCTCTCTCTCTCTCTCTCTCTCTCTCTCCCTCTCTCCTTTTTTGAGGGTGCATCATCTGAGTATGACCCAGGCTGGCTTTGTACTTACTATAGCCAATAATGTTCTTCAGCTTTTGATTTTCCTGTCTTCTCTTCCCAAATGCTGGGATTACAGATACGTACCACCTCGCCCAGTTTGTGCAATGCTGAGCATCAAACTTAGGACTTTACTTAATTATAGACGTAGCCAAACTGACAACCTGGAATAGCTATCATGTCCCCCAAAGACTCCCTCCCCACCCCCCAAAGCTCCTTTACCATTACAGTGAAATTTGTTTCTCTTGCCTTGACAGGGTCCTTCCAACTTTCCCTACCTGGATTGCTCGTCTTTATCCACTCATATCCCCAACAGTTCATTCGCTCAGGGATACTGACTAAGCAGCTCAGTTTGATGGCAACTTCACACTCTTGCCGTGCGCCGGATAAGGAAGAGGTAAGAGACCGTGATGGTGACAGTCTTCGTTGTCAGCCTGACTCGGTTTAGAATCGTCTAGAAGACACATCTCTGACTCAGGACACCAGGAGCCCACAGCTGGGTTCTGGACTGGGGGTTGGGTGTTCTGTTGAGCACGGCCTTCAGACCTCTCAGCTTCTTGATGGCGAATGCAATTGGCCAGCTGCTGCTGCAACCCCTTCTGGTCGTGGGTTGCCTCTTAAGTCACAAGCCAAAAGAAACACCCTTCCCTTAAGTGGCTTCTTTTACACATGTCATCACACTGAGAATAACTACTGATACAGTAACTAGAGTTTAAGTAATGAAGACCCTGGGCAGGTTTGTAGCATTAGAAATGTTTATCTCCCAAGAATCGTACAAATCCACTGGTGTGGTGTACATAAAACAAGGATGTGTGGCACCTCTAATGTTATTGGAACCATCTTTTTTTTTCCAGGAAAATTCAATCTTAAGGAAACAACATTGAACAAAATGAAGTTCGTGGTGGAAAACCTGGATCTCTGGTGGTGCCCCTGACTTGGTTGGCACAAGCAAATGCCCCGCTTACAATTTGAACCAGTGGTTCGCAACTTTCCCAATGCCGCTGACCCCTTAATACAGCTTCTTATCTTATGGTGACCCCCAACCAAAAAAAATAATTTTATTGCTACTTCGTAACTATAATTTGGCTACTGTTACGAATCATAATGTAACTATCTACTATGCAGGATATCTGATAAAGGTTGTTCAACCCTCCAAAGGAGTCATGGCCCACAGGTTGAAAAACCACTGTCTTGCACAGATAAAGTCTGTTTAAAAACCAATGAGCCAGGTTTTCAACTTAAGAGTCAAAGATCCTTTTGTCTGAGATAAACTTTGCACCATTTCCCATCCAAGGATGCTGGCATGCTTTAAAGTATACTGTTTCTGAACTAGGGAAATGTGCTTGCTTTTCATGCCCAAGGTAGAGTTCTAGTTCCCAGTCTAGAGTGGATAGAGCACAGCCTGTGAGAGCTTTCTCACGGCCCCTTCTATCTTGGTGCCATTGTCTCCCATCCTAGCTGGGCCTGAGGTGTGCTTTGCTGTGGCCATTTGCTGGCCCGCCTACCAGCTGCTTCTTCTCTTTCTTTCGTCGTTTGCCAAAACCCAACCCTTAAATCAAGATTCATGTTAAGCGATCCACTTTTTTCTGACCTACGTTTTCAAAATTAGTATTTCTCCTTTATTTCTCTTTGCTTTTTAAATTTCTGTTTTATGCATATGGTTGTTTTACTTGCCTGGGTGTCTGCATATGACACACACTCACGCCTGGTATCAGGAAGTCAGGAGAAAGTGTTGAATCCTCTAGAACTGAAGTCACAGGCTGACATGAGTCACCATGTGGGTACTGGAAATTGAATCCAGGTCCTGTAGAAAAGTAGCCAGTGCTCTTAACCACTAAGATGTATCTCTAGCCTCATTGTTTGTTTGTTTATTCAAGGCAGGGTTTCCTGTAGCCCAGGCTGGCCATAAATTTACTTTGTAGCCAAGGATGAACTTGTACTTCTGACCCTTTTGCTTCTACTTTCCAAGTACTGGGAGTACAGGTGTGTCACAACGCCTAGTTTACACACTGCTGAGGACCAAGCAAGCAGCCTCATGTATGCCAGACTAGCCCTCTAACTGACGGATGTTTTCAGCGCTCCAAATTAGTATTTCTGCATTTTTTGCATATTTTGTGCAAATGTGTTTGAGTTCTCAAAGAAGAGAAGCAGTTGAGATGGGATTAAACTGTCAAATGTTAGTCTGAGAGCATACTCAAGGAAAAAAAAATGGAGGATCTGGGAAAGGCTGGAAAAGCTATCAGACTACAAGGTAAGTGTGACCTTGAGTGAAATGAGGAGAAAGAGAAACAGAGAAGGCAAAAGAGGAACCAGGGAAGGAAGGAGGGACTGAAGAGAAGGGAGGAGGGAGGAGGAAGGGGGAACAGAAGCAAGGGAGGGGTGTTGCCTGTGCCCCCCCCCCCCGGACTACTCAAGGCCTGACCCTCCCTGCCCTTGGGGGTTGGAGATAAGGCAGGCAGCACAGAGTTAATGACGCAGCAGCCGAAGGCAGCAGGTGAAAACCTCTCTGAAGCAACCTCTCTGAACACTGCTGCAAGCGCCTTTGATACTCTCCACCTGCTCCACTGGTCCCAAGAAAGCATCTCTTCTAAACAGCAGTTCCTGGTTGGCTGGCATCCTCTGCACCAGCACTCCTTGGTCTCCCAGGCAGTCCTCAATTAGGTCCTCCTGCAGGAGATGCTTTTGCAGCTGCATACCCCCAGCATCTACACAGAGGCAGCCCCGCTGTTCCTGCTACAGAGAGAGAGAGGGAGAGGTGGGAGGGAGGGACAAAAGAGAGGGAGGGGGAGAAAGGGAGGAGCAGAAGAGAGGGAGGAAAGAAGAGGAGAGGAGAAATGAACAGGGAGGGAGAGACTGGGGTGAAGAGTAGGAGGGAGAGAGCCAGGAAGAGAAGATAATTTTGTGTGTAGTTAAATCAGAGAGTTCTCAAAGGATTATAGTAAATCCTCAAGGCAGTCTTTCTCCATGTGGGGAATATGGATTTTTCCAGGACTGTATTGCCTGGGGGCCTTTACTGTCCTTCCCTTGGAGTGTGGCTTGGTCCTACAGGGGTAGCAGTGAAAACAGTGGGAGTCCTTTGTGAGTAACAGTTCCGCAGTCAAGGGTTGGCGGTTCACTCTTTGTCCAACATCTACTCTGTCCTAAATTTTACCTGTCATATTATGTCAATCGCATGAATCCGAGCCTCCTAAAGGGCAGGATCTGGATTTCCTCTTTGTCTCCATCTGTTTCCCAGAGTAAATCCAGTACATTGTTACTGTGACACTGAACTGCACTCCCGAAACCCACAGAGTAATACCCTCTAAGGTCCACAGACCAAACCTGCCTCTAGATGACAGAAGATGCTCCTCGATTAACAGTTCTTGCAGGAGTCATTGGGCTCACATGACTGTAAACTCCTGCAGGCTAGTGTGCCTGCACATAGCAGAGTGGCTTTGATCCCAGAGTCAGCGAGGTGGGGAAGCTGGGGTACCTGTGAGCTGATGGCTCCTCTGTTACAAACCTGATCCCCAACGTGAGTATAATACTGTAACTGGATGTTACGTTTATAACGCATTTGACTTCTTGGGATGGAGAGATAATTATCTCTCATATGATATGATTTCTGTTTCGTGTTCTCAGGATTTGTTCTTATGCTGGGCGTACGGCTCGCATCAAATCTCAGCCCTTGAGAGACTGATGAAGGGATTGTCATGAGTTTGAAACTATACAACGTCTGAACCTTCAAAAACACAAACAGCTTTGTAGCCTTTGGTGGGGGCGGGGCACTGCATAAAAAAGGTTATCGCTTACAAACTGACTAGAAATGAGTTTGCTTTTTTTCTCCCTCTTCAGATAAGATGCTAGCTGAGATGCGTAGTTTTCCCTGTTAATCTGCCTGCCCTGGGAAACAGATAATCTCAGTCCATTATTCCTCTTGTGTGTACATGAATTCATTTTCCTTTTTTAAAAAAAGATTTATTTATTTATTATTATATGTAAGTACACTGTAGCTGTCTTCAGACACACCAGAAGAAGGCGTCAGATCTCATTACAGATGGTTGTGAGCCACCATGTGGTTGTTGGGATTTGAACTCAGGACCTTTGGAAGAGCAGTCAGTGCTCTTACCTGCTGAGCCATCTCTCCAGCCCCAAGAATTCATTTTCCTACCCAAATAGGCAGAGTTCCTGATATACCATTTCACTGTGGATTCGTGTTCAGTTAATCAGCAAGCTTTCAGTCATTGTTCAACATTGTTTCAAGTCTTAGTTCAACAGCTTTCTCTAGTTTGCCTGAGACCCTTCTTAGAAAGCTAACCTAGGCAGGCGGTGGTGGCGGCGCATGCCTTTAATCCCAGCACTTAGGAGGCAAAGGCAGGTGGATTTCTGAGTTCGAGGCCAGCCTGGACTTCAGAGTGAGTTCCAGGACAGCCAGGGCTACAGAGAAACCCTGTCTCGAAAAAAACAAAACAAAACAAAAAACAACAAAAACAAAAACAAAAATCAAAAAACAACAACAACAAAACAGAAAGCTAATGTCTCAACCATCCTTACTCTTCCTGTGTTCAGTTTTCTTCTGGAGACCTGCTTCACTGTCTCGTGAGCATAGTCACAGATAATAACCAAGACACAACTCAACTATCAAATGATGCCCAAGAAGGAGGAAGGACAAAGTATGGATGCTCTGGTCCTTCTTAGGAGGAACAAAATACCCACAGGAGGAGATACAGAGACAACGTGTGGAGCAGAGATGAGGGAAAGACCATCCAGAGACGATCCCACCTAGGAATCCATCCCATACACAGTTACAAAACCCAGACACTATTATCAATGCCCACAAGTGCTTGCTGACTGGAGCCTGATATCGCTGTCACCTGGGAGGCTCTGCTAGTGCATGACAAATACAGAGGATGATACTCTCAACCAGCCATTGAACTGAGCACAGGGTCCCCAATGGAGGAGCTAGAGAAAGGACCCAAGGAGCTGAAGGGGTTTGCAGCGCCATAGGAGGAACAACAATATGAGCCACCCAGTACTCCCAGAGCTCCCAGGGACAAAACCATCAACAAGAGTACACATGGAGTTACCCATGGCTCCAGCTGCAGAGGCAGCAGAGGACGATCTTGTTGGACATCAAAGGGAGGAGAGGAGAGGTCCCTGGTCCTGGAAAGGCTTGATGTCGCAGTGTAGAAGAATACCAGGACAGGGAACCAAGACAGGATTGATTGGGGAACAGGGGGAGGGGAGATGGCTTATGGGATTTTCAGGGGGGGCAGGAACCAGGAAAGGAGACAACATTTGAAATGTAAATAAAGAATATATCTAATAAAAAATTAAAAAAAACAAAAAATATTAAAATAAATAATTAAAATATCATTTTTTGGTATCTATTATTTCTATGTATTTTTGTGTGAAAAACTTTCAGCTTACGTGGGCTACTCTATTTTCAGAAAAACTTCAGTGTTTCTTTTGTGGTATCAGAACATATTGAATACATTTTAATGAATATACTAAGCTATTCTGATGTTAATCTTAAAGGCATTTTAACAACTGCAGATCAGAACAAAATTGTACAACCTGGCCAATAAATGGTTTGTGTTAAAAGACTAAAAGGCTAATGAAGCATTAGAAATGTGTGATCTAGAATCTTTGGCTTCTTTTGAGGAAAACAATAAATACAGAGATGGTTGAAAAGGGATGGGAGCCATGTAAAGAAATTTTCAGGCAGAATCTTTTATCAAGGGGTTCTAACTGTAGCAAGAAAATTGGCTTAGAAATTTGAAGTTCTCACATGCAAATCAATGGCAGGCGCAGGATGCTTGCTCTTCCTCCAATTCGTTGAGTATAAAGATTTACCACAAAGTTGTCAGGCCTACAAGTAGAGGAGCAAAAATACATAGAATGTCGTAAAAATGGGGCTATGGATGCTGGAGAGATGTCTCAGCGGTTAAGAGCACTGACTGCTCTTCTGAAGGTCCTGAGTTCAAATCCCTGCAACCACATGGTGGCTCACAACCATCTGTAATGGGCTCTGATGCCCTCTTCTGGTGTGTCTGAAGACTGCTACAGTGTCCTTACATATAATAAATAAATAAATCTAAAAAAATGGGGGGGGGCTTATTTTTATGAAGAGCAAAAGGGCAGTCCAGTCAGTAATCAACACAATCTTTAAATTATATTGTATATTGCATCCTCCTCACTGGATGGGGATGCTTATTCTGCAAATTTAAGGACTTGAGTTCCAATCTCCCCACACCCACATAAAAATCCAGGCACAGCTGTCATGCCTGTACCCCAGCGTTGAAGTGGGGGAGAGAGGTGGATCCTGAGATCTTGCTCTATAGACAGCTTGTGAGAAACAGTGAGCTTCAGTTTCTAGCAATGAGGCAAACATTGGTGGAAATACAATAACAACATAGGCAATGGATATATGCTATTATATTTGACACTACCATGTCTAATAATATCTTATTGATAAAAGCAGAGTGATTTTTTTCTAGTAGACCAGGGTTACATGAAACATGAAGGCATATTTACTAGGTAGAAGAATCATGACATCTGAGAAAACTTTGAACATATTCAAAGGCATGAAGAACACAAAGACTTGTATAACAATATAGATAAATACAAAATATAGGTTTCCCATTAGTATCCATGTGTCATGGTTTGAATATGCTTGTCCCAGTGAGTGACACTATTTGGAGGTGTGGCCTTGTTGGAATAGGTGTGTCACTGTGGGCGTGAGCTTTAAGACCCAGATGAAGATGTAGGATTCCCAGATCTGGCTGCAGCATGCCTGCCTGGATATTGCCATGCTGTTGTGTCCGCCTCGACCAGCAAGAAAGACGCAACACAGGAGCTCTTCTTTAAGCAGTTTAATCAGGAACCTTGAACAATCTTCTACCTGAACAATCTTCTACCTTTCCCGGTCTCGGTGAGACCTCCATTTGACAGCGCCCGCACTGCCACAGTAAGGAGAATGCCCCCACTTTTTTACTGAGAGACCAGCAATATATATACTAGAGGCCAGGGAAGGGAACAGGAGAAAACAACTATAGCCATAGATCAGGCACATGGGAAGTCCCTACCACACTGGGCGGGAAGGCAGGAATCAAGCTAAGCCACAGGATCACGGGATGTTTTGCTATCAAGAAGCCTGTGCAAACAGCTCAGCTGGGGGCGTTGAGCCAAGCTCACCAGTTCCCAACAGCTCTTTATAAGCTCTAGGCTTGGCCAAACTAGTCAGGCCACGTGGCAACAGCAGATAGGTTATCAGAATGCGGAAGCGCAACAGATTGCCGTCCTCAGCCTTATATAAGGACTTGTTTACGAGAAAGAGCGCTCACAGGTGAAACAGCGGAAGGCAGAAATCGGCGCCATCTTAGGGCGCGGTTCGTCGCAGCTCTCCACACCATGCTCCTGACTTGATGATAATGGACTGAACCTCTGAACCTGAAAGCCAGCCCCAATTAAATATTGTCCTTACAATGCTGCCTTGATCACAGTGTCTGTTCACAGCAGTAAAACTCTAACAAAGACATCATGTGATACATTAATCATGGCTTAAGTGGGAAAAACAAAACAAAACAAAACAAAAACAAAAAAAAATTAAAAAGACATTTCAAGTTAATGTGTGCATGTTTATTATGTTATGTGGAAGGAAAACACACAACAATAGAACAAAGACACGAGAAAGAGAAATTGAAGTACATGATGCAATGCATTATCTGAAAGTAGACTGGATAGTTAAATATTACATCATACCCCTATACAACCACATAAAATACTTACTAAGCCAAGAGAGAAGATAAAGCTGGGCATTGAAACTCACTAAATTAACTCAGGAAGGCAGATAACAAGGTAGAAAGTAACAGAAATTATAGGAGACAAGTAGAAACAGGTAAAAAAGGGAGGGGTGCGTGGTAGTATATTGATTTCATTAAATATAAATGGTCAAATACTCTAGGAAAAAAGCAGGGACAGATGGAATGAAAATGGGTGCAACTATATGCTCTCCACAAGAAAAATACGTTTTTACCAGTCACAGCAGCTCACACCTGTAATCTCATCAGTCAACAGGTTCAGGCAGGAGGATTGCTAAAAGTTTGAGGCCAGCCTAGGCAACATAGTAAGTTTCAGGCTTTCAAGGCTACAACAGGAGATTTTTTTATCTTAAAAGAGTAGAGAAAAAAAAAACAGATAAATCTGAAGTTTTTCTTTAGATACAAACACATAAAATACTTTTGACAGATAAGCAAAAAGTACCATGTAAAAGATACGCTAATATTATTCAAAAAATATTTTATTTGTAATGTTAGGCAAAGTAGATTTCAGAATACAAAGTGTTACCAAGGAATATTAATTTCTTGATAAAAAGTTAAATATTAGCCGGGCGTTGGTGGTGCATGCCTGTAATCCCAGCACTTGGGAGGCAGAGGCAGGCGGATTTATGAGTTCAAGGCCAGCCTGGTCTACAGAGTGAGTTCCAGGACAGC
>BDUI01000035.1:745406-757613 GCA_002335545.1 Apodemus speciosus | reverse complement strand
TATATATATATATTATATATGTGTGTGTGTGTGTGTGTGTGTGTGTATGTATTCTCTCTCCACACGCAGCTGCTTTTATATGATTTTCAACTCATTGTAGATATTATGAGTCCCTGTTTGAAAGAACTATTGGTTATATATGTATTTGTTATAAATTGCTGTGTCTTTCCTCTGTGGTTGAAAATATTTCATATTTTAAATATCCATTTTCTATAGGGTTATAGTTTTCCAATTGATTTGTAGTTTTTGAAAGAGCTGTGACATGTATCTCATGCTGTATTCTGACCTATGGCATTCTATCTTCTTAGCACTGCCTGTCCTGGTGGTCCAGAGGAGCTCTTCTGTATTGACAGGAGCTGTGTTGGTGTTGTACCAAGCAGGGGCATGTCCATGTTTCACAGAGGGCAGAGCTATTTTCTTACTACATCTGGAGTAGTGTGTTTCCTGAAAAATGAATTCCCCTCACTCACTTTAGACTTTCAAAGAGATCACACTATCACCTTGCTCTGGAGCATGGATGATGGAGAGGGGACATTACCTTATCCTATCCATGCAATAGCATCAGGGGGCACTGCCTGCAGCAACATCTAGGAAGGCAACATCTAGTAAAGTGAGATTGTTGACATAGAGGCTTCAGAGTCATATCGAATATTCCTGTGACTTTTGCTAACCGGGACATGTCTCAGGGTAACTCATTTAGAGCTCTGTTTCTAGTGATAGTAGTCTCTTTTGTTTATGGAAAATTCCACGGGGATTGAAGTCTCTTACTGGCTTTGGAACAAAATATTTGTTCAGCTTCAAAATAGGATCATTCAAAAGATTTTTCTTGTAGAAAGACTGGGTGCTAAGGATGAAGCAGAGAGAGAGAGAGAGAGAGAGAGAGAGAGAGAGAGAGAGAGAGAGAGAGAGCTGTAGTCTGATAAAATAGCAACTCCCAGTGAAAAGATGCTAACAGTAGTGAAGGGTCCTGATACATTTATACAATGACATGTTGTACATGGTAACTAGAACCAAAGATAACATTTTCTGCCAAATACCAGCCATCATTTTATTAGCATCTATGTGATCTACAACAGTTTCCTAGAAGGAGTTGCTTGTAATTCACATCATAGTACCACTGAAACACTCATTAGAAGACTTGATAACAACATAGAAGATGCTAGAAAATAATTTACTAAGTGCAACTTGGTAATTCCAGCATAAAATTTAATTTACTGAAGTATTATGTCAAAGTAAAATACTGAAAACCTGAAATGTTCAGATAATTTAAAATCCTAGCAGATTAAGAAAAGATTATGAAGCATCTTAGGAAAGAGCAAGTGGAATGCCTGTTAGGATAGAGTTCAAATATTTGACAGTGTCTTTTGGAAATGACTTATTAAAATCTAATTCAGGGCTAGAAGAGGGACACTTGTCTGCCATATTTGAGTTGTGGGTGGGTAGGTGGATGGATGGATGGATGGATGGATGATAGATGGATGGATGGATGAAAACCAATTCATTTCATACTCACTGAGAATTAAGGCGGGACAGACAGGGGAAACTAAAAGTATGTTGGGAAGGGAGTCCCTTTTCAGAATCTAGTTGAAGTCTTTTACAACCAGCAGTCAAGACTTGCAACACAATTAACATTCACAAGGAAAGTTGACTACACAAAGACAATATTCTGTTCATATAGACTCGGTTGGAATAACAATGTTAAAATTGAAACTGTTAATGTCATGTTTATGGTCTAGGTGTAGAGGGCTGTTCTCCTTTTCTAATTGTAAACATGCATTTTCTAGGACTCTCACAGGAACCCCATCTAGACTTTAAAAAAAAAAGCTTTAACATTTTGTGGCCTATAGTTTTGACAGATTACATTGCAAATCTATCCAAGGTCCATTAATCTATCATCATGAAAAAGAAAAAGGTGCTTCTTAGTAACTCTTTGAGCTCTTAATTTAGTCACCAAGACTGTCCATGTGGTTATCACTAAGATACAATGCACAGGAGTCTGTTGGGAAGCCATGAGAAGCCACAGTGACACTCTCAGGTGTGTCTTATTCTTTCCCTGGTTGACCCTCCCACCTCTCTCTGTGTTCCTAACATAGTATTTTTATTAATCATTTGGGAATTCTGTACAATGAACCCAGATTACACTGGCTTCCCATTCCTCCCACATCTATCCTCTCAGCTTTGTGACACCTCCCGGGCCACCCCCAAATCCACCAAGTCCAATTTGTGATGCCCACAATTTGTGTTACTCATGGAGTGTGGGTCAAACTCCCTCCTGCCACCCCCCCCTCTTTTTAAAATAAATTTGCACCTCCAAAGCAGCGTCCCCTCCCTCCTATCCTCCCATTTCCTCCCTGCCTGCTCCCATCCCCCCACCCTAAGTTCCCCCTTTCTACTCAGAAAAGAGGAAGCCTCCCATGGATGTTAATCTGCTTTAGCATATCAAGTTGCAGTAGGATTAAGCTCATCTCCTAATGTAGCTAGACAAGGCAGCCCAGTTAGGGGAAAGGGGTCCAAAGGTAGGCAATGGTAAAGAAAGCCCCTGCCCCTGCTCCTGCTGTTAGGAGTTGAACATGAACACCAAGATGTACAATGATTACACATATGCAGAGGGCCTAGGTCCATCCTATGCATGCTACCTGGTTGATAGTTCAGTCTCTGTGAGCCTCAGGTTAGTTGATTCTGTAGGATTCCTTGTGGTGTCTTTGACTTCTCTGGCTCCTTCAGTCCTTCCTCTTTCCTCTTCCACAGGAACTCCTCGCTCTCCTAATGTTTTGTCTCTACATCTGTTTCCATCAGTTTCCAGGTGAAGCCTCTCAGGGCAGTTATGCTAGGCACCTACCTGTCTGCAAGTATATCAGAATATCATTAATTGTGTCAGGGGTAAGCTCTATTATGGCATGGGTCTCAAGCTGGGTCAGTCCTTGGTTGGCCTTTCCCCCAATTTCAACTCCATCTTTACCTCTGCACATCTTGTAGACAGGATAAATTGTAGGTTGAAGGTTTTGTGGATGAGTTGGTGTCCCAGTCCCTCCACTGGAAGTCTTTTCTGGTTACTGGAGATGGTGTTTTCAGGTTCCATATCTTGCATCCCCAAGAGTATTAGCCAGGGTCACCTTCTGAGAAAATGATTTCCAAAGTGGTTGTATAGTTTTGCCCTTCCACCAGCAATGGAGGAGTGTTCTTCTTTCTCCACATCCTTGCCAGCATGTGCCGTCACCTGAGTTATTGATCTTAGCCATTCTGGCTGGTATAAGACGGAATCTCAGAGTTGTTTTCATTTTCATTTCCCTTTTGACACTAAACATTTCTCTAAATGGTTAGAAGATTCATTATGATTAAATGATTAGAGATTCCTCTGTTGAGAATTCTGTGCTCCATTTTTAAAATTGGGTTATTTGGATTTTTGTAGTCTAACTTCTTGAGTTCTTTATATATTTTGGATATCAGCTCTCTGTGAGATGTAGAGTTGAAGATCTTTTCCCATTTTGTAGGCTACTGTTTTGTCCTTATGAAAATATCCTTCACTTTACAAAAGGTTTTTATTGTCATGAGGTTCCATTTATCAATTTTTGATCTTAGAGCCAGAGCCATTGGTGTTCTCTTCAGTAAGTTGTCTCCTGTGCCAAAATGTTCAAGGCTATTCCCCTACTTTCTCTTCCTTTAGATTTAGTGCATCTAGTATTATATTAAGGTCTTTGATTCACTTGGACTTGAATTTCGTACAGGGTGATAGATATATTTGAATTCTTCTACCTGTAGATATCCAGTTAGACCAGCACCATTTATTGGTTGCTTTCCCCCCAATGTATGGTTTTGGCCTCTTTGTGAAAAACCAAATGTCCATAAACATGTGGATTTACTTCTGAGTCTTCAATTTGATTCCATTGATCAACCTGTCTGTTTTTATGCCAATACCATGTGGTTTTTATTATTATTGCTCTATAGTACAGCTTGAAATCAAGGATGGTGATACCTCCAGAAGTTACTTTATTGTACAGGATTGTTTTAGCTATGCTGGTTTTGTTTATTTGTTTGTTTTTGGTTTTCAGTATGAAGTTAAGTATTGTTCTTTAAGCTCTGTAAATGACTGTGTTGGAATTTTCATGGGAATTGAGTAGAATCTGTGGATTATTTTTAGTAAGGTGGCCATTTTTACTATGTTAATCCTATGAACATGGAAGATCTTCTTCAATTTCTTTCTTCAAAGATTTAAAGATTTCAGCCCTGAGTTTGATTATTTCTTGCCATCTATTCCTCTTGGGTGTGTTTTCTTCTTTTTGTTCTAGAGCTTTCAGATGTGCTGTTTAAGTCCCTAGTATGAGATCTCACCAATTTCTTTATGGAGGCACTCATGGCTAAGAACTTTCCTCTTTGCACTACTTTGTGTCCCATAAATTTGGATATGTTGTGCATTCATTTTCATTAAATCCTAGAGAGACTTTAATTTCTTTCTCTGTTTCTTCTCTGATCCAGAGGTCATTGAGTAGAAAGATAACTGTTCACGGTTTTAGGCTTTCTATTGTTTCCGTTGCTGTTGAAGTCCAGCTTTAATCCATGGAGGTATGATAAAATACAGGGGGTTATTTTAATTTTCTTTTATCTGTTAAGACTTGCTTTGTGACCAAGTATATGATCAACTTTGGAAAAGGTTCCATGAGGTACAGAGAAGATATATTCTTTTGTGTTTGGGTAAAATGTTCTGTAGATATCTTTTAGGGCCATTTGATTCATAACATTTGTTAGTTTCATTATCTCTGTTGGTTTCTGTCACAGTGATCTGTCCATTGGTGAGAATGGAGTGTTGAAGTCTCCCACTAGTATTGTGTTGGGTTCAATGTGTGATTTATGCTTTAGTAATGTTAGTTTTACAAATGTGGATGTCATTGCATTTGAAGCACAGATTTTCAGAATTGAGAAGTCATTTGGGTAGATTTTATCTTTAGTGAGCATGAAGTATCCTTCTCATCTTTTTTGACTAATTTTGGTTGAAAGTCTGTTTTATTAGATATTAAAATGGCTGCTCCAGCTTGTTTCTTAGGTCCATTTGTTTGGAAAACCTTTTCCGGTATTTTATTCTGAGGTAATATTTATCTTTATTGATGACTTGTCTTTCTTCTATGAAGCAGATAATGAATCCTGTTTTTGCATCCATTTGGTTAGCCTATGTCTTTTGGGGGACAGTTGGGTTCATAGATGTTAAGAGATATTAAAGATCAATTATTGTTATTTCTTATAATTTTGATGTTGCAGTGGTTGTGTGTATATATGTGCTTCCCTTCTTTTGGCTTTGCTGGTGTGGAATTATTGATCTCTTATGTTTTCTTGCATGTAGTTGGCCTCCTTAGGTTGGGGTTTTTCTTTTAGTATTTTCTGTAGGGCTGGATTTGTAGATAGATATTGTTTACATTTGGTTTAATCATTAAAAATCTTGTTTTCGCTGGGCGGTGGTAGCGCACTCCTGTAATCCCAGCACTCGGGAGGCAGAGGCAGGCGGATTTCTGAGTTCGAGGCCAGCCTGGTCTACAGAGTGAGTTCTAGGACAGCCAGGGCTATACAGAGAAACCCTGTCTCGAAAAACAAAAAAAAAAAAATCTTGTTTTCTTCCTCTATGGTGAATAATAGTCTGGGCTGTCATCTTTTGTCTTTTAGACCATGGTCTTTGCCTTCTGACTTTTAGAGTCTTTGTTGAGAAGTCGGGTCTAATTCTGGTAGGTCTGCCTTTATATGTTATTTGGCCTCTTTTCCCTTGCAGCTTTTCCTTCTTTGTTCTGAACGTTTAATCTTCTGATTATTATGTGGCAGGAGGATTCTCTTTTCTGGTGCAATCTATATGGTGTTGTTCTGTAAGGTTCTTGTATGTTTATAGGCATCTCATTCTTTAGGTTGGAGAAATTTTATTCTATGATTTTGTTGAAAACATTTTCTAGATCTTTGAGCTGGGAATCTTTCTTCTATTCCTACTATTCTAAGATTTGGTATTTTCATAGTGACGCAAATTTCCTGTATCTTTTGTGTCAGGAATTTTTTAGATTTAAAATTTTCTTTGACTGATGCATTGATTTCTTCTATTGTATTTTCTATGCCTGAGAGTCTCTCTTCCATCTTTTGTATTCTGTTGGTGATGCTTGCATCTGTAGTTCCTGTTCTTTTCCCTAGGTTTTCCATCTCCAGGATTCCCTCAGTTTGTGGGTTTTTTTTTTTTGTTGTTGTTGTTGTTGTTGCTTCTATTTCCATTTTTCAGGTTTTGAACAGTTTTATTTCCTTTACCTATTTGATTGTATTTTCTTGTATTTTTTAAAGGATTTATCCACTTCTATTTAAAAGCCTCTATCATCTTCATAAGATTGAATTTAAGATCATTTTCTTGTGCTTCAGTTGTATTAGTATATCTGGGGCTTGCTGCAATAGGGTAGCTAGGTTTCAGTGGTGCTATACTGTCCTAGCTGTTGTTGATTTTGTTCTTACGCTGGTCTTTAGCCATCTGGGTTTTGTGGATATTTTAGGTTTAGATGCTGAGTTTTGAGTTTACCTTTGTTAGATGGTTTTGTTGTTTGCTTTTTGTTTTGTTTTGTTTTTTTTTGTTTGTTTTGATTTGTTTTTTGGTTTCTTTTGGAGAGAGGGGGGTTCCCTTGGTTTCTGTTTTCTCTTTGTCTTTTGGCCTGAGTGGTCTCAGTATCTAATGACTAGAGAGTATTCAACTCTAGTAGGGTGTCTCTCCTGTTTTTTTGTTTGTTTGTTTTTTGTTTGTTATGTTGCTGTTGGTTTTGTGTGTGTGTGTGTGTGTGTGTGTGTGTGTGTGTGTGTGTGTGTGTGTGTGTGTGTGTGTGACATGTGTGGCCTATAGGGTTTGGAGTGCTAACCTTGCCTCTGGGATCTGTACTACCTGCGTGACCTGTGGACCCTGCTGCCAGGGGCCCTCCAGGAAAGCAGGTGGAGTTGTTGACTGGAAAATGGAGTACAGGAAACAGTTTAAGGTGAGTAGAGGGCAGGGATTTGGGAGGAAAGCAGGGCTTACCGGGTCCCTGATGCCTGCTGGCCTTTCTAGGTGCAGTTTAACACTGTTGGGTATGTTTTCAGGGGAATTGGGGGACAGGGACTTGGGGGGGAGGAGGGGCTTATCTGGGGTCCCCAGTACCTGCAGGACTCTAGGAAAGCAGGCAGAGTTGTGGTGTAGGAAATGCAGCTCAGGGTATAGGGTACAGTTTACACTGTTGGGTGTGGCCTTTCTTCTGTAAACTCCCATGCTTACATCTCTGCTTAAGTCTTATCTTAACTAATTTCAGGTCTGTCTCATACTGACTTAACCCCAAATTCTTTTGCATGCTTAAGTCACAATTCTCAGTGTGTTTGTTAGGGCTCTCTCGGGAGCAACAAAATCAAGACAATGTATCTATATCAAAAGGATGTTTATTAAACTGGATTAGGCAATACTGTCAGAGTGGCTCAGCCATGGCTGTCTCATGGTGGACATTCTGAGAATCTGGTAGTCACTTGGTCCGTGAGGCTAATAACGTGTCAGCAGACAGACACCAGGCAAGGGCCTGGAGGGTTCCTGGAGAGCTGCTGGTCTTCAGTTGGTGTGGGAAGCCAGAAAAGCTGGTTCCAGCATCAGTGACAGAATCAGCAACAACAGCCATAAGATACAGGAACTGCCCAGTGAGAAGGAAGTCCAAGCAAGCACACACAAACAAAATCAGTAAGACTCCTTCTTCTCTTCCTTTTCCTCTGGGCACAGAAGACGTCACCCGCTTTTAGAGTAGGCCTTCCCACACCTGTTAAGGCACTCCAGACAATCCCCTCCTGATCTAGACAATCCCTCAGTGAAGTTCTCTTCCCACTTAATTCTAGGTTGTGTCAAGGTGACAATTAAAATTAACAATTGCACCTAGTCTCACTTGAATAGAAGTTTCTGAAGAGAACTCTGGGGGTTACAGGGGGGAGGGTGCCCTGCGGGGAGAAGCACCAAGCACAGAAAGTATCTCCAGACCACAACCCATCAAAATCACAAGGCCATGAGCTAAGTCGGGGAGAGCATGGCTTATACAGTAGAGCATCACGTCCTTCTGTTCCCACACATCATTTCCAAGGATTTGCACTACAGAGTCCTTTGAGGCTGTGAACACCATGTCAGTTGTTTAGTGGGTGACACAAAGAAGCGATAAAGGGCGATAAAGGGGGCAGAGATGGTCACAATTACAAAAATGCTTTTCAAGACTAAAATCACTAATAACTGATCATTATTTTCCACTTTGAACTTCACAGTCAATACTTTTTTTTGTTTTGGTTTGGTTTGGTTTGTTCTCCAACAGGGTTTCTCTCTATAGCTCTGGCTGTCCTGGAACTCACTTGGTAGACCAGGCTGGCCTTGAACTCAGAAATCCACCTGCTTCTGCCTCCCAAATGCTGGGATTAAAGGCATGTGCCACCACTGCCCTGCTCAGGTCAATATTTTTTAATTTGTAAGATGCAAAAGGTCTGCTGGTCAACCTCCTTTTAATATCTATTAAAGAGAACAACTGGTCAATTTCATATTTATTTCAAATACACACACACACACACATATGAAAGTAAAAAACAAAAAAATTAGCTTTCAGTTACTGATCCAACACAGAAGTCGCCACAACATTGTATGTTACTGGATGGAGCCATGACGCCCCACGGCCTTGATGATAGTCTTTATGTTTTCCACCTACCTGTTCCTTTGATAGATGAAAAAAACAAACCACATGGCACTTAACTGCTTGTAATGACATATTTTAGTTTCCTGTTGAATAACTGGGAACATTCACATAGAATAAAAATACATAAGAAACATGAGGCGAATAAGTAAGAAATAATAACGAGGAGAAATTGCAAGTTCATTGACCTCTGTTAAAAGTGCACACCACTCTCAGAGTCTGAGCATCCTTTCTGAGGCCTTGTTGTTGGCAGTAGGAGTTTCCTGGAGGGGAGTAATATCCACTGTGTGTGCACTTGGGCGCCGCTCGCCATCACTGACCATTGTTTACTATGCTATTACCCACGAACACCTTTGTTGTGCTTCTATTTTCTCAGTTACTCAGGTTCTAAAGTTTACAGAGTAACAACTTCAGGAAGCTCATCTGTTTTTCTGTTGGAATGTTTGACAAAAATAAGACCACCTCATAAGTATGCCTGCTTAACGTCTTTTTTTTTCTATTTTATTTTTTTAATTGGATAGTTTATTTGTTTACATTTCAAATGTTATCCCCTTTCCTGGCAACCCTCCTATTCCATCCCCCCCCCCTTCTCCTACTTCTATGAGGTGTTCTAACACCCACCTACCCATTCCCACCTTACCAGCATTCGTCTACACTGGGGCATCAAGCTCTCACAGAACCAAGGGCCTCCCCTCCCACTGATGCCAGAGGAGGCCCCTTCAGCTCCTTCAGTCCTTCCCCTAACTCCTCCATTGGGGTCCCTATGCTCAATCTTATGATTGGCTTCGAGCATCCACATCTGTATTGGTCAGGATCCGGCAGAGCCTCTCAGGAGACAGCTGTATCAGGCTCCTGTCAGCAAGCACTTCATGGCATCTGCAATAGTGTCTGGGTTTAGTGTCTGCATGTGGGATGGATCCCCAGGTGGGGCAGTCTCTGGATGGCCTTTTCTTCAGTCTCTGTTCCACTCTTTGTCCCGGTATTTCCTTTAGACAGGAGCAATTCTGGGTTAAAATTTTTGAGATGGGTGGGTGGCCCCATCCCTCAACCACAGGGCCATACCTAACCTCTGGATATGGTCTCAACAAGTTCTCCCTCCCCTTTGTGGGGTATTTCAGGTAATCTCATCCCCTTGGGGTCCTGGGAGGGTCTTGCTTGCCTGGAATCTGTGACATTCTGGTTGCTACCCCCAGTTCCCCATTACCCATTGCTTCTCTCCTCTGTCTAATTTCCTGACCCCTCTGTACATCTCTTCCATCTCCTCCAATACCTAATTCTGCCCTTCTTTCCCCCCTCCTCTCTTCCTCCCAAGTCTTTCCTCCCACCCTCTACTTCCCTTGATTACTTTGTTCCCCCCTCTAAGTAGGTCTGAAGTGTCCACTCTTTGGTCCTCCTTCCTCTTGAGCTTCGTGTGGTCCGTGAGTTGTATGGTGGGTGTTCCACACTCTTCGCCTAATATCCACTTATCAGTGAGTACATGCCATGTGTGTTCTTTTGTGACTGAGTTAACTCACTCAGGATGATATTTTCTAGATCCATCCAGTTGTCTGTGAATTTCATGAAGTCATTATTTTTAATAGCTGAGTAGTACTCCATTGTGTAAATGTACCACATTTTCTGTATCCATTCCTCCATTGAGGGACATCTGGGTTGTTTCCAGCTTCTGGCTATTATAAATAAGACTGCTATGAACATAGTGGAGCATGTGTCCTTATTACATGCTGGAATATCTTCTGGGTATATGCCCAGGAGTGGTATAGCTGGGTCCTTAGGGAGGACCATGTTCAATTTTCTGAGGAACCATCAGATTGATTTCCAGAGTGGCTGTACCAGGTTGCAGTCCCACCAACAATGGAAGAGTGTTCCTCTTTCTCCACATCCTCGCTAACATCTGCCGTCACCTGAATTTTTCATCTTAGCTATTCTGACTGGTGAGAGGTGGAATCTCAGGGTTGTTTGGATTTGCATTTCCCTGATTGCTACAGATGTTGAACATTTCTTTAGGTGCTTCTCAGCCCTTTRAGTTTCCTCAGTTGAGAATTCTCTGTTTAACTCTGTTCCCCATTTTTTGATAGGGTTATTTGTTTCTCTGGAGTCTAACTTCTTGAGTTCTATGCAGGAAAACGCTGGGTCCTATTTAAGTATCCAGTCTGTTAGTCTATATCTGTTTATTGGGGAATTGAGTCCATTGATATTAAGGGATATAAAGGAATAGTGGTAGTTGCTTCCTGTTGTTTTTGAGGTTATTTTTATGTTTATGTGGCTATTTTCTTTTAGGTTTGTTGAAAGAAGATTACTTACTTGCTTATTCCAGGGTATAGTTTCCCTTCTTGTTTTGGCATTTTCCATCTACTATCTCTTGTAGTGCTAGATTTGTGGAAAGATATTGTGTAAATTTGTTTTTGTCATGGAATATCTTGGTTTCTCTATCTATGGTAATTGAGAGCTTTGCTGGGTATAGTAGCCTGGGCTGCCATTTGTGTTCTCTTATGATCTGTATAACATCTTCTCAGGATCTTCTAGCTTTCATAGTCTCTAGTGAGAAGTCTAGTGTAATTCTCTATATGTTACTTGACATTTTTCCCTTACTGTCTTTTTTTAAAGATTCATATATTTATTATATGTAAGTACACTGTAACTGTCTTAAGATACTCCAGAAGAGGGTGTCAGATCTCATTATGGATGGTTGTGAGTCACCATGTGGTTGCTGGGATTTGAACTCAGGATCTTCAGAAGAGCAGTCAGTGCTCTTAACCACTGAGCCATCTCTACACCCCCCCCTTACTGTCTATAACAATTTTTCTTTGTATTGTACATTTGGTGTTTTGACTATTATACGAAGGGAGGAATTTCTTTTCTGTTCCAATCATTTGGAGTTCTGCAGGCCTCTTGTATGTTTATGGGAATCTCTTTCTTTCGGTTAGGGAAGTTTTCTTCTACAATTTTGTTAAAGATATTTATTGGCCCTTTAAGTTGGGAATCTTCACTCTTTCCTATACCTATTATCCTTAGGTTTGGTCTTCTCATTGTGTCCTAGATTTCCTGGATGCTTTGGGTTAAGAGCTTTTTGCATTTTTTCGGTTTCTTTTACTGTGGTGTCAATGTTTTCTATGGTATCTTCTGCACTTGAGATTCTCTCTTCTATCTCTTTTATTCTGTTGGTGATGCTTGCATCTATGACTCCTGATCTCTTTCCTAGGTTTTATATCTCCAGGGTTGTCTCTCTTTGTGATTTGTTTGTTTCTACTTCCATTTTTAGATCCTGGAAGGTTTGGTTCAATTCCTTAACCTGTTCGGTTATGTTCTCCTGCAATTCTTTAAGGGATTTTTGTGTTTCCTCTTTAAGGGCTTCAAGCTGTTTACCTGTGTTCTCCTGTATTTTTTTTAAAGAGAATTATTTATGTTCTTTTAAAAGTCCTCTATCATCCTTATGAGATGTGATTTTATTTTTTTATTGGGTATATTATTTATTTACATTTCATTTCCCTTTTTCTGGTTTCCCCACCCCCCAGATGTCCCATATGTCTTT
>BDUI01000035.1:679981-696088 GCA_002335545.1 Apodemus speciosus | reverse complement strand
GGAGGAGGAAGAGGAGGAGGAGGAGGAGGAGAAAAGAAGAAGAAGAAGAAGAAGAAGAAGAAGAAGAAGAAGAAGAAGAAGAAGAAGAAGAAGAAGAAAAAGAAGAAGAAGAAGAAGAAGACCACATTCCTTATTGATTTAAACTATCCCAAATACGACAAATCCACAATCTGCATTGTTTTCACATGACCCATCCTTTCCTAGCTCCATGTCACTCGGTACCAGCAAGACACCTTTGTATTATCCCATGGCATCCTCCCTTGTGAGCTATCCTCTTACTTATCTCTCTGCTAACGTGTGAATCGATACCACACTGTCTATGCTATAATCACTTCGCACATGTTCTAGTATGTGGTAAGGTGTGCATTAGGACACAGAACTCACATGAGTAGTCCTGGCCACCCACACAAAGCCCTGAAGAACGCATGAAGACTTGAGACAGTGTCAAGCCACTCTACTCTCTAGATTATCCCGGTTTCACACGTGAATCCTTCCAGACCCATGGAACAGTAAACATTTAGCATGTGTAATTTTTGTAATTATACCATGTTAAGCTTCATAAATAGTGGCTGGTTAAAAAAAGAACAATGAACCCATTTCCTTCTTATCACCTTGCTTTCAGACTCTTTCCAATAGTTTTTATTTTCTGTGTAGAGACTTCACAATCTACTTGGCTGACTTCATAAAGCAATCTAAATATTTTTATTTTGGTTATTTTATATTGGTAACTTTATTATTAGGGTAGAAATCAGTCATTAGCTCTAAAATGCTTGCCCAAGCTACCCAAAAATAATATGGTCTCCCTAGTTGAGTTTATAGAGGTGATGAACTTCTTGCGAAAGCTTGTTTCATTGAAAGGTTTTATGGCTGTTCTGTTTCTAGACGCAGAAACAATTTGAGGAGTATCAGGGCCATGTACTCTTCGAAGGTTTAGGAGATTTCCCTAGGAAATCTTGGTGTAGTCCTTTTACAATTACTTCCCTCACTTTGGGGAACACAGAATCCCTTCTGTGATTTTGCAAGGTAGATGTTCTCCTTGCCGACAATATCTCTCATCTTAGAGTAATAGTTCTCGATGTTCTCAGCGCTGCAACCTTCTAACAGAGGTCCTTGTGTTGCGGTGACCACCCCCCCCCCCCCACACACACACCATAAGATTATTTTCATTGCTGCTTCAGATCTTTTGCTGCTCTTATGAATTGTAATGTAAATGTCCGTGTTTTCCTAAGCTCTTAGGCACTGCCCCCGTGAAAGTGTTGGTTGACTCCAAAGGGGTCACGATGCACAGGTTGCGAGGAACTGTGCTAGAACCTGATGTGACTGTTCAAGACCTTACCTCACAGCCACTCCAGACAGAGCCAGTCTCTGCCATGTGTGCCTCCTTTCCCCACTGTGTTATGTGTATGTTTCAGGGACCTGATAGAATTCAGATCTGCTCACATTCCTATCCTAGTTTTCTGATGTGTGTGGCATTTATTTCTTAGTTCCCCCAAGGCTTCTTTAGTCACAGTTAATTTCGATAGCGTCCAAATTTATTGAGCAAATACTCAATAAATAGATTTTGAATCATAATGGAGAAAAGGAAAAAGGCAAACCTGGGTCCAATGAGAATCATAGTCTATTAATGAAGAATATGGATTCAGGGCTGTAAGGACAGCTCAGCAGTTAAGATCACTGGCAACTCTTCCAGAGGACCTCCTAGCACCTCCGTGGCAGCTCACAAGCATCTACAACTTCAGTTCCAGAGGATCTGACATCATTTTCTGTCCTCCATGGACACCAGACATGTGCTTGGTGCACAGACATCCATGCAGTCAAAACAACCACACCCATTAAAAAATAATAATAATGGGGAGTCTATGGTCAGGATACTGTTTCTCTCTCAGATTCTCCCTAGAAATCATAGGACACTGGGCAGTAACAGTCTGTGTTCTATAGTGGTCAGTTTTCATGGGGGTTTGTACCTGCACATTATGTACGATTCAGAACATTAACTACTGCATATGCTCAATTGATAATCATTTCTCACCCAGTACTACCTGTATGTGACTTATTGTTGAGTTCACACAGCTTTTTTCAGGAAACAGTAAGATACAACTCTCTCACCGGTTGGATCGTAGTACAGAACTCTAAACCTAACCTACTCAATGTATCTCCATCCCAAAGTGTCTATGTGGACGAAGTACTCTAGCGGAAGTGGCAACTCCAAAGAAATAAGAACCATGGTGTATCTGGGAATTCTCAACAGGCAGCATGGATTTTATTAGAGAGACTGCATCAGTTTAAGGCAAGTATGGAAAATGCAGAATACCTTGCATTCTGGGCAACAAAACACTGTATTGTGAACAACAACTTAGCTGCCCTCACACCTGGGCTTTCTTCCCAGTTTGTGTGCTGTTTTCCCAGACAGCAAATCAATTAAATGGCCTTTGGCTAGGACTTTGCCTAGAGTCAGGTTTTTTTTCTTCAATCTTTTAAATTGTAGAGATGGGGGGGGGGAGATTCAATTAACCCAATGCCTGGCACATCATGTGCACTTAATAGAATTTTGTGTGGCCTTAGAGTTATAGTTGGATAAAGGTCACTTTTCATTACTATTAACTTATAAGGACATTGGCAGTTTTGTGTTGATAATATTAACAATGAGCAAAGACTTATCTACTAAGCTGTGAGAACCCAACAGTCAACTCCACTGTTTTGAGCATCTTCACATTAGTCGAATATTCTAAGGTTGTTAGTCTACATGCAAAATTCTGTGATTCTAAATCATTTGGATGGGGTTACAGTAAATAGGCTCTCTTGCTCTCTCTCTCTCTGTAGGGGTGCTGTTTCTGTTTGGGTGTGTTAGTCTAGACTAAATATAGGTTCTTTATTGTTTGTGTTAAGCTACTTAAGGGAAAAGAATAGTATCTTTTCATATTTTTAATCTCATCAGCAAAAGTTATTACTACTAGTTTCATTTCAAAGTGTATAAATTAGGAACAGGTTTAAAAAAAAACAAACAAGTTTATTAGAAATATTTTTCCTGAAATAAATTTTTTTACCAGCCTAGATTTTTTTTTCCTCACCATTGCCATGCTTCCTGTAATTCTGATGATATATGTGGTGCTGGTGGCAGTGAGCAGAAAAAAAACTTGAAGAAATACACAGTGTTGATATTTTACTAAAACGAATGGAGCAATAACTTAAAATCATAGCTTATTTTTAAATAAAATTCTGATTTTCCCCCCATTGCCATCCCTTCAAGCTGGACTTTTTATAGTCCAAAAACCCCTGTACATTTACACAGCTGCTTTGAGGCTTTGCATGTTTTCTTGTTTTTAGCCTTTTTTGATTTTTAACAGGAGATTTTTTACACTAAAATAAAACATAACTATTACTAGCCTTGAGACACTCTCAACCCTACAGCTTAAAATGCTCTAGTGCCCTGCCTTTAAAATCTTGCACATCCTTTAGAAGGGACAAAAATTCCTGCAAGAGAAAAAGATTGAGGATAAATCGTCAAGATTTCAACAAAAACGATAGCCGAAGTGCAGGTGCCACTACTACAAGCCAGCTTCCGAGTGGTGTGGTGACTTCGAAACAGACACTAGCGAAAGATCCATCCTCAAGCACGTCAAGACGGGACAGTGCAGGCAGCAAAGGTTTTCTGTACGGTGCCCAGGCAAAAGAGAAACAAGTTTTCTCCGGACAAAGAGGCCGTTTCTAGGACACAGTCATTTTCAGTAGCTCTGGGCGGAGCAAAAGGCCATGCTAAGAAGTCATCTCTTTACCTTGCTCGAAGAAACTCTGACTTGAAGAGCCATAGGACATCCTATGGTCACACTTCTTGCCTAGGCGACATCTGGAAGAAGAAGAACCATCCATGGAGTTTTGCAAGGACTCCAGGAGACTAAGTAGGGAACGCAGGCGGGCAGGGTGATTGGATTACAACAAATGAGACAGCGACCATCTGTGCGCCCCGCGTAAGCTGCTGAGAGCAGAAATGAACATCCACAGCGGATGACTCACTCTGTCCCCCCTGCAGTAATAACTGCCTCGAGGTTTACATTAGAATCGTGGGTTTCATTTAGGAGAGTGTCCCCAAAGGATGCTGTTGTTTTAGATGAAGCATTGCTGGCCCTCTCTGGTTCATTTTCAAGGGACACAGAACGTCAAAAGGAAGAAATCACTAGTCCTTTTTTTTTTTTTTTATGGCAAACAAAAAAATTCTGACTTTGTATGAGGAAGCTTTAAGGCAAAGGCCATTATTGGTTACAATGTAAACAGCCAAGTAGTTCATTGACTGCCAAGATGGAGTCCTGGGTTCAGGGAGCCCCAGGGGTCCAGAAGCAATCCTTCACGGATCCCTTTGAATGGTACTGATTTAGCTGGTAAATCACCTTTTTGCCTGGCAACTCTTTTCCCAGTACCAAGCTACCTCAACTGTCATAAATAGCATCTCTTGCAGTACGTGCCCCGATGCATAAAGGGCCTGAGTTTGGCCAAGGTCCCCAAACTTGTTTGTAGAGACATATTAAATTTAACATGATAAGGCATTAAATACATTGTCAATACTTTTTATTAATACACCGGGCAATTCCTTCAGTTTACACTTGTCTTGTTCTAAATTAGTGCTGTGAATTCTTACAAAGAACCACTCTTCCTCCTGTCAGGAAGAGTTCTCAGGATCTGCTTCAGACTTGACATGTAACCAGTCTGCAGTGAATGCTGGTGACAGTTCAAACCCATGGCTCTGTTTGTAATAAAGAATTCAGGTAACGCTCTTGGAAGTCAAGCCAAAAACCTAGCCTTGCATTTTTTTCTTCCCAATATCAAATAAGTTCGTATTTCACCTGAATTATTAAGTTACAAATAGCTGCCCCCAAACTATCCTTTTGGGAAGTTGGTACTATACTTTGGGAACCAACTTTAATCTGCCACCAATCAGTCCCGGAAGACAATATTTAAAGTGCTAATTTTGTATAATATAATTGGAAAAATTAAGTGGCGGATGGCACGTACTGGATGCACTTTATGTCTTTGCATGTGTGCTTACATCTGCAATAATAAAAACATTTTTTGAGCTACTTATTCTAGTTTGAATGTGAACTGTCCCTCTACAGGCTGAGAAGTCTGAATACTTGAATCCCAGTGGGTAGTTGTTCAGGGAGTGATTTCATTTGTGTTTCATGGCTGTGAAGAGACACCATGACCAAGGCAAATCTTGTAAAGGACAACATTTACTTGGGGCTAACATGCAGTGTCAGAGGTTTTGTCCATTGTCATCATGGTGGGAAACATGGCAGCATCCAGGCAGGTGTGGTGCAGGAGAAGGAGCTGAGAGTTCTGCAGCTTGGTCTGCAGGCAGAAGAAGAGTGTAGACCACACTGTGAGTAGCTAAAGCTTAGGAGAAGACACCTCATAGCCCACCCCSACAGTGACAAGGCCACACCTACTCCAACAAAGCCACACCTCCAAATAGTGCCACTCCCAATGGCCAAGTATTTAAATCTATGGGGACTATTCCTATTCAAACTACCACAGAGAGAGTGTAGATGGAATTTTGGGGACATGGTACCTAATTGATAGACACAGGGTTGGGGGTTTATGACCCAGTTCTGGCCTGAGTTGTTCAGCTTCCTGATTGCTACTGTGTAATAAAAAGATGACTCATACTTCTACCACTAGAGATATCTTTCTCCCCATGATAGACTCTGTCCCCTCAAACCATCAGCCAAAATAGAATTTTCTTCCCTTAACTTGCCTGTCTGGTCTTTGGTTGCAGCAATAAAAAAAAGTTTATCTAACACACTATGTTTATGACCTATTTTAAGTTTATACATGATACACACACACATATACACACCACCTACATTCTTTTGTCCAAGTTTGCTGTTAAATTAATGAAAGATAGGCATTGTGTATTGCACATGTGGCATGAATATATATTTCATATGTATTCATTATGGGAATGGTTATATATTCATTGTGTAAGAGCCAATATGGTAGTGATGGGATAAATTGTACAAGATTTTTCATATTCTTAAATTCTGAATTGTGTCTCCTGTCATTTCACCATGGCTAATTTAGTTGTTTTCTTTGTGCTAGTGACAATCATGAACTTCAGTTCAGATAGCAAAGAAATATTTTCAGGACAATAGTATGTAATTGAGAACTTCTGTCTCATAAAAGGAGGAAAATTGAGTTCAGATCCACTGTTACTAGCACTATGTCCCTATGGTCATGTATGATTCCAATTTCAGAATATTTCCAATGTTATTATAGATAAAGATCTGGAATTTTACTGTTTAATAAAAAATATTTTACAAACATAACAATATAGAACTGTTGCCACAAATTGAATAAATAAAGTTTGTAAATATTTATCTTAATTTAGTTCTCCCAACAAATTAGTTAGGATCGGCTAATATACTGACACTTAAGGAAGGGCTATAAAAATAGTTCCCACGACTTTCAGATTTTAAATCACTGATATGGAATTGTGGACCAGAATGGGTTTAGTCATCAAAATCTGCAGATGTTTAAAGATCTAACAGTTCACTTAAATTTGCCCTAAAGCTGCTTCTGTTCTTAGTGAACTGCCATCTAACTTGGTGTGTGAGTAAGTGTCGGTGTAAGTAACACCATATTCCTGAAACAAGGAGCTGAGTCTTAGCTAGAAACCGGGGCTGAAATTCAGCCAATCACAGGTTACCAACTGATCAGACCATGTCCATATAAGGCAAATGCCTCATCACACCATTCCAAAATAAAGCAGAGCCCGTGCAGCCAATCTAACTGATTTGGTTTTGTGCTGTCTTCTCTCATCTGTGAATATGGCCGGGTTACAGTGCTGGGTGGAGCCCCCCAAATCTCTCCTGCTTCTGAGAACTGCCCACTTCATAAATCTTTCTTTGCACAAGTAACCTGGGCTAAATTAAATTTGCCAGAAGTTTTCCCCTTTATATTCCGAATGCAATCTTAAATGATGTGGTGGGGATAAAGACATCGCTCTAACAACTTGAAATTACCCAAAAGAAACAAAATCGTAAAATCCCCCTGTTCTTCTGCCAGGATTGAAGAAATAGATTCCAGTTAATGTTCTTTGTCCCTTCTAGCTGGCTTGCCTCTGAAGCCTGGCTGGGTACTGTTACTTTCACTGATTGTCACTTAACTGCATCCCATTTCTAG
Organism: Apodemus speciosus; assembly: GCA_002335545.1. Taxonomy (NCBI): domain Eukaryota; kingdom Metazoa; phylum Chordata; class Mammalia; order Rodentia; family Muridae; genus Apodemus; species Apodemus speciosus. The sequence goes on along the minus strand of BDUI01000035.1, from coordinate 688,915 downwards.
GGCCTTCTGCACATCTATTACTCACTGCCTTTTAAAAATTAAGACAAAACTACAGGACATTGCTACATCAAGTACGTGTGTGTGTGTGTGTGTGTGTGTGTGTGTGTGTGTGTGTGCGTGTGTGTTAAAAGTAAATAGATTGTTTTACTTCAAGAAGCCAGGGAAATAACAATGTTGTTGTTTTCTGTTCATAGCTTTAATGGACTTTCCTACAATAAAGAGAAGATATATGTCTTCAGATGTATATACATGGACACACATTGATTTTACTATTTTAGATTTTTTGATCAATATCAAATTGCGTCCTGAAATATAATCACAATAAGGGATAGTTGTGTGCAGATAATGACATAGAAATTGATGGAATAGATGATGAATTATAAATATCCAGATCTTACTAGATGAATCTAAGCTACTACTAAGAATTAATTTGTAATTTGGTCACCTATTATCTCATTTAACCTACTAAGACCCACATGCTGGGTCTTAGTCTATGGTTAGTCATCAGCTAAGAAACTGATGCAGAGGCCATGAGAAGTGTTGTTTGCTGGCATGCTCTAGTTCCCACCTCTAGGTTCCTTCCCTGAGTTCCTGCCCTGGCTTCCCTCAGTGATGGACTTTCAAGCTGTGAGGTGAAATGAAACCACTTCTGTCCAAATTGCTTTTGCTCATGGTGTCTTATCACAATAATAGAAAGCTTACGTAAGACAAACATTAAGAGGCTAAAGAAAAGCACTTATACTATATATACCTGAAATATTGTCAGAAAAGAAAGGAAATATGTTGGAGCAAATCTAATATGGTGGTCATAGAGTGAGAAAGAGTATTGATAAGTTAGAACCCTGGTTTGAGGAACACGAGTTGGGTTTTCCAATTGAAACAGATTGAAGAGTGATGGGGAGGAAAGGGAAGGCATTGTGGGTAAGAAGAAAATGGGAGGCTATGTGAGCTGCTTGTTGAAGAGGGACACTGATGAACAACAGGTGAGATGCTACATGATGAAGGCCCCTTGCTCACACAAGAATGTTGGATTCAGGTTCAAAATAAAAGGCCACTGTTCTGGGGCAACTTTCAGGAAAATAGACATCTGCATATGAGAAAAATATTTTAATAGGAACACAAAAAGGACATCTGTGGACATCTGTTGGAATTTTGGTTTGTGAAAGGTTTTTAAGAACATTTCTATGACAGGGTGAGCAGTTGTCATCATGATGGACATAAAAAAGGGGAGGGGTGACTTCATGATTTTGTCACTACATTAAAGTCGCAAGAAAGGTGGTTCAGAGGCTGCAATCCCAACACTAGAAAGGTAGAAAGTAGCAGGATCAGAAGTTCAAAGTCATCCTTGACTACAGAATTTGAGGTCAGCCCAGAGCATCTCTAACAATGTCAACAGCAACAGAGGTGAGGTGAGATTGTAGGGAAAGGCAGAGATTGCCTAACCAATAAAGTACTTGTTATATAAACTTGAAGACCCGAGTCCACATCCTTTGTAAAAAGCCAGGCATGGCACACATACTTGTAATCCCAGTTCTAGGAAGCAGAGACAGGAAGACCCCTAGGGCTTGCTCACAAGTGAGTTAGAACAACGACTGTCAGGTTTAGTGAGAGACCCAAAAAAAATCAGGTGGTGAGCTATTGAAGACAGTCTGTTTTAGACCTCTGGCCTCCACATGCATATACGCACACACATGAACACACTCACATACACACAGCACACATGTTTCAGGACCAAAGATTAGTGTCACCCTTGTTAAAATGCAGATCCTTGGCTCACAGTTTCTGATTCAGTAAACATAGAGTGAGTTCAATGTTTGTATTTCTGGGAACATTCTGAGAGCCATTAATGGGCCAATGATGGACGGTGGGAATGAAATTGATGGCCAATGACATGAGTGGGAATTATCCACACCTCCTATTGAACCTGCTGTAGAACATTCTGACTTACAACACTGCATCTTTTTGATACATTCAGGCATTTGTTTTCTCAGTTAAACTGTGGACATTCAAGTCAATAAACATAAAATCTCTGGCAGTGGCAGTGAATGAGACTGAAGGTTTAGAAAACAAAGACACTCTGAAAAGAAAATAGGTGTGTGTAACATAGGGATTCATACCCAAATAGGACAGGAAGAAAGCTATCCTCCCAGGAGAGTACATGCCTGTGAGCATAGATAAGACCACTACTTCTGTTCGAATTCCTGGCCCAGTAGGAACATTCCCAGAGCCATCAGGTCACACGAACCAAGGAACAGCTGGGGACGGGATCCTTCTGGTTTCTATCTGCATCCCAGAGCTGACCCTGCACCACAGCCCTTAAAACCTAAATTCTGCCTGGAGAGAACTGGTCTCCCAGGAGTACTGACACAGAGGCTTGCAGGAGGGATGAGACATAGTCAGAGACAGCAAGAACAGCTAAGACCAGAGATAACCAGATGGTAAAAGGCAAGGGCAAGAACATAAGCAACAGAAACCAAGGCTACTTGGCATCATCAGAACCCAGTTCTCCCAAAACATCAAGTCCTGGATATCCCAACACACCAGAAAAGCAAGATTCTAATTTAAAATCACATCTCATGATGCTGATGAAGGACTTTTAAAAGGACATAAATAACTCCCTTAAAGAAATTCAGGAGGACACAGGTAAACAGGTAGAAGTGCTCAAAGAGGAAACACAAAAATCCATTAAATATTTACAGGAAAACACAACCAAACAGGTGAAGGAACTTTCCATTTTTTTTTTTATCTATCCAGGATCAAAAAATGGAAATAGAAACAATAAAGGGAGACAACCCTGGAGACAGAAAACCTAAGAAAGAGGTCAAGAACTATATATTCAAGCATCACCAACAGAATGCAAGAGATAGAAGAGAGAATCTCAGGTACAGAAGATAACATAGAAAACATTGACATGGGTGCTGGAGAGATGCCTCAGTGGTTAAGAACAACTGCTTGTCCAGAGGTTCTCAGTTCAGTTCCCAGCAACCACTTGGTGGCTCACAACCATCTGTAATGAGATCTGATGTCCTCTTCTTGTGTGTCTGAGAAGAGTGATAGTATACTCACATAAAATAATAAATAAATCTTTAAAAAAAACAACAAAAAAGAAGAACATTGACAAAACAGTCAAAGAAAATGCAAAATGCAAAATGCAAAAAGCTCTTAACCCAAAACATCCATGAAATCCAGGACACAATGAGAAGACAAAACCTAAGGATAATAGGTATAGAAGATAGCAAAGATTCCCAACTTAAAGGGCCAGTAAATATCTTACACAAAATTGTAGAAGAAAACTTCCCCAACCTAAAGAAAGAGATGCCCAGAAACATACAAGAAGCCAACAGAACTTCAAATATATTGGACCGGAAAAGAAATTCCTTCCATCACAAAATAGTCAAAACATCAAATGCACAAAACAAGGAAAGAATATTAAAAGCAGAAAGGAAAAAAGGTCAAGTATCATATAAAGGCAGACCTATCAGAATTACTCTAGTCTTCTTACCAGAAACAATGAAAGCCAGAAGATCTTGGGCAGATCTCTTACAGACCCCAAGAGAACACAAATGCCAGCCCAGACTACTATACCCAGCAAAACTCTCAATTACCATAGATGGAGAAACCAAGATATTCCATGACAAAAACAAATTCATACAATATCTTTCCACAAATCCAGCCTTACAAAGGATAATAAATAAAAAATTCCAACACAAGGAGGGAAACTATACCCTGGAAAAAGCAAGAAAGTAATCTTGTTTCAACAAACACAAGACAGTAGCCACATAAACATAAAGATGACATCAAAAACAACAGGAAGTAATAATCACTATCCCTTAATATCTCTTAACATCAATGGACTAAATTCCCCAACAAAAAGACATAGACTAACAGAGTAGATATGTAAACAGAACCCAGGATTCTGCTGCATACAGAAACACAACTTAGTGTCAAAGACAAACACTACCTCAGAGTAAAAGGCTGGAAAATAATTTTCCAAGCAAATGGTCCCAGGAAACAAGTTGGAGTAGCCATTCTAATATTGGATAAAATCAACATTCAACCAAAAGTCATCAAAAAAGATAAGGAAAGACACTTGATACTCATCAAAGGAAAAATCTTCCAAGAAGAACTCTCAACTCTGAACATCTATGCTCCAAATACAAGGGCACCCACATTCATAAAAAAAGCTTTACTAAAGCTCAAAGCACACATTGCACCTCACACAATAATTATGGGAGACTTCAACACCCCACTCCCTTCAATGGACAGATTATAAAACACAAACTAAACAGAACCACAGCGAAACTAACAGACGTTAGTTTGTGGACCAAATGGATTTAACATATCTATAGAACATTTAATCCTAAAACAAAAGGATATACCTTCTTCTCAGCACCTCATGGTACCCTCTCCAAAATTGACCTTATAAATGGTCACGAATCAGACCTCAACAGATATAAGAAGATTGAAATAATCCAATGCCTCCTAACAGATCACTATGCATTAAGGCTAGTCTTCAATGGCAACAACAACAACAACAAAAACAACACAAAAAAACAGAAAGCCCACATACACATAGAAGATGAACAATGCTCTCCTCAATGATAACTTGGTTAAGGAAGAAATAAAAAAAGCAAAGACTTTTTAGAATTTAATGAAAATGAAGGCACAACATGCCCAAACTTATGAGACACAATGAAAGCAGTGCTAAGACAAAAACTCATAGCTCTGAGTGCCTCCAAAAAGAAACTGGAGAGAGCATACACTAGCAGCTTAACAGTACACCTGAAAGCTCTAGGCCAAAAAGAAGCAAATACGCATAAGAGGAATAGACAGCAGGAAATAATCAAACTCAGGGCTGAGCTCAATCAAGTAGAAACAAAAAGAACTACACAAAGAATCAACCAAACCAGGAGCTGGTTCTTTGAGAAAATCAACAAGATAGATGAACCCTTATCCAGACTAACAGGAGGGCACAGAGACAGTATCCAAATTAGCAAAATCAGAAATGAAAAGGTAGATATAACAAGAGAAACTGAGGAAATTAAAAAAATCATCAGATCCTCCTACAAAAGCCTATACTCAACAGAACTGGAAAATCTGGAGGAAATGGACTATTTCCTAGACAGATACCAAATACCAAAATTAAATCAGGATCAAATAGATCATCTAAACAGTCCCATAACCCCTAAAGAAATAGAAGGGGTCATAGAAAGTCTTCCAGCCAAAAAAAGCACAGGACCAGATGGGTTTAGTGCAGAATTCTATCAGACCATCAACGAAAACCGGATACCAATACTCTTCAAATTATTCCACAAAATACAAACAGAAGGAACACTACCCAATTTGTTCTATGAAGCCACAGTTACGCAGATACCAAAGCCTCAGGAAGACCCAACAAAGAAAGAGCACTTCATACCAATTTCCCTTATGAATATATGCAAAAATACTCAATAAGATTCTCGCAAACTGAATCCAAGAACACATCAAAATGATCATTCACCATGATCAAGTAGGCTTCATCCCAGGGATGCAGGGATGGTTCAGTATATGGAAATTCAGCAATGTAATCCACTACATAAATAAACTCAAAGAAAAAAAAAAACCACATGATCATTTCATTATATGCTGAAAAACCATTTGACAAAATTCAACATCCCTTCATGTTAAAAGTCTTGGAAAGATCAGGAATTCAAGGCCCATACCTAAACCAATATACAGCAAACCAGTAGCCAATACCAAACTAAATGGAGAGAAAATTGAAGCAATCCTACTAAAATCAGGGACTAGACAAGGCTACCCTCTCTCTCCATATCTATTCAATATAGTACTTGAAATTTTAGCTAGAGCAATTAGACAACAAAAGGAGGTCAAAGGGATAAAATCGGAAAGGAAGAAGTCAAACTATCACTATTCACAGATGATATGATAGTATACTTAAATTCCACCAGAGAACTCCTACAGCTGATAAACAACTTCAGCAAAGAGGCCAGATATAAAATTAACTCAAACAAATCAGTAGCCTTCCTATACTCAAAGGATAAACAGACTGATAAAGAAATTAGGGAAACAGCACCCTTCACAATAGTCACAAATAATACAAAGTATCTTGGTTTGACTCTAACCAAACAAGTGAAAGATCTGTATGACAAGATCTCTGAAAAAAGAAATCAAAGAAGACCTCAGAAGATGGAAACATCTCCCACGCTAGTGGATTGGCAGGATTAAAATGGTAAAAATGGCCATTTTGCCTAAAGCAATCTACAGATTCACTGCAATCCCTATCAAAATTCCAAGTCAATTCTTTAGAGTTAGAAAGAGCAATTCTCAAATTCATCTGGAATAACAAAAACCCAGGATAGGAAAAAATATTCTCAACAATAAAAGAACCTCTGGGGGAATCACCATCCCTGATCTCAAGCTGTATAACAGAGCAATTGTGTTAAAAACTGCATGGTATTGCTACAGTGACAGGTGGGTAAATCAATGGAATAGAATTGAGGACCCAGTATTGAACCCACACACCTATGGTCACTTGATCATTGACAAAGGAACTAAAACCATCCAGTGGAAAAAAGGCAACATTTTCAATAAATGGTGCTGGTTAAACTGAAGGTCAGCATGTAAAAGAATGCAAATTGATCCATTCTTCCTGTACAAAGCTCAAGTTCAAGTGGATCAAGAACCTCCACATAAAACCAGATACACTGAATCTAATAGAAGAGAAAGTGGGAAAAAGTCTCGAAGTCTCGAACACATGGGTACAGGGAAAAAGTTCCTAAACAGAACACCAATGGCTTATGCTCTAAGATCAAGAATTGACAAATGGGACCTCATAAAATTGCAAAGCTTCTGGAAGGCAAAGGACACTGTCAATAGGACAAAATGCAACCAACAGGCTGGGAAAAACATCTTTACCAATCCTACATCTGATAGAGGGCTAATATCCAATATATACAAAGAACTCAAGAAATAAGACTCCAGAGAACCAAATAACCCCATTAAAAATGGGGGACAGAGCCAAACAGAATTCTCAACTGAGGAAACTTGAAGGACTGAGAAGCACCTAAAGATGACATCCTTAGTCATCAGGGAAATGTAAATCAAAACAACTCTGAGGTGCCACCTCTCACCAGTAAGAGTGGCAAAGATCAAAAACTCAGATGACTGCAAATGCTGGCAAGGATGTAGAGAAAGAGAAACACTCTTCCCCTGTTGGTGGGATTGCAAGTTGGTACAACCACTGTGGAAATCAGTCTGGAGGTTCCTCAGAAAATTGGGCATAGTACTATCTTAGGACCCAGCTATACCACTCCTGGGCATATACCCAAAGATGCTCCAACATGTAGTAAGAACACATGTTCCACTATGTTCATAGCAGCCTTATTTATAATAACCAGAAGCTGGAAAGAACCCAGATGTCCTTCAAAAGAAGAATAGATAGAGAAAATGTAGTACATTTACACAGCTATTAAAAACAATGAATTCTTGAAATTCTCAGGCAAATGGATGGACCTAGAAAATATCATCCTGAGTGAGGTAACCCAGTCATAAAAGAACACATATGGTATGCACTCTCTGACAAGTAGATATTAGCCCATAAGTTCCCAATACCCAAGATACAATTCACAGACTATATGAAGCTCAAGAAGAAGGAAGACCAAAGTGTGGGTGCTTTGGTCCTTCTTAGAAAAGGGAACAAAATACTCAGGGTAGCAAATATGGAAACAAAATACAGAGCAGAGACTGAAGGAAAGGCCATCCAGAGACTGCCCCCACCTGGGGATTTATCCTAGATACACTTACCAAACTCTGACACTATTGTGGATGCCAAGAAAGGCTTGCAAAAAGGAGCCTGATATAGCTGTCTCCTGAGAGGCCCTGCCAGAGCCTTCAAATACAGTCGAATGCTTGCAGCCAACCATTAGACTGAGTGCAGGGTCCCCAATGGAGGAGTTTGAAAGAGGACTGAAAGAGCTGAAGGGGTTTGTAACCCCATAGAAAGAACAACAATATCAACCAACCAGACACCTCCCCCCCCCCAAGCTCCCAGGGACTAAGCCATCAACCAAGGGGTACACATGGCTCCATCTGCATATGTAGCAGAGGACGGCCTTGTCAGGCATCAATGGGAGGAAAGGTCCTTGGTCCTATGAAGGCTTAATAGATGGCGCAAAGTAGGAAAATTGAGGGCGGGGAGGTTGGAGTGCAGTGGGTAGAGGAACACCCTCACAGAAGCAGGAGTAGGGAAGATGTGATAGTGGGTTTCTGGGAGGGGGGAACTGGGAAAGATGCCCCAGTGGAGGGGAATTGAGGATGGGGAGACAGGAGTAGGTTAGTGGGTAGAGGAACACCCTCATAGAATCAGAGGGAGGGGGCATAGGAGAGGAGGTGTCCAGGAGAGGGGGAAACACTTGAAATGCAAATAAAATAAAATAAAACTCACTGATAAGCGGATATTAGCCTAGAAGCTTGGAATACCCAAGACACAATCCACAAATCAAATGATGCCCAAGAAGAAGGAAGGAGAGGCCCCTGGTCCTGGAAAGGCTCAGTTCAGCAGTGTAGGAGAATACCAGGACAGGGAAGTGGGAAGGGGTGGATTGGGGAACAGGGCGAGGGAAGAGGGCTTATGGAACTTTTGGGGAGGGGGGGATCCAGGAAAGGGGAAATCATTTGAAATGTAAATAAAGAATATATCGAATAAAAAATAAATGAATAAAATAAAACAACAACAAAAAAAGAAAATGGGTATGTAAGGGGAGACTGAAAATGGATGCTTAAGGGAAGACTGGAGGATCAGTACCCAAGGATGCAAGGGAAAGGGGGTGGGAAAGTGGACTACAGCCCTGAATTCATTAACAGGGGGAAAAAAGAGAAGAGTCCTGGGGGGGGGGGGGGGGATTCTCAGCCCCCTCTCACTCTCAAGGAAGAAGC
>BDUI01000035.1:661471-679225 GCA_002335545.1 Apodemus speciosus | reverse complement strand
GCTTAAGGGAAGACTGGAGGATCAGTACCCAAGGAGGGGGGGGGGGGGGGGTGGGAAAGTGGACTACAGCCCTGAATTCAGTAACAGGGGGAAAAAGAGAAGAGTCCTGGGCTCTTGACAATCCATTCTCAGCCCCCTCTCACTCTCAAGGAAGAAGCAAAAGGGTGGAAACTTAAGTTAATAAGAATACTTTGTATTTTAATTATCCTCAAGTACCCAGGTGCTTAAATGAAGAGTTTCATGTACATATAAATTACTTCTGTGCCCTCGCATATTTGTAGAAATCAAAATGAGATGTTGTTCCATTTAAAATTTAAATAATCCTCTTGAGAAAATGCCAACCAGATTGCTTCAACCAGGAGCCAATGCATAAACATCTATTTGTTATTTACGTGTTAATGTCTTAGGTATCTGGAGCAATTATTTTTAAACGAATCCTAAAGTCCTCTCTAATGAGATTTGATGTCCCCAAAATGACGTTTGGAAAAAAAAAAATCACACACACTCACACACACACACACACACACACACACACACACACACACACAATAATAACAAACTAAGCAATATTGTACAAGATTGAAAGAAAGGAGTTCCCATTTTCAAACAAAATGATTGCCACACGTGATCCTTCATTGCTCCAAAAGGGCTCAGACACGCCTCAGCTTGTACTTTTTACCAAATGACGGCTTTGTATCCTTGAAGGCGACTTTTTTTTTTTAAAGTGGTGAGTCAGTGAAGAAAGTTTATATGAGACACCAGTACGCTGAAGTCGATTAAGAGGCGAAGTTGGCTTTGTTCCAAGGGCTCACGCTGATTGAGTCAGCCTGGGCTTGCTTGGCAAGGCAGCTGCTGGCAGAAATGCACAGTCATTTCACATTCGATTGCCGTTGGAAGTTCCCTCTTACTTATTTTGAAGTTAAAGTGAAGTGGGGGTGGGGAGCCCTGAAGTTATCTCTAATACTTAGCAATATACATTGCATACACTCCAATCGAAGAAAAATGTAGCCAAAAACCAGATTACAAGTATTTTTTTTTTAATGATCCTTGAGTTTCTTGGATCTGAAATTGTTTTCGAAACCAACGATATGACGATTTAAGAGTGAATTGAATCAGAAACATACGGCTTAAATTTTCCCGAAATTTGCATGAATTTGGAAGGAATGCAGAAAAGGACACTGGACAAGATACATTTTGGGATTTAACTGAACTAACAACATTGGAGACCTCATCTGAAGGGCTTTGGTAGGCACAACTGTATCTCGTAACTTCACTTTTATAAGCTGTGCTACGATATAAAGATTAGAAGTTACCTAATTAAAATTTAGTGCAACTACCAAGCTCCACAGAAAAGAACCAGCATTCCATTGCCCACCAATGCTCAGCTCCTACAGGCGGGCCAGGAGACCGGGGGAATTTATTTCTTCTTCACTTCTCTCCACCAACCTAGATGAAATTAAACAAACTACTAATTGAAATAACTAAAACATCATTTAAACACACACACACACACACACACACACACACACAGAGCTGCTTATCTGTATGCATTTATTGGGCTTTGATTTATTCTGTCTTAGTGTGGAGCATGTCACCAAGATGATACCCTTGGTCAAATACTGAACCACACAAAGAACTTGGGTTGTTTCTGGTAGCAGGTAAGATGGAGCTGAATTTATACTAGCTGATATATTAGCAGTTCAAACTCGGCTTCAGCTTACTTTATGAGCATTGATGAGCTCATTAGCTAAATGATAAGTGAGTTGAAAATACCTACATTAAAATACAGCAACTTCTATTCTGTCATGTTGCTAAATATTTTCAACCTTAATGAAGAAATAAATTAGTGTAACACTGTCCTCCTTTGCCTTATTCTGGGGGATTCAAAATTAGCTTCCATGGGGTTTTATGCTGTTTAAGTTTGGTTTTCCTAGGAACTGGGGATGCTAAGCGAGCACACTACCTCAGAGCGCCATTCCTAACCCTAAGCTAGATTCTTGTTCTTATCGTCTCACTTCATATCTATGTTGAGGTGGTGGCTTAGATGATCACACAAAGAACACCATTTCCTGAGCAGTTTGCTGTTCGGTGTTCGGTTGACAAGAGGCGATGAATGTAAATTGAACAGAGCGAGAAAGGTTCCAGGGATGGCAGTCTGAACCCGAAATTTAAATTTGTAATTCGGGCACGCGAAAGAACATCAGAGATGACAATTTGCATTGCTTTTGCACTTGGTCCTCAGTCAATTCTTTCTCTTTTTGGACGGCAAGATCGGTTCTAACTTCAAAAGTACAGTTCCTGGGGGTATCAAGTCCATTATCAGCATTCTACCTCCCGCCCAACGGGCTGAGAACAAGGATGGTTGTAAAGTAGAATGTGATATGAACCGGGGAGCTATTTATAACACAATCACTGCCAGGTGTGTGCATTATTGCTTGAGCAAACCAAATTAACGGCACGCCGAACAGTTGAGATGTTTGAAAGTCAGCCTTCTGATTTCTGACTCTGTGCATGTTCTATCATTTCATATGCAGAAAATCAGAGCTTGGCAGGAGGAAACAGCAGGGCCACCAGTGGACAGGTTTGCTGTGAATGTGCTAAGAGAGACCGGAGATCCAAACGCAGTGTTTTCTATAGGCCTGTCTCTAGAGAAGACATCAAAGCCACTCAAAAGGGACACGGGCCTTCATGTCTGCAGAGAAGAAACCCTGAGACCTTTGTGAGTGATCAGATTTGCACATTTCACCCTATTATGGCCCTTTCTTTCAAACCAAAAGCCAAAACCACTAGTGAACACATATGTACCTCTTCAGACACAATGATTTATTTCTCCCAGTTAATGAGTGTGTTGCTCGCTCTTGCACTGGCGTTCTTGTTTGGCTCCTTGTTTTTTCTTGCTTCTATATAGCATACAATTCAGCGAGGCTTAAAAAAAAAAAAAAAAAAAAAAAAAAAAAAAAAAAAAAAAAGGCCTCACTGTTACATTTGAATATGCATCCTGCCCACTGGCTCATTCCTTCCTTGGGTCCCAATCTGGTGGAACCATTTTGAGGAATGTCTCAGCTTGGTGCCTATTGCTGTGATAGAGACTCTGACCAAAAGCAACACGGGAGGAAAGGGTTTGCTTGGCTTATATGTCCCCATTATAGATCATCATGAATGGAAGCCAGGGTAGGCACTCAAAGGAGGAACTTGGAGATCAGAACTCAAACAGAAGCCAGAGAGGAACTCTTACTGGCTTGGTCTTCATAGTTTATTCAATTTGGTCTCTTATAAAACTAATGCAGGACCATCTGCCCAGGGTTGGAAATGCCCACAGTGAGTTGGGCCTTTTTAATATCAGTCTTTAATCAAGAAAATGATTGATGGAGATATTTTCTCAATTGAGGTTCCTACTTCTCAGATGACTCCAGCTTGTGTAAAGTGGAAAAAAAAATTGATGAGCGCAGAGGGCTTTTGGGATCTTCATAAAGTAGGACCCCCCCCCCATAGAGGAAATTGGTCATTGAGGGACAAGTCCTTGAGTTATCTGATCTCTCTGTCTCTGACTCTCTCTCTGTCTCTCTGTCTCTGTCTCTCTCCTATGTGTCTGTCTGTCTGTCTGTCTGTCTGTCTGTCTGTCTGTCTGTCTGCCCTGCCCAAGTACCTAGAACCAAGTAGCCATGTACAAGCCCTTAGAAATCATGAGGCAAAGAAATCCTGACTTTTAAGTTTTTCTCTCAGATGTTTTGGTCCTAGGGATATAGAAGTAACACTCTCATAAAGGAGAGCCGCAGTAAAACCAAACATACAATTTTCAATGAGTCAGAGACTTCCGATTTTATGACACTTGAAAGCTTTTTATTCTTATACTGGCTCATTTCTTTGCTTCCATGTTTGACCTTAGTAGTTAATTACATCTCTTCCTAGAGTTCAGTTTTAAAAATAAACACAATCTTACTATCTTTGTGAGATTTATGATATTCATGCCCTGTTGGAGAGAGAAAAGGTGTGGCCCCGGGAGGAGCAAACACCCAGATCTCCTTGTAATCAAAGTGATACCTTTTATCAATGATTTCACCATTGGTAGAGAAACATCAAGCTTGGGCCTCAGCTTATGGATTATCCACACCAGAGAGTGTTCTAATTTCCTCTCCCACCCTACCTCATCCACCTTCTTAGTCTTCACAGTGTTCCTAAGGTAGCCTGAGCACGGCCTACGTCAGCCATGGGTGTTGTTATTGGTTGCCCATTTGTACCTGTGAACACTCCTCACTCTATCACCAACCCTAAAAAGGCAACTGCTGTGTCTGACCAAATCTCTTCATTTTTATAACAGAAAAGGATAGCAAGTGCTTAGAATATAGTGTGGCCAAATTAATATTTTTAAAAACCCAAATAAACATTTTTTTGCAATAAATAAATGTAGTCCTTTAGGTTTCAGCACGTCCTGATGGACTGGCAGCATTTCAAAGCGTGAAGCCATAAAAAGTGGCAAGACCTGGTTGAAGTTTAACAACAGACTTAGCTGTCATCAGCAAACATCTCGAGGAAAAAGATTTTTTAAAAATACAAAATGTAGTTTTCTTTTAAAAACAAGCTCCAACAATAGATTTATATAGCTAACACCCCCCCAATCTTTAATTTTTCTTCCTCTAACAACACTGAATATACTGTTAACTATTTTAGATTTAATTGTGAAGCCAATCGAAGTTGGAATGTATTGCTTCAAGCATACCTAATGGTACAGCCATTCTAAAGTTGAGATGTCATCTTTGTGAAACCTGTACTTTATCTTTAATGCTAATGTTTGGATATTTCCAATTTTTTATTGGTTTCAGAGTCTGAAGAGAAAGGGCAATGGCTATTTGAATGACTGTACAGGTAATGCAGGCCAGGCTAGGACGGTGCCAAATGAGCTGAGGACTGGCAGGGGGTCTTCCTCCCTCGTGCAAGTCATCAAGTCCCCGAGGGTCTTCTCCCAAAGCACACTTCATATGTATCTGCTTCTTCTGCTCCTTATGCCAACACGTTGTCCTGGCTGGTTTTGTGTGTCAACTTGACACAGGCTGGAGTCATCATAGAGAAAGGAGCTTCAGTAGTGGTCAAGGGTGGGAGGGTCCCTTGTAGGTGGAACCATCTCTGTACTGGCAGTCTTGGGTTCTATAAGAAAGCAAGCTGAGCAAGCCAGGGGAAGCAAGCAAGTAGGAAACATCCCTCCATGGCCTCTGCATCAGCTCCTGCTTCCTGACCTGCTTGAGTTCCAGTCCTGACTTCCTTTGGTGATGAACAGCAGCGTGGAAGTGTAAGCGGAATAAACCCTTTCCTCCCCAACCTGCTTCTTGGTCATGATGTTTTGTGCAGGAATAGAAACCCTGACTAAGACAACCCTCCTCCCTGTACTCTATACTAGATGTAAGACAATCTTTCTGGCACCTATGCCCCCATCGAAGACCTTGGTTTCTAGATACAGGGCACACAGAAGGTGGTTTATGAATATGTCAAATCACTGGTTTAAAATCCTCATTGTAGGGCTGGAGAGATGGCTCAGCGGTTAAGAGCACCATCTGCTCTTCCAGAGGTCCCGGGTTCAATTCCATATAGTGGCTCACAACCATCTGTAATGGGATCCGATGCCCTCTTCTGGGGTGTCTGAAGAGAGCAATGGTGTACTCATATACACAAAATAAATAAATAAATCTTTTTTTAAAATCCTCATTGTAGTTCTTCTTATAGGGTTGCAAACCCTTCCAGCTCCTTTAGTCCTTCCCCTGACTCCTTCATTGGAGTCCTCATGCTTAGTCCAATGTTTGGCTGCGAGCATCCACATCTGTATTGGTCAGACTCTGGCAGAGCCTCTCAGAGGACAGTTTTACCAAGCTTCTGTCAGGAAGTGCTTCTTGGCATCAGCAATAGTGTCTGGATTTGGTGGCTGCATATAGAATGGATCCCTAGTGGGGCAGTCTCTGGATGCTCTTTCCTTCAGTTTCTCCTCTACTCTTCATCCCTGCATTTCCTTCAGACCGGAACGATTCCGTGTTAATATTTTTGAGATGGGTGGGTGGCCCCATCCCTCAACCAGGGGGCCATGCCTAACCTCTGGATATTGTCTCAAAAGGTTCTATCTCCCCTTAGTGGGGTATTTCAGGTAATGTCCTCCTCGTTGGGTCCTGGCAGCCTCTTGCTTTCCTGGCACCAGAACTCCCAAGGACTAAATCACCAACCAGAGTACACATGGAAGGACCTATGGCTTCAGCAGCATATGTAGCAAAGGATAGCCTTATCTAGCATCAGTGGGAGAAGAGGCCCTTGGTCCTATGAAGGCTTGATTCCCCAGTGTAGGGGAATGCTATTGCAGTGAGGTGGGAGAGGGTGGGTGTGGGGTCACCCTCATAGAAGCAGCAGGAAGGGGGGGAATGAGATAGGGGGTTTGCAGAGGGGAAACCAGGAAGGGGGATAACTTTTGAAATGGAAATAAATAAATAACCAATAAAAAATAAAATCCTCATTGTATTCTGAGTGCTCTTAGGGAAAGGGTTTCATTTTGTATTTACTGTAGGAATGCCTGACCGGTCTCATCTACTTGATGACCCCATCATGATGACTCACCATCGGATACTCTTCTCTCATACGCCTTTCCTTTTCCACAAGTCTGGTGCCCTTTGACCTTGTGCTTCCTCTGTGCTTGGGATACACGGTTCATATTCCTCCCGTGTTTTCAGCCTTGTCCCATCTGTCACCTAAATTACCCAAGCAACATGTTTACCATGTCGCCTTATTTTATGACTCTGCACAGACCTTATTGCTCTTGAGTAATTTCCCTCTTTTTTGCTTATTGCAATCTTTCTCACAAGAAGGAAGCTCTCTGAATGCAGGCCTTATGTCTCTTGGGGGAGTTAGAGCTCATAGTTAATGGGTAGCGCGTAGGTTTTCTTTATACAAACCCAAGGCTGATTATATCGTTAACAAGAAAATCATGTCAGAAGCATGGTAAATTCTTTTAAAAAGACAATTAATAAAATTTCTTTTGTCTATAAGATTGCTCCCCTCCCTAATAACTGGATGAATTGGGAAAATTACATGTATTTGAAGTACTGTAAAAAGGTTCTGAACATAATCAAGTCTTACAGGAGTGGGGAAATCCAGGCTTAACACATGAAAACATGTAACAGGACCTAACAGGTTTGTCCATTGGTTCATATATTTAATCATTCATTGTTTAACCCTTTATTGGTGCCTTCGTCAGACACAGACTTCAAACCTAAAGGACACTGTTGACCATAGTCATATRTGTGTGTTTGTGTGTGTGTGTGACATTTCCAAAGAGAGATGAAAAGTAAACCCACTCAGTTTGTCTACTTTGTAGCCTTCCAGTGTTAAGCAGAATCAAAGCCAGTGAGGAACTAAAACCATGCAACACAGGAGTATTTCTAAGGAGATAAACTGCGTGAATCTTGTGAGAAGAGGAAGCCTCTCCTTGATCTTAAAAGCGCTGCTGATTTCCAAAACTTTTAGGTGACATAGTGTTCTTTTTTTTGTAATCCCAGCCCTTGGAAGCCTGAGGCAGGTGGATCAAGAGTTTAAGGCTAGCTTCACCTACATAGCAAAGTTAGGACAAGTCTAAGTTACATGAGACCCTGGCTCAATAAAATAAAACTAAAATTAAACCAGATCTAATGACACAAGCAAACAAAATCTCTTAAAAGCAAGAATTCAACTCAAAAATATTAATCTAGCTACTGTGTTTACAGAACAAATTACCCCAAAACATGATAATTATTTGATATGCTAACAAGTTTGGGGTTTAGGGGTTCAAGAAGTGGTTGGTTTTCACTTAAGGCGATTGTAGAATTGCATTCACATTAGGACTGGGGTGATTGACACCCAGATGTCCACTGACAGGGTGGGTCCATCTAGTGCCTCAGTTTCTTTCCACATGAGTTTTTTTTTTCAAGTGACTTCTCATCATATGTGGCAGCTTCTCTTGGAGTTTTAAGAATCTGGGAGTTGAGAGCAGAGGGAGATGTAAGATCATCAGCAACTTTGAGAGTCCTGTACGGTTTCCTCCATAATATCTTGGTGATGGAAGTTCAGCCTTTATTAGGTGTGATTGTCAGAGGTATTGTGAATCACTGGGATCAGTTTCAGAAGCTAACTGGGACAAATACTGTTAAATATCAACTCTTGAGATTACAGTGCAAGTAGAAGGGACCTAAGGCCTTAGAGAAAAAGAGCGAGAAATGTTTTTAAAAGACACAAAGTACATGTATGACTATTAGGAAAAAGGGAGAACGTTGAGGAGCAGAAGGAGCACTGGTAACATGGTAAGAACATGCTATAGACATATATGATGCTGTACAATAGCCCATTTGTTTATTAGTTTAAAAATTATTTTTGAAATGAGACAAAAATATTTTGTACAACTAATATTCACCAATAATTTTAAAATTATTTACTTGCTCATTTTATCAAGTGCTGTATGTATATGTTTGTGTGTATATTGAGGCATGCCCAAGACAAGGAGGTGTGTGGAGGTCAAAAGACACTGGAGTCAGTTCTTTCCTCTACCTTTTGGCATCTGGGGATCAAACTCGGGTTGCGCAGACCTCTCCATGCAGGCACTTCTATCAACTGAGCCATCTAGACAGACTTAAAGACACTTTTTAAACGTATTTTTATGACTGTATTAAGAAGAATAACCTGGTGGCTAAGGAGATGGTCCCACAGTTAAGAGCACTGGCTGCTCTTCTAGAGAACCCAGTTCAATTCCCAGCACCCACAYGGCAGCTCGCAACTGTCTGTGACTCCAACTCCTGCGGAATGCGGCACTCTCACACAGACACACACACAGGGAAAAAAACACCAATGCACACAAAAACAAATCTTTTTAAAAAGGAAAAAGGAAGAAAATGAAACTGATCTTAGGAATCAAACAAGTAACTAACAATATAGTTTTATACAAAAATGCATAGTGTAGCATATTCATCAGAGAAGTCAAAGTTATGTTAGTCATGAAAATTCCAAATATCTTCATAGACAAGACAGTTCATTCATGCAAACATTTATGTCACTGAAATTAAATCACTGTTGTCCTTGCTAAAAGTACCTGTCAAAAATACAATTTCCGTTATGTACATATAACCTGGACAAAAAAAAGAAAAGAAAAAAGAAAAGCTATTGGTGCTGTGGCCAAGAAATCACTGAAAGGCGTAAACTTCCTGAATGGATTGCTGCCTTCAGAACTGTGCCAAAAAAGGAAAAGTTCTGAAGTACCTGGATCCATTTCTTGACAGTTTTCTACTGTTCCTTCCAATGTAAACCCACAGTAAGCACCGAGACTGGGGCAGTGAGCACTGAGACTGGGTCAGTGAGCACTGCAACAGTGGGAGCACTGAGACTGGGTCAGTGAGCACTGGGACAGTGGGAGCACTGAGACTATGTCAGTGAGCACTGGGACATTGGGAGCACTGAGACTGGGTCAGTGAGCACTGGGACATTGGGAGCACTGAGACTGGGTCAGTGAGAACTGGGACAGTGGGAGCACTAAGACTGGGTCAGTGAGAACTGGGACATTGGGAGCACTGAGACTATGTCAGTGAGCACTGGGACAGTGGGAGCACTGAGACTGGGTCAGTGAGCACTGGGACAGTGGGAGCACTGACTCTGGGTCAGTGAGCACTGGGACAGTGGAGCACTGAGACTGGGTCAGTGAGCACTGGGACAGTGGGAGCACTGAGACTGGGTCAGTGAGCACTGCGACAGTGGGAGCACTGAGACTGGGTCAGTGAGCACTGGGACAGTGGGAGCACTGAGACTGGGTCAGTGAGCACTAGGACAGTGGGAGCACTGAGACTGGGTCAGTGAGCACTGCGACAGTGGGAGCACTGAGACTGGGTCAGTGAGCACTGGGACAGTGGGAGCACTGTGACTATGTCAGTGAGAACTGGGACAGTGGGAGCACTGAGACTGGGTCAGTGAGCACTGGAACAGTAGAAGCACTGAGACTGGGTCAGTGAGAACTGGGACAGCGGGAGCACTGTGACTATGTCAGTGAGCACTGGGACAGTGGGAGCACTGAGACTGGGTCAGTGAGAACTGGGACAGTGGGAGCACTGAGACTGGGTCAGTGAGAACTGGGACAGTGGGAGCACTGCGACTGGGTCAGTGAGAACTGGGACAGTGGGAGCACTGTGACCATGTCAGTGAGCACTGGGACAGTGGGAGCACTAAGACTGAGTCAGTGAGCACTGGGACAGTGGGAGCACTGAGACTGAGTCAGTGAGCACTGGGACAGTGGGAGCACTGAGACTGGGTCAGTGAGCACTGGGACAGTGGGAGCACTGAGACTGGGTCAGTGAGAACTGGGACAGTGGGAGCACTGTGACCATGTCAGTGAGAATGGGGGCAGTGGGAGCACTAAGAACTGGGGCAGTGGGAGCACTAAGAACTGGGGCAGTGGGAGAATGAGACTGGGTTTGAGCGTCACTAGTTTTAACCTAGTTTTCTTTTTAAGACACATAGATGAGCACACTCCATGGACACACGTGCATCTCTGTAAAGTCTTGAGTTAGCAGGAAGCTGTGCTGATGAATTTTGGTCTTCAGGTTCTCTGAAAATCAAGTCCAGAGGACTGTAAAATAAGCTGATGGCAAGAAGAAAACAGTTTAAAAAAAAAAAAAAACAACCAGATTTAGACCTGCTCAAAGCCCCATGGAATCTAAGTTTAGAATAAACTAAGTTTTCCAAGTATTTCTGGGTTTTGCTTTGCTGGCACTGAGGAGTAATCACTCCGGAAATGTATAAAATGGAGGATACAGATGAGAAAAGAGACCAGGCATCATAACACTATAGCTTCACAGACTTCCTAAAGATGAATAATAAATAAAGAGGGTGGGTAAAATAGCACAGAGATAGGTTGACGGCTAACTTTCTATGTCTGTGGAAGAATCCAAAGAGGTCATCTTTTAAGGCTTGAGTTGCTCCAAATGAGTGGGAACAGAGCGATGTTTGCTGAGGTTCACTTGAGTTCGAGCAAATCCCACATGTTTGAATACCATCTCGACATAAATGAGCCCATTGGACTCAAAGCAGATGGACCTGCTACACGCTTCTGCAGGCAATGACCTTTGCAGCTAAGCCTGATGACCTGAATTCAAGGTGTAAGGAAAGAATCAAACCCAGAAGAAGCTGACCTCTGACCTCCACATGCACCCTGTGGTGTACACACACATGCATACATCGAGATGGGCACCCACACACAAACATAAGTCTATCAATATAATATAGAAATAATTGTGGAAGTAGATATAACAAAATAGTTACAGAACTGGACATATTCAAATGTATTGAAAAAGAAACCATCCACAATAATTTCATGTACCATGGTGTAGACAAGTGTCCCATAAATACGTCTATATGTTCAGCGTATTCACTTCCAGTCATATGTACTTTTGTGAAAATCAATCACAATGGCTCCTGAGCCTATCGGCCCAGTTGGGCTATCAGTGCAGCTGGCTGCACACAAATTCACAAAGAAAGACTTGTTTCAGCAGAGGGTATTTATGTTAGTCTGCATATATCAATGACACTCCTAGACAATTTGAAGCCGCCCATAAGAATCACACTTGAAATAAAGCCTGATACACTCATTAAATTAGGCTGGATTGAACAAATTGCTATGATATAAACCGATGTTTATATTGTATCATGTTTCTTCATCTCAGATTAAAAGCAATGATCTATTACAGGAAGTGAACTTAACTGCTTGAAACTAAGCCCACACAAGTTGAAGCTACTCGGATAAAATGTCCTCCAAAAACACTCTACTGTGCTCTCTCTTAAGTTGGTAAATGTTCGATGATGCTGTGAGTCTTAACCTTTCCAATCAGAAATCTAAATTCTTAAGAAGTTTTTGTTCCCGGTCTCCTTTCAAATGCAAGGTCACAGCTTTTCTTTTCCCCATGCCACAGTACTTAGGGGATATTTTTATTATGTATGAGGGACTTGGGAGAAAGTCTTAATTCACATCCTAGCCATACCCTGACATTAGGGTTAGTAAACTTCTTGTGAGAAAGATTTCTACAGTCAGTTATTCCAAGTTTTAACTACATTAATCATTTATCCTCAATGCTGTAGACTTTTAAGGATCATTGAAAGGAAAGAGACATTTCCATCAGACCATCCCCTTAAACTTACCAAAAAAAAAAAAAAAAAAAAAAAAAAAAAAGAAAAAAACAGACGGAAGAGACAAAACACAAGAAGCTGCTACGTGATACCAGGGAGGAGATGGCTGGCCAGACGACACACTTCAAACCAGAGTCAGTACTTACAGAGAGGTAAGACCAGGCAAACGTGTCGTTGTTCATTTAGGAACGTCAGAGAAGTGTGGAAATCCACACGGAGGATAAAACCTTCACTCCCCAGGGACAATCTTTTAAATCGCAGAATATCAATAGTTATATTGATGTTAGGGTTTTGTTTGTTTGTTTTTAATACATCTCACATCCAGTGAGATGACTCAGCAAGCCTACACCATAGCCTGAGTTTAATCCCCAGGACACACATAGTGGAAGGAGAGAAACCATTCCTGAAGGTTGTCCTAAAACTCATACCATGACTGCATACGTCATGTGTGACTGCACACAGGCACACAGATACACGCATGCATGATAAATGAAATGTGGTAAATTTTTCAAGGAATATAGGTGACATTTTATAACTTTCCTCACAACCATGCCTCTATATCACGATTCTGTATGAAGAATTGTTATGGAATATTGCCTGCTATGGAAGTTTGCTCTCAGTTAACAAATTCTTTACATCTGAAACTTCACCACATACGTGTTTATGTGTGGCTCCTGCTGTTTTATTTTAAATAATGTGTGCTGTGATTTCTTTTATGTTTACAAATAGGTGTTCGAATGAGGTTAGTTGCTAAAAGTGGAATCGGAAGACAGTGTTTGTTGAGTGTGGAGCAATGTCCTCTGGGAAGGTTCCATGGACTGAGAACCAGCTGTGTAGACAATGTTAGGTTCAAGGCTTTGGATCTGGCTCCTGCAATTATACCGCAGTTATCACAGTACTTCCGTGTCCAGACTTAGGGTTTGGGTCAAAAGGGGAAGCCAGGTTGACCCTCTGTGCAGCCACTACTCATTCACCCTTGTAAGTTGAACACATTATTTTGGGGGTAAGTACTAAGCATTATGAATCAGGATAAAATCAAGCTTGCTAATTCTTATCTGAGACTGGAAGATATTTATTGATTCTTTGAACGTTACATAAGCAACTGCAGGCTAGTGACTCCTCAGATAATTACCAAACCAGTGTTTCTCCTCGATAGAAGCAACTCTAACTTCTAGATTAATTTAGAAATTAATAACAGAAATTTCAGATGACTGGCTCAAAAGGCTTCTAACTTCTAATCTATAATCCAAAAAATAAAAATAAAATGACATGCTTCTAATGACCTTATTCACGAATGAGCCAAAACTCTACTGCCTCCTTGGCTGTAATTCAGGATGACAGAGGAAACAAAGGCCTAAGAAACTTAGTCATGTTAATTTCCCGAAGCTTCTTATACTGCCCGAAAACTCTGGGGGTGTGGGGGAGACCCCCAGACTATCCATGTAGATCTATAAAATTGACAACACAATAGATCATTATAATATTTTGGTCATTAATATTTTAGTCATATTTCCACTGACTATCTTTCTAGGTTTATAAGTTTACTCTCTGCCTTTCTTGTCTCTCTATCTTTTTCTTTTAAGACTGAGAACAGGGTCCCCAGTAGAGGAGTTAGAGAAAGGACTGATGGAGCTGAAGGGGTTTGCAACCCCACAGGAAGAACAATATAACCAACCAGACCCCCGGAGCTCCCAGGGACTAAACTACCAACCAAAGAGTACACATGGAGGGACCCATGGCTCCAGCCGCATATGTAGCAGAGGATGGCCTTGTTGGGCGTTGGTGGGAGGAGAGGTCCTTGGTCCTGTGAAGGCTCAATGCCCCAGTATAGGGGAATGCCAGGGCAGGAAGTTGGGGGGGGGGAAACACCCTCATAGAAGCAGGTGGAGGAGGAATGGGATAGGGGGCTTCTGAGGGGGGGGACTGGGAAAAGGGATAACATTTGAAATATAAATAAAGAAAATAGTCAATAAAAAATAAAAGAACTTCATACACGCAATACACCCACCTTTTAATCCCTTCCAATTCTTCACCTATCTCCACCACCACCACTTTTTCCAAACTTCAAACGCTACTTTTTTTAAAAAAAAAAAATCCGCTGAATCTGCCGAGTGTTCCATCTATGTACATGGGTATCCTGTCAAGGGCCACATGCCTGAAGAAAAGCTACTCTTTCTCCAACAACAGCCATCAAGGCGTCAGCTGAGAATAGTTCTCCCTCCCGATAGCAGTAGGAAATGCATAAGCCTCTCCCCCATCTGCGCTGAGATTTGATTGACTTGATGCTATGCGGGTTTTATATATTCAAGCGCAGCTACTGTGAGCTCAAGCATACAGTGGTGTGGTCATGTTCCATAAATACTGACAAAGTCCACTACACCTGACTCTTACAGTCTTTCTGCCTACTTCCTTCTACCACCATGATCCCTGAGTCTTGAACTCTGGGGTTGTGATAGTTACCCCACTTAGAACCGAGCACCCCACAGCCTCTCCCTTTCTGAACATTCACTCATTGCACGTCTCTATATTAGTCACCCATTATTGTAAAAAGAAGCTTCTCTGGTGAGACTTGAGAGATTCACTAACCTATGGATAACTTAAAGATAGAGATTTAGGGGAGAGTTCATTAGCACTCCAGTTTAGCAGAGTGATGGTATTAGATTCTCTCCTGGCTCTGCTCAGTTTATAGTATGAGGCTTGAGTTCCGCCTTGCAGGGCAGGTCTGAAATCCATTGAGAGAGTGAGTGGTTTCTCACACAGCACTTGTGCCAATGTCGCACCAGTGGGTCTATCTTGACAGGGAAATCATTCCTATGCTATAGTTTACACTTTGCGCAGGATGGTAAGATGGTTGATTATTTTTCTGCCCAGTAGCAAACATGGTATCTCCGACGCTATGAAAGCTAGCCAGGGGGGCTGAAGCTTCCATATTAGACCAAGCTTGATTTCTCCATGGCTATGACACAAGTATGTGGTGTCTTCAGCAAAAGGATCGTATCATCAAATTCCAGACATTAACTGAGAAAAATGGCAATACACTATAATATTTAGGGGTCATCTAAGGGACCCCACTGACCAACAACTTAAAAGTAGGTACTGTATGTCTGCTGAGATTTTTATTTGGTTACATATGGTATTTGAGTGAGGTATTATCCACCTGTTACAGGGTAACTCCACTTCAACACTATGTGTATGTATGTATGTATGTATGTATGTATGTATGTATGTATGTATGTGTGTACATATGTATGTTATGTCTATAGTTGTGTATATAAATGCATATGTGTACATGTGTATATGTGTATATATGTATGTTTATATATGTATGTGTGCATATGTGTGTTTATATGTGTGTATATGTGTATATTTATGTGTATGTGTGTATGTAAATGTGTATTTGTATGGGTGTATGTGTGTGCTTATGTGTATGTATGTGTATGTGTGTGTATGTATGTATGTGTATGTATATATTTTAAGCCGCATTCTGTAATAGATAGTATCCTTACGACATTTCCAACGACCTTTAGTGTTGGTTATCCTTCCCCATAATCCCTTCTCTACCTTGTCCTCGCACCCCATCCCATTTAACCCTTCCTGTTCCTTTATTCCCCTTCCCCCTTCATACCACCAGAGTTCTATCTCCCTTGCTTTAAAACGTTGCCCCAGTTGTCCTTGCTTCTGCCTCCCATAGGTACTCAAATTTAAAGGTACCTATCAAAAAACTCAAATATGACCTCCACATATGAGAAAGAGTAATCAGTGCTGTCTTTATGGGTCTTGTTTACCTTATTCACAAAGGACATTTCCTGCTTTCTTAACCTATCGGCCTCTTTAAAAATTAACTGAGAACCACAGAGTTCTTAAGGATAGCATTAGATTAAAAACAAAAACAAAAATAAAACAAACAAAAAAAAAAAACAAGGGTTTTCAACTTTGCTACTCATCAAGGGTTAATCAACCAAATAACTTAGGATAACTTTTTTCTCTGTACTTACCATTTGTCATATTATATATATATTTACTACATAGAGCCTTAACTTTTAATAGGTGAGCCTTCTCTCCAGGCCCGCATTTATACACACAAGTCTTGCATTAGTATGGCATAACTTAAAGTTTGCACATTTAGGTTTATTGATTCAGTTATCCAGAGTACAGGCATGTACTATCTTGCCCAGCTATAAGCAACATATTAATAAAAACTATGTGGCGCTGGTAAAATATGGACGTGAACCCTCTGAGCATATAGGGCAGTTGAGACCCCCCGATGGCAGGGTCAGAATTTAGATTTAGACTCTGGGTGCATACCACTTACTAAGCACACACTGTGGAAGCTTGCTGTAAGTCAGGACTCTCATCTGTAGAAACGAACAGTGATAGTATCCACCTCTGAGAACTCCTGTGAGGATTTAATAACATGGTCCTGGCTTGACAGAGGATAAATACTGAGTGGGTGTCATCCATAGCTCATATTCCTCATGGCGGAGTGGAAATTCATAGCAGGAGCCTCTTTACTTCCATAGCCTGGAAACCCCTGGATCCAGGTGTGTGTTGCATCTGTGTGAAAGTCTCCTATGCTAGATCACTGCCTGGACTAGCAGGAAGAATTTATTTTATGTAATATTGTAAAAAAAAAAAAAAAGCCTACCACATTTTGCATATATTAACGTAGAAAGACATACAGCCAGGCCTGGGAACAAACCTGTAATCTCAGTTATTTTGAAAGCTGAGGCAGGGGAATCACATAGTCAAGGTCCGCCTGGGCCACATAATAATTTCAAGGCCAATTCAAGATTAGTCAGACCCTGACAAATAAATAAATAATAAATCCGAGTGTGGGAGTGTGTGCCTTTAATCCCAGCACTCGGAACACAAAGGTAGGAGCATGAAAGGTGTGCCATACTTCTAAAAGATTAATTGTAATCATATCTCTATTAAATAAAACTCCAGACTTCAGAATCTACTCCAGTGTTAAAAACTTGGCACCGTGCGGCTCCAGCTTGGTCTCCCTCCAAGCGTGGCCAGTTATCGGAGAGTCCGAACGAATATCCCCAGGCCAGTGTGAGTGATCTCCAGCTCTTCTGAGAGGGCAACAGGACTAAGCAGCAAGTTATACTGCACAAGAACTTGTATTAGGACCCGGAACTACTTCGATTCCTACTCGAGAAGTCAGACTAACGTAAGTTGTCAACATTAAGTGCGGACATAGCCTGGTACAGGTCACAGTGTTCCACCGCAGAAGAGTTCGCAGACTGGAGAGGGTGCGGGCAAAGGAAGGCACAATTGTGAGGACACAGAGAGATCAGTTTGGGGGTCTGGGCAGTGGGCTCGGTGGGTAAGAGCACTTGCTGTCTACGCAGGACGACACATACTGAATCCCAAGCAGCCACTGTAGAAAGCTGCCCATGCATGACACTTCCAGAGGACCCCGCTATACCACTCCTGGGCATATACCCAGAGGATTCCCCAGCATGCAATAAGGACACATGCTCCACTATTCTCATAGCAGCCTTATTTATAATAGCCAGAAGCTGGAAAGAACCCAGGTGTCCCTCACTGGAGGAATGGATACAGAAAATGTGGTATATATACACA
>BDUI01000035.1:623162-658456 GCA_002335545.1 Apodemus speciosus | reverse complement strand
AAAAAAAAAAAAAAAAAAAAAAAAAAAACACAGACGGAAGAGACAAAACACAAGAAGCTGCTACGTGATACCAGGGAGGAGATGGCTGGCCAGACGACACACTTCAAACCAGAGTCAGTACTTACAGAGAGGTAAGACCAGGCAAACGTGTCGTTGTTCATTTAGGAACGTCAGAGAAGTGTGGAAATCCACACGGAGGATAAAACCTTCACTCCCCAGGGACAATCTTTTAAATCGCAGAATATCAATAGTTATATTGATGTTAGGGTTTTGTTTGTTTGTTTTTAATACATCTCACATCCAGTGAGATGACTCAGCAAGCCTACACCATAGCCTGAGTTTAATCCCCAGGACACACATAGTGGAAGGAGAGAAACCATTCCTGAAGGTTGTCCTAAAACTCATACCATGACTGCATACGTCATGTGTGACTGCACACAGGCACACAGATACACGCATGCATGATAAATGAAATGTGGTAAATTTTTCAAGGAATATAGGTGACATTTTATAACTTTCCTCACAACCATGCCTCTATATCACGATTCTGTATGAAGAATTGTTATGGAATATTGCCTGCTATGGAAGTTTGCTCTCAGTTAACAAATTCTTTACATCTGAAACTTCACCACATACGTGTTTATGTGTGGCTCCTGCTGTTTTATTTTAAATAATGTGTGCTGTGATTTCTTTTATGTTTACAAATAGGTGTTCGAATGAGGTTAGTTGCTAAAAGTGGAATCGGAAGACAGTGTTTGTTGAGTGTGGAGCAATGTCCTCTGGGAAGGTTCCATGGACTGAGAACCAGCTGTGTAGACAATGTTAGGTTCAAGGCTTTGGATCTGGCTCCTGCAATTATACCGCAGTTATCACAGTACTTCCGTGTCCAGACTTAGGGTTTGGGTCAAAAGGGGAAGCCAGGTTGACCCTCTGTGCAGCCACTACTCATTCACCCTTGTAAGTTGAACACATTATTTTGGGGGTAAGTACTAAGCATTATGAATCAGGATAAAATCAAGCTTGCTAATTCTTATCTGAGACTGGAAGATATTTATTGATTCTTTGAACGTTACATAAGCAACTGCAGGCTAGTGACTCCTCAGATAATTACCAAACCAGTGTTTCTCCTCGATAGAAGCAACTCTAACTTCTAGATTAATTTAGAAATTAATAACAGAAATTTCAGATGACTGGCTCAAAAGGCTTCTAACTTCTAATCTATAATCCAAAAAATAAAAATAAAATGACATGCTTCTAATGACCTTATTCACGAATGAGCCAAAACTCTACTGCCTCCTTGGCTGTAATTCAGGATGACAGAGGAAACAAAGGCCTAAGAAACTTAGTCATGTTAATTTCCCGAAGCTTCTTATACTGCCCGAA
The DNA here is from genome assembly GCA_002335545.1 of Apodemus speciosus. Classification (NCBI taxonomy): domain Eukaryota; kingdom Metazoa; phylum Chordata; class Mammalia; order Rodentia; family Muridae; genus Apodemus; species Apodemus speciosus. The sequence goes on along the minus strand of BDUI01000035.1, from coordinate 657,073 downwards.
AACTCTGGGGGTGTGGGGGAGACCCCCAGACTATCCATGTAGATCTATAAAATTGACAACACAATAGATCATTATAATATTTTGGTCATTAATATTTTAGTCATATTTCCACTGACTATCTTTCTAGGTTTATAAGTTTACTCTCTGCCTTTCTTGTCTCTCTATCTTTTTCTTTTAAGACTGAGAACAGGGTCCCCAGTAGAGGAGTTAGAGAAAGGACTGATGGAGCTGAAGGGGTTTGCAACCCCACAGGAAGAACAATATAACCAACCAGACCCCCGGAGCTCCCAGGGACTAAACTACCAACCAAAGAGTACACATGGAGGGACCCATGGCTCCAGCCGCATATGTAGCAGAGGATGGCCTTGTTGGGCGTTGGTGGGAGGAGAGGTCCTTGGTCCTGTGAAGGCTCAATGCCCCAGTATAGGGGAATGCCAGGGCAGGAAGTTGGGGGGGGGGAAACACCCTCATAGAAGCAGGTGGAGGAGGAATGGGATAGGGGGCTTCTGAGGGGGGGGACTGGGAAAAGGGATAACATTTGAAATATAAATAAAGAAAATAGTCAATAAAAAATAAAAGAACTTCATACACGCAATACACCCACCTTTTAATCCCTTCCAATTCTTCACCTATCTCCACCACCACCACTTTTTCCAAACTTCAAACGCTACTTTTTTTAAAAAAAAAAAATCCGCTGAATCTGCCGAGTGTTCCATCTATGTACATGGGTATCCTGTCAAGGGCCACATGCCTGAAGAAAAGCTACTCTTTCTCCAACAACAGCCATCAAGGCGTCAGCTGAGAATAGTTCTCCCTCCCGATAGCAGTAGGAAATGCATAAGCCTCTCCCCCATCTGCGCTGAGATTTGATTGACTTGATGCTATGCGGGTTTTATATATTCAAGCGCAGCTACTGTGAGCTCAAGCATACAGTGGTGTGGTCATGTTCCATAAATACTGACAAAGTCCACTACACCTGACTCTTACAGTCTTTCTGCCTACTTCCTTCTACCACCATGATCCCTGAGTCTTGAACTCTGGGGTTGTGATAGTTACCCCACTTAGAACCGAGCACCCCACAGCCTCTCCCTTTCTGAACATTCACTCATTGCACGTCTCTATATTAGTCACCCATTATTGTAAAAAGAAGCTTCTCTGGTGAGACTTGAGAGATTCACTAACCTATGGATAACTTAAAGATAGAGATTTAGGGGAGAGTTCATTAGCACTCCAGTTTAGCAGAGTGATGGTATTAGATTCTCTCCTGGCTCTGCTCAGTTTATAGTATGAGGCTTGAGTTCCGCCTTGCAGGGCAGGTCTGAAATCCATTGAGAGAGTGAGTGGTTTCTCACACAGCACTTGTGCCAATGTCGCACCAGTGGGTCTATCTTGACAGGGAAATCATTCCTATGCTATAGTTTACACTTTGCGCAGGATGGTAAGATGGTTGATTATTTTTCTGCCCAGTAGCAAACATGGTATCTCCGACGCTATGAAAGCTAGCCAGGGGGGCTGAAGCTTCCATATTAGACCAAGCTTGATTTCTCCATGGCTATGACACAAGTATGTGGTGTCTTCAGCAAAAGGATCGTATCATCAAATTCCAGACATTAACTGAGAAAAATGGCAATACACTATAATATTTAGGGGTCATCTAAGGGACCCCACTGACCAACAACTTAAAAGTAGGTACTGTATGTCTGCTGAGATTTTTATTTGGTTACATATGGTATTTGAGTGAGGTATTATCCACCTGTTACAGGGTAACTCCACTTCAACACTATGTGTATGTATGTATGTATGTATGTATGTATGTATGTATGTATGTATGTGTGTACATATGTATGTTATGTCTATAGTTGTGTATATAAATGCATATGTGTACATGTGTATATGTGTATATATGTATGTTTATATATGTATGTGTGCATATGTGTGTTTATATGTGTGTATATGTGTATATTTATGTGTATGTGTGTATGTAAATGTGTATTTGTATGGGTGTATGTGTGTGCTTATGTGTATGTATGTGTATGTGTGTGTATGTATGTATGTGTATGTATATATTTTAAGCCGCATTCTGTAATAGATAGTATCCTTACGACATTTCCAACGACCTTTAGTGTTGGTTATCCTTCCCCATAATCCCTTCTCTACCTTGTCCTCGCACCCCATCCCATTTAACCCTTCCTGTTCCTTTATTCCCCTTCCCCCTTCATACCACCAGAGTTCTATCTCCCTTGCTTTAAAACGTTGCCCCAGTTGTCCTTGCTTCTGCCTCCCATAGGTACTCAAATTTAAAGGTACCTATCAAAAAACTCAAATATGACCTCCACATATGAGAAAGAGTAATCAGTGCTGTCTTTATGGGTCTTGTTTACCTTATTCACAAAGGACATTTCCTGCTTTCTTAACCTATCGGCCTCTTTAAAAATTAACTGAGAACCACAGAGTTCTTAAGGATAGCATTAGATTAAAAACAAAAACAAAAATAAAACAAACAAAAAAAAAAAACAAGGGTTTTCAACTTTGCTACTCATCAAGGGTTAATCAACCAAATAACTTAGGATAACTTTTTTCTCTGTACTTACCATTTGTCATATTATATATATATTTACTACATAGAGCCTTAACTTTTAATAGGTGAGCCTTCTCTCCAGGCCCGCATTTATACACACAAGTCTTGCATTAGTATGGCATAACTTAAAGTTTGCACATTTAGGTTTATTGATTCAGTTATCCAGAGTACAGGCATGTACTATCTTGCCCAGCTATAAGCAACATATTAATAAAAACTATGTGGCGCTGGTAAAATATGGACGTGAACCCTCTGAGCATATAGGGCAGTTGAGACCCCCCGATGGCAGGGTCAGAATTTAGATTTAGACTCTGGGTGCATACCACTTACTAAGCACACACTGTGGAAGCTTGCTGTAAGTCAGGACTCTCATCTGTAGAAACGAACAGTGATAGTATCCACCTCTGAGAACTCCTGTGAGGATTTAATAACATGGTCCTGGCTTGACAGAGGATAAATACTGAGTGGGTGTCATCCATAGCTCATATTCCTCATGGCGGAGTGGAAATTCATAGCAGGAGCCTCTTTACTTCCATAGCCTGGAAACCCCTGGATCCAGGTGTGTGTTGCATCTGTGTGAAAGTCTCCTATGCTAGATCACTGCCTGGACTAGCAGGAAGAATTTATTTTATGTAATATTGTAAAAAAAAAAAAAAAGCCTACCACATTTTGCATATATTAACGTAGAAAGACATACAGCCAGGCCTGGGAACAAACCTGTAATCTCAGTTATTTTGAAAGCTGAGGCAGGGGAATCACATAGTCAAGGTCCGCCTGGGCCACATAATAATTTCAAGGCCAATTCAAGATTAGTCAGACCCTGACAAATAAATAAATAATAAATCCGAGTGTGGGAGTGTGTGCCTTTAATCCCAGCACTCGGAACACAAAGGTAGGAGCATGAAAGGTGTGCCATACTTCTAAAAGATTAATTGTAATCATATCTCTATTAAATAAAACTCCAGACTTCAGAATCTACTCCAGTGTTAAAAACTTGGCACCGTGCGGCTCCAGCTTGGTCTCCCTCCAAGCGTGGCCAGTTATCGGAGAGTCCGAACGAATATCCCCAGGCCAGTGTGAGTGATCTCCAGCTCTTCTGAGAGGGCAACAGGACTAAGCAGCAAGTTATACTGCACAAGAACTTGTATTAGGACCCGGAACTACTTCGATTCCTACTCGAGAAGTCAGACTAACGTAAGTTGTCAACATTAAGTGCGGACATAGCCTGGTACAGGTCACAGTGTTCCACCGCAGAAGAGTTCGCAGACTGGAGAGGGTGCGGGCAAAGGAAGGCACAATTGTGAGGACACAGAGAGATCAGTTTGGGGGTCTGGGCAGTGGGCTCGGTGGGTAAGAGCACTTGCTGTCTACGCAGGACGACACATACTGAATCCCAAGCAGCCACTGTAGAAAGCTGCCCATGCATGACACTTCCAGAGGACCCCGCTATACCACTCCTGGGCATATACCCAGAGGATTCCCCAGCATGCAATAAGGACACATGCTCCACTATTCTCATAGCAGCCTTATTTATAATAGCCAGAAGCTGGAAAGAACCCAGGTGTCCCTCACTGGAGGAATGGATACAGAAAATGTGGTATATATACACAATGGAGTACTATTCAGCCATTAGAAACAATGAATTCATGAAATTCTTAGACAAATGGACGGAACTGGAGAATATCATCCTGAGTGAGGTAACCCAATCATGAAAGAACACTCATGGTATGCACTCACTGATAAGTGGATATTAGCCTAGAAGCTTGGAATACCCAAGACACAATTCACATACCAAATAAAGCCCAAGAAGAAGGAAGGAGAGGGCCCTGGCCCTGGAAAGGCTCAATGCAGCAGTGTAGGGGAATACCAGGACAAGGAAGCAGGAGGGGGTAGATTGGGGAACACGGGGAGGGAAGAGGGCTTGTGGGACTTTCGGGAATCATTTGAAATGTAAATAAAGAATATATCAAATAAAAAAAAGTGAAAGAAAAAAGAAAGAAAGCTGCCCATGCAGGGACTGTATTCTAGTGGTGGGTTGGGGAGATGGGCAAACCTAGACACTTGCTGACCAGTCCTCTTAGCAGACACAGTGAGCTACTGCTTCAGTATCAGACCCTGTCCCTCTAGCTGATACCTGACCACGCACATGCACATGCTGGACATTGATTTACATGCGACATACACATACATACATACATGCATACACACATACGCATACACACACACACACACACACACACACACATATATACACACGCTATACACACACACAAGAGAGACAGAGACAGAAAAGACAGAGACAGACAGACCGAGGAGAAAGGGGGAGGGGCTATAGATATTTTAAGACCTTGGAGGTTCCAGTTCTCTCAGGTATATATCAAGGAGCTAAAGAAAAAAACAAGAAAACAAAAAGAAACTTCGGGAAAACAGTTGTTTTAGGCACCCCGGCGGATGGAGCTTTTCTTTAGGATGTTTCAAGGATGCCTTCGTTTATTTAATGTCTGTGTGAGCGTGCAGGTGCGGAACTGCCGCGGTGAGCACCTGGAGGGCGGAGGGCATCTTCCGAGAGTTGGTTCTGTGTTGCTTCCCTGTGAGATCCACGAATCCAAGTCCGGCCCCGAGGCCCGCGGGCTGAGACCTGCACTGCTGAACAACCTCCGTGACCCGGGGAGGGTGCTGAGTTTTGAGATGGCTCACCGAAGCGATCGCACTTTACAATTATTACAGTACCCAATCCTAAAGCAAAAGAGGAAGTTGTTTTATGCATTTGTGATCTCCCCCTTTTAAAAATCGTTTCTGAATGAGTGAGATTGTAAGTCCTAAATTTAGAAGAGATGACATGAAGGAAGGCAGGGAAATAAGTACACTGTGACGTCAAACGTTCCGATGAGCTTGCACCTCATCCGTGTGCAGCGCTTCCTAAATACGCAACGTGGTCAGAACACGTGAGCTAAGGAGGGTCCAGCCCCAGCTCCTGACAGTCAAGCATTTCTGAATGCCATGTGCCCACGGAATCTTAACGTTAACGTAGTCTCATAACGCCTTAGATTATTTGAAGCATCATTCTGATTTTGTCCAATTTTAAAAATAAATTGCATTTGACACATATATATTGACACCTACAGATAAAAAGAAAATATGTCTGTGGCACTGGATCAAACCAGTTAGTGAGATATAAATTCCCCAGTGCGTTATGTATGTCTGGGTATTGCAAAATAAAAAAAAAAAGAAAGAAAGAAAGAAAATATGCTGTCTCAACTATATATATATATATATATATATACACACACATAAATTGTATGTTTAAGTCAACAACTCAGTAAGAGTAGAAAGATGAGGCATCACTGTGGAGGAGCTGCAAAAGGAAAGTGGGCAGATTTCTCTCAACAATGGGTATTGTCTATACTGCATTATTTATATGAATTCGATTCCTATCCAACCACCCAAAAGCCATGTCTCTGGGCCATGCTGTGTTATTGGCCCACAAAACTTTTATTATTAGTTTATTTCTTTAATCAGTTTACATCCTCACTGCAGCCCCTCCCTCCTCTCCTCCCATTCCCACCATCCCAAACCTCTTCCCCCATTATCCCGTCCCATGGGTACCATCCCACCCTGGGACATCAAGTCGTAGCAAGACTAAGTGCATCCTCTCTTACTGAGGGCAGACAAGGCAGCCCAGCTACAGGCAGGGGGTTCAAAGGCAGGCAGCAGAGTCAGAGACTCCTCCCACTACAATTATTAGGGGACCCCCATGAAGACAGAACTGCACATCTGCTACGAATATGTAGGCGGCCTGAAGTCCAACCCCTGCATACTCTTTGGTTGGTTGGTCTGTCTCTGCGAGCCCTCGTGGGCCCAGGTTAGTTTACACTGTGTGTCCCCTTGTGCCCGACAAAACCTAAACTGAATTTTATTATTATTACCTTACTTTTATCTGAGCGAAATTCCAGGGCTTGCCCACAAGAACGGTCATTTATAAAAATACAGGCTATTGTGACTCCCACTGCCTTGTAAACAGGGACAAGATCTTGGTCCCCAAAACGTCTTGGTTTTGGTTGTGTTTTTACAGAGGACTTTCTTAATCGCCACTGTACCCCCTCTTCTTTGTCTACTCAAAAGCTCAAGACCAAAGTCATTTCCAATGGCTTTGACTCTGGCTAAGACTCTGGCTCTTAGAATGTATTTACACACACACACACACACACACACACACACACACACACACATTCTCTTTTCTCCTCTTCTTTTTCACTTTTATAGTTCCAGTTTTTCTCTATTTTCTGTATCTTACTTGAAATCTTTATTTGTATCCTACATTGTAGGAAAAGGTCGGATAGATTAGCCAGATAGATTTGATTGACAAATCTAAGGAACATGGGAAGAATAAGAGTTGTTTGAGGTTAATAAACAACATCTATTGGGAGTGAATAGGTTATTAAATTTAATATTTCATGCAGGTGAGAAAAATACCTTCATTAATAAAATTTTAATGAAGACAGTAAAAGAAAAGGAGATAAAATAAACTCCCCACAGACTACCAGTGAGAAACACCTGCTAGCCATAATTGAATAGCGTTCTCCTGCCTCTTTGTTACCACACATAATCCAGACCAGGTAGAGCCCTGGCTTCCTCTACAGCCATCTTTAGGACCCTCTGTGCTGTTTTCTACACCCAGGACTCAGTCAGGGAAGAAGGCGTCATCTGATAGACCATTTGGGATAAGGCTCCACCCCTTCCCACCAACCACACATGAAAACTGAGCTGCAGAAAAAAGAAATCGCAACATCAACACACTAGGATTAGTTGATCAGACTAATTCGGGAGGTGGTGTGTCTCACCCTATCTGTGCTGCCAATCAAACCTGCAGTAGAAATCCTTCTACATTCAATGGTACAACCTTCAAGTCCCTGAGTAGCTGGAAGCAGTCTTTTCCTGAAAGACCCTGTAACGCCCATAACCTTGACTTTCGTTTTTTTTTTTACTTTTTTGGGGTGACATCCTTGCCTCTTTTTCTTTTTATAAAAATGTATCCCAGAATCTAGCAAGCAGATTCATTGCGAAGTCTAAATCATTGATACTGATAGTTTATGGAAAACAAACCACTCTATATTTTACAAAGGAGTAAATCACATGTTGGAAGATTACTATCTGGTGATGGACTTCCACCAATTAGCACAAAGACTAAAGGTAGTCCTGAGTGGGGTTGGGGGGCGACATTTGACAGTGCCTATAGTGATGACTCAGAAAATGTGGCCTGGATTGAAATACTTGGAAGACAGTAAGCATTCCATTTAGTTTCCCATTATTACTGCAAATCACTATGGCACATGAATCATAGAAGGACAAACGAGTCACACCCGAATCTCTCTGAATATGAAAGGCTATCTTCTTGATTTTCTCCACTCCAGGTTTCTGGTGCTGCTGCTGCCTCGGATGAATGCACTTAACTTCTCTATGTCTCACTTCCAACACCACACACTATGATCAACTCTGAAAAGATAACATGAGAAGCTATCAATCTAAACACATAATCCTTTGCCCTTCCTATGGTTCTCCCCCTCCCCCCTTCCACACGAAACAGATTGATTTCAGAGTCAACAGCATGTAACATCACAGACAAGCACTTGTTCCACTAATGTATGTGAGCAACTAACTCATTCTGCTGACCAATACTACAAATGTTCAAACTCTAGCATACACACATTTGCATTTGCACTTAATCGAACATTAATGTCAACTGTGCCCTTTGCTGAGCATTTTTATGGTATTGATGTTGTTAGAACACAATGAGCTAAATTCAACAATTACCTCCTTTAATCGAAAACATAGCTATCTAAGGAAGTACTCCATGTTTGAACAGACTCCAGTTTAAATCTTACCAAAGTGCACACAATTTGGAAGTGCAGCTACAATTAAGATTCTAGACCTAACTGCTCTTATTCATAGTCATGTGATCTTCAGAGCTCTGTAGAGGCACAGACAAATTGAGGATTTTTATTGTCACATCACTTAAAGGTTATAAAACCAACATGGTATGAGTCACCAACCTGGAAGTGACTCACCAATATCTCTATAGTGATGAATTTTTGTTCAGCAAATCTTCCCTCAATATAAAAGGAACTAATTTATGAGAAGTGCTTCATAAAATAGAACCATAACATGGTAGTGTTGATAAGTGTACATCTATTGATCTGTGAACATTTACATAAATACTACAAATGTTATTACATATGTGTGTATGTATACATAAGTACATATGCAAAATATATTCAGACTCTTCATATCTACACCACAGTTAAACAAAGACTGAGTAAAACAATGGAAAATCACGTGAATTCAATTCCTTCCCTTTTCTTTTGTAAGATAAGCTGTGTGTATTCCATCTACCTTCTTGGTGAATTACCACAATATTTTGCCTTTCCTACTGATGTCATTTCCATAGAAGCCAAAGATATGAGTCCTCTATTTTTAACTTTCCTTCTCCTTGACTTTGACCCGATGCCTTACCATCCATTCAACAAATGTCTAGGCACTCTTGTTTTGCCGACTGTGGGCCAGGCAAAACAATAGAGGACACGCTGTAAACTAAAACTATTTCCACTTTCTGGGACCCAGCTTAATGCATTGAGCCTGCGAAGGTGAAGAGACAAAGAGGAGAGAACTCTAGTGTGGTAGGAGATAAAGAAAGAGAAGTCTTTTTTCCAAAAGTGGAGTTACAGATCGTGGCACTTTTAAGCAGGCCTCAAGGTGGTCAAGAAATAGGTCAAGAACACCAGAAGAGCATGAGATTAAAGGATGCTAATTTATATGGTGCTAATTCACATTCTTCTGCTAGCTTGGAAAAGGGAACTAGTAAACAACCTGTATGTTCAGAAACAGGCAGACTCTAGAGGCCTTCCCCAACCTTGCCATGGACATTTCTATCAGCTGGTATTAGCAATAGGTTCCCAGTCTTGAGTCACATGATCACACCGGGAATAAGGTAAGAATTGCCAGGGCTTCTCTATCCCAGGTTGTGCAAGGGACTTGAACTGTGAGTGGTGTATGAGCCCTGTATCTTCAAGCAGGACAGATGACCTGTTGAATGCTACCCTTACCGCCTCATTGGTTGGCATTAATATCTTCATTTACCTCTAAGTATAATAGAGACAATTCCTATTTATTGGAAATCTTTATTTGTGTGGAACAATACAGTACAAATATAATTCTCAGCTTAGTTCTTGGCCTATATTAAGTGTTCAAAATTGAACTTAATGTTGTTTTATGTCCTTACAAATGTTTACTATCCCTTGAATTCTATCCATCGTCTCCATGGTTTCTCGTGCTGTCTCCTTACCTGACTTTATTCCTTGAGCTTACTACTGATCCATGAATGCCACTCGTTATCTAGGGTCACATACCCAGTAGTTAGATGCCACCTTGGCTTAGTCTTCAGCTCAGTTGACGTCGTTTGGTCTACGTTTTTCCTGCACTCCATTCTATCTTTCAACTTGACATTTCTGGAATATTCTGTGCCTGGTAGGAAAGCAGATAATATAAGAATACCGACTAGGCAGGTGTCTGAGATATAATAGCAAAAGGGAAAAGAAAGACAGGCAAGCATGAAGATAAGAGTGCAAATCCCCACATAGATGCCAGGTGAGTGTGGCAGTCAGAGAGCCCAGATTCCTGGAACAAGCAGGTTATCTACACTAGCCTAATGTGGGAGGTCTAGGTTCAAGTAAATACCATGACTCAGTATATAAGGTAGAAAGTGGTTGGGAACACAATGGAAATCAACTTCTTAACTACAGAAATGTGAACACATACATACATGCACAGAGACCATACATACATACATACATACATACATACATACATACATAGTAAAATATCTATGGACTAAAATATTTTGATGTATGTATGTATGTATGTATGTATGTATGTATGTATGTATGTATGTATGTTCTTGTTGCTGGAGACTGAACCCAGAACCTAACTGATACTAGTCAAATGTTGTACTGCTGAGTACCAACCCCATCCCTGGTTTATTTTTCGTGTATGGTATTTCTGCAGCTGAAATACACTGATGTCTTCCTGAGTAAAATGGGTAGTAAGACAATAACTATCTTTTAAATGGAGCAACACCCACTCGGTTTTTGCTTTCGGTGGCAGAACGAACTCTCTGAAGTTGAGATCTGATGACTAAGGGGAAGACAGCCACTTCTCTTCTTAGATGACAATTTTTAACCTTTGTTCTGTAATCCCCTTCTTATGAAGGATTATTTTTTAATCAGTCTGCTTCCTTAAGATCAAAATATAATTTAATCTCTGTGTATTTAATAGCTGCATTGTCAAAAATTCAACACCCAATGAACTCAGTTATAAATAACTTCAGACTGTTGACAATTTATCCCAAAACAAAAAGGCATCCAGCTAAAATAATCATTTCCCGTATTTGGCAGAAATATCTCCTTTACTTAAGAGAGAAGATTATGTCTTTAAAAATATTTTTTTGAATTTGATTCTTAAATGTGAAACAACCATCATTATTACTCAGGACCTCTTGATCAAAATCAGAATTCATCTTCTTTATCCTGGAATTCTGTTTAAGGCACATTATCATTGATCTCTGCATGAGGCCCATTATCATCAGCTCATGCTTTATTTCATTCTTCACTTGTTCCTGGTTTTCTTTCTTTTTGCATATGTGTGTGTGCAGGGTGTTTGTATGTGTGTATGTGCAGATTTGCAACATGTCCCTCTGTGTGCAGGCCTGTGTGTGTGGAAAACAGAGGCTGATGTTACCTGTCTACCTCCATCACCCTTCTCTCTGAGTACGAAGCAGTATCTTTCGCCTGAACCTAGAGCTACATTCTAATGTAGCTTGTTCAAGGAAGTCCTGAGCTCTTTCGTTCCTGGCTCCTGCCCGAGGAGTCTATAGGCAGACGCTACGGGCTTTGGGGCTCAGAACTCTGGACCTCATCCTTGTCTGTCAAGAGCTTTAGCCGTTGGACCATCTTCCCAGCCACACATGCTGCCTTCTACAATCATTTCCAAATTGTTTCTTTCTTGCTCCCAGCTATTCTAATACAGTTCAGTATATAAGAACCAAACTTTGGGAAAACATTATGAATTTGTATGAAAATAGAATGTCACTCTTATTATTTGTGAGATCTAATGAGAATTTATAGTAATTTTTTAAAAAATATATTAAAAATTAAAACATGACTTCCAGGAAATACTGAATAATTCTTTAGAACCACATAGACCAGTGGTTCTTGCTCTTCATAGTGCTGTGGCCCTTTTAATATACTTCCTCATGCTGTGACGGGCCCCCCAACCAGAAAATTATTTTTGTTGTTACATCACAACTATAAATGTGCTAGTGTCATGAATTATAATGTAAATAAATATCTGTGCTTTCTGGTGTTCTGTTGAAAGGGTCATTCAATTCTCAAAGGGGTCATGACCCACAGGATGAGAACCACTGACCTAAATCAATGGGATAGAATAAAGTAATGAGTTCAGTATCTATGTGTCTACGGATTGCTTCACGATGAGTGTGAAAAAAAAATTAGAACCCATGTCCAAGGGAGATTTTAGAATTATTTGCTAAAACCTGGTGGTGTGTTCATTTTATCATTCTCTGCACTCTCTGTACAACGGGAAATGACTTCTGAATCCTCTCCCTCATTTGTCATTGTCAGGCATTAAATATAAATCAAATTTGCAAGTTTTTTTAAAATGTATGCTGGAGCAGAATAATGTCATTGTCAACACTTTTAAACATTTTATGACTTCGGAATCTTAAAAAAAAAAAGCACATTGCTAAACTAATTAAAATTGCTCATGAATATTAATGACTGAGCTGAAAACAACTGCCACTAGGTGGCAAACAATCTACACATAGACTTATATAAAAGAGAACATGGTAAATATGTTACATTATGCACATATTAACCTATAAAATACAAACATCCGGTTAACCCTGTGTGTTCCACCTACTAGTAATGACATTACCCTATAAGTCTAGTAGTTTAAACAGTGACAAAAGACTTCTTTGAGGAGTCAACTTATCTTTTGTCTTACATGAAGTCTTATTTTTATTATTACAAAAATAAGGATAGTTGGTATGTAGCTTTAGAATCTACCATTTATCAGAATGAATACCTGGGCTATGGACATTTGTAATTCAATTCAGATGAGCTATCAAAGAAAGACCTCAGTGTGGTTGAAGGCATAGCAACCTGATCTTCAGACTCTAACGTTGCGTGGCTGCCTTCACAGAGTTGGTACGGTCCCCAGTGTTAGCTCATGTTGGATGTAGGAGATGGAAGCCCTGCTGGGATTTCTTTTTCTGTTGGATTCAAACCTCCAAAGAGCGGGAAACACAATGTCACACAGAAGTTAGTAGAATGTGGTTCTAAACTGTCAGGCGTGCATAGCGGCACAATTATTTCCTCAGTGTGAAAATATGTTCGGTTATGTTACTGTGTCCAAATGGCAATTTCATATTGAAAGACGATCTCTGTCCTTATCTTCGTGCCCTTGGTGTTGGTCACATGTGTGCCTGCCAAGTGGCACGTGAGTGAATACGATGAGCCCAAGAACCAAGAGTCAGCATCAAGGACTGTTGTGAGTTCCTACAGCCTCTCATGTGAACTGCAAAATCTCACCAAGCCTTCAGCACAAGGTCTGAAGTAAGAAGATTCCTAGAGAAGAGATAGAGAAAGTGATGCACAGCCAACAAAACAGAGTCCAAGTGTTTTCTAGAGTAAGTCACTGGGACCTCAAGGCCTCTTCTTTTCTGATATTAGCGCCATCAAATAAGATCTGACTGCTAAAGAAGACTCCATTTTGGGATTCTATTGATTTTTCTTTTTAAGATATCTAAACAAAATAGCCATTTTTGTACGAATAGCATCATTGAATGAATTAATGTACAAAAATATGGGCTAACAAACAACCTCATAAAAATTAGATATGTTAGCCCGGTGGTGGTGGTACACTCCTGTAACCCCAGCACTCTGGGAGGCAGAGGCAGGCAGATTTCTGAGTTCGAGGCCAGCCTGGTCTACAGAGTGAGTTCCAGGACAGCCAGGGCTATACAGAGAAACCCTGTTTCAAAAAAAAAAAAAAAAAAAAAAAAAAAAAACAAAAAAAAAAAAAAAAAAAAAAAAAAAAAAAAAAAGATACATTTATTTAAATAACCTAAACAAACGTAGGCAGGGTGTGAGGCGTGTGTACACCCAGATGCCCGAGAGGTAGCGGTAGGCAGGTCCCTTGAGATCAGCGCTTCAAGGCCAGCCTAGGGCAGCACTACAAGCACTGTCTTTGTAAAAAAGTTAAAAATTTCTAAATAAGAATTAAGATTTTCAAAATGGAGCTGTGCTAACGGCACAGCTTGACTGCAGAATGAGAAGCCCCGTTTCCCAAGATCATAAGGAAGGAGCTTGCTAAGAGACCGCGGTTCATTTTGTTGAAAAGCCTTTAAAGACTCGTGGTATTTACCGGTAGACTTCTGAGAACAATAGAAATATTTTTATTGTTTAATGATTTTTGCACTTCTGACTTCAGGTGGAAAATAAATTTGTATTAGTCTGTTCGGGGGATTGTGACCTGAAAATTTTCATATCCTAAGAAGGTATTTATTCTTTTTGTGTGTAGATTCCATCTTTAAAATATTTTCTAGGAAATACATATCCTCCATTCATTAATATATTGTAGACTAACTTAACAGATGCATTTTAGGAAAATTCCTCCTAGTTTAATAAGTAAGATAAAAGCTTTATTTTATTTATTCATTTGTTGTTTATTTATTTTTAGTATTTAGTGCATATTCTCTACTCCACATTGCTTAAAATTAGCCTGTAAATATTTTCAGTCACTTCTGTGTGCTAATAGAAGGCAAACAATGAAATAAACAAAAGACATCTTTAAAAAAAGAATTAGTAAAGAAATAGATTTAATGAATGATCGCTTGACCCTGTGTGTGTTATTCATATTTTTTATTAATTGTGGGATATCTTTTCAAATATTGACATCCCTTTATGCAGTTAGAAGTATTCTAACTTGGTGCTTCTTAAATATCATGACCTGGACCTACTTTTTAATGAGTTCCAGGACAATCAGAGCTACATAGTGAGATCCATATCTCAATAAAACCAAAACAAACAACAACACACACACACACAAAGAGAAAGAAAGAAAGAAAGAAAGAAAGAAAGAAAGAAAGAAAGAAAGAAAGAAAGGAAGGAAGGAAGGAAGGAAGTTAGTTATTGGATCAAAAGGTTAAAAAAATCTACTTAATTCATATCATTGGAATAAATAAAATACTCAATACACCAAAATTATACACATTGTTTCATGAAAATATACATATAAGCAAAGGCAACAAATATAGAAAGTAACTATTTTGCTTTTAAGTCCTCCTATTTAATCATTTCATAATTAATTACAACTAAGCAAAGAAATGGGTGTTAAACAACTTCCCGGTGTAAACAATGCATTCCTAGTTTAAACTATGCACAGTCTGTAAGGAGACAGAGTAGCCTGCTTCTCATTGGTTAACGTTCCTAATGTCTTGTTTTAACATCAACTCGTAAATGAGGAACAGGTAAGGGCTTGGTGGATGAAATGGTGGAAACGATCCTAAAACAGAATCACACGATGTTCAAAATCAAGCAAACAATGCTATCTGCTTAGAATTTAATTTTGATCAGAGACCAAATTTAATAATTTACTCTGAAGGGCTTTAGTTAAGTTTAAGTGGTGTTTTAAAAATAGTATTTAGATTATCACACAAAGTAATGTGTTTCTTTACAGTACTTATATATATGTATATATATATATATAATAACATATATAATGTAATTATACTTTGTTCTCATTCATTTCTCTCCCCTGCTTCTTAAGGAAGGAAATGGAAATCTAGGCTTAACAATTTTGCATTCCAGCTGCCAGGTTAGGATACAGCGCCATATAACAAGGTCTGCTGTGCACAGTTAACAAGCATCTTCAATTCCATGTCATCTGGGCCTTTGTGGGGCTCATCGCGTGACTTTAAGAACACCTGTCCTGTGCTCTAAGACCATTCAACTGGTTCTGCATCAGTTTGTAAATGCTGCAGCAAGTTCCTCAACCACTCCGCTCCATTTCAGATTTTGTTTTAGGTGGGAATTAAAAGCTAAATGTCCTCCAGAGGCTCATGTGTTTAGATCCTGGATCCCCGGCTAGTTGCGCTGTCCTGGTAGACTTTGGAACCTTTGGAGAAAGGGGTGTGGCTTGTAGCTAGGACACAAGGGTCAGGCCCTGAGACGTCTATATGGTTTGGCCCTACTTCCTGTCTAATCTCTCTGCTTGCTGATCCACCAAGATGTGAACAAATCGCGCTACAAGCTCTGGCCACTGTGGACTGAACTACTCAAGCTGTCTTCCTTGGGTGGATGGAACCCTCTGCTCTCTGAGTTGAAATAAACTAATTTGCCTTTATATCACTAATACTATATTTACAGACCAACCGCAAGCAAAGTACTGGTGAAGATGAAGTAAAATCGATCTCGACGAGTATGACAGTAAGCCTCAGGGACACATTAAAGGTTGTGAATGGGTAAACAAGTCACCTGAGTTACAGATTACACTTGTTCTACTGTGCAGCAGCAGCCGGGGCAGCTGGCAAGTGGAAGTCTGGAAGCAAGCGTTGAAATGATAATTCATTCTATACTTTTTACTAGTATATCTATTGGGTAACATGTTGCTACATCAAATAAATATTGCGGTCTGTTCTTCAAATCTAGTGGTTTTAAATGTTCCCCCAACTCTGAACTCTGTACAATTGCTCCATTGTATTGTATGTCGTTTGATGATAGAAACACGGCCTTAAGGAGTTCTAAGAGTCCACATATGTTATCCACAGTAGGTTGACTAACCCATTCCCATCCAGCCCTTGGGTTACATAAGTAAAGCTCAAAATAAACATGTTACAATTCACAGACCACAGGAAGCTCAAGAAGAAGGAAGACCAAAGTGGGGGTGCTTTGGTTCCTCTGAGAAAGGGAACAAAATATTCACAGGAACAGCTATGGAGACAAAGTGTGGAGCAGAGACTGAAGGAAAGGCCACCCAGAGACTGTCCTACCTGGGGATTCATCCTATAAACAGTCACCAAACCCCAAAACTACTGTGGATGACAAAAAGTACGTACAGAAAGGAGCCTATTATGGGTGTCTTTTGGAGGGGCCCTGCCAGAGCCTTACAGATACAGAGGCGAATACTAACAGCCAACCATTGGACTGAGGGAGAGGTTCACAATGGAGGAGTTGGAGGGCAGACTGGAGGAGTGGGGGTTGGGGGGATTGCACTCCCATGGGAAGAACGATGATATCATCCAACCAGACACCCGAGGGCTCCCAGGGTCTAAGTCATCAACCAAGGGGTACGCATGGTTCCAGCCAAAAGAGTGGCAGAGGAATGCCTTGTCGGGCATCAGTGGGAGGAGAGGTCCTTGGCCCTGTGAAAGCTCAATAGAGGCCCCAGTATGGGAAAGTCGAGTGGGGGTCGTGGGAGTGGGTTGGGTGGAGGAGCATATTCTTGGAGCAGGGTATGGGAGGATGGGTTGGGGGTTTTCTGGGAAGGGGAAACCGGGAAAGGGTACAACCTTTAAAATGTAAATGAAGAATAAATTCAATTAAAAAAAAAAAACCTCCTCTCACCAACTTGTAGTCCCCTTTCTAATTTCCTGTCCTCTATCTACCAATCTTTTCTTGTCCTTTGCTCCCGTGTAGACATACATATTTGACTAGGATTTGCATATGGTAGAGAACATACTGGCAATAATGCTTTCCAGTCCCGTTCATTTTCATGCAATTTCTTTCTGGATGAATAAAATTCCGCAGTGTAAATAAATGTGTCACATTTTCACTGCCCATTCATCTGTTTGATGAACATCTAGGCTGATTCCGTTTCTTTGCTATTCTGGAGAGAGCAATGAATGTGGAAGTGCCACCATCTTTGTTATAGGATATGTGCTCTTCTGGGTATGTACCAAGCAGCAATATAGCTGGGTCACATGGAAGGTTTATGTTTTTGACATTTAGACCCCCACCACCAGTGGATAAGGGTTTCTCTTTCCTCAGAACCTCACCATCATTTGTTATTTGTTTTCTTTTTGAGAAACATTTTGAATGGGGTGAGAAGGAATCTCAGAGTATTTCTTTTTTTTTTTTTTTTTTAAAGACAATTCTTACTGTGTAGTCCTGGCTGGCCTGGAACTCACCATGTAGTCCCGGTTGATTGAGGTCACACAGAGATCTGCCTGCTTAAGTACTGGGATTAAAGGTGTGCTCCACTGTGCCTGGCTTAACAGTGGTTTGAAGTTACATTTCTTTGATGGTTAAGGTTGCCAAGCATGCTTTAAATTAAATGGAAGGTTTAGAAATTGGAAAACTCTCAACTAATAACTGTAGAAGAATTTTAATATGGTGACATGGCTGCTCTGGCAAGAGATCACATCCAAAGACTTTGTTCTATGTGATCCACCCAGAAAGCATACATGCCCTGGATTATAGGATGATCTGGCTAGAATACAGTCACACCCATAGTACACACCTTTAATCTATAACAATGAAGGTAAGTTTAGTTTGTAGAAGGAAGCAGCCAAGCTTGCAATGACAACAAATAGAGGGGCAGACAAAGTGATGAATCAGAGAAAGATTTGGCAGATCAAGTCAGAGATAAGATAGGGTCTACTTTCATGAGGACAACACAGGAAGAGAAAGGTTGCTTAAGAGAGAGAGAGAGAGAGAGAGAGAGAGAGAGAGAGAGAGAGAGAGAGAGAGAGAGAAGGGGTGTGTGGCAGTTATACCAAGACATTTTACAGAGATAGGTTGCAGAGAGAACGAACAAGAAGATTAGAATATATTGCCCAAGTTAGTATGAGGCCAGGCAGAACATTTCAGTCATAAGCTGAGAGAAGCCAGATTGAATCAGTCACCCTGAAAGATTACATTATATGGAGAGTAGAAGCTTCCAGACCTAGACCTAGGGATAGAATGAAGAAATGTTCTGGGCTCATCTCGAGTCATGTATTCACACAGCTTGAGTACAGTTCTCATCTCATCACTTCTTCTGAGGAAATCAAACAACATTTACAAAGAAGGGTTTGTTAGCTAGGCATTTGAGCTATCCACTTCCTTGATGATGTTACAGATATCACATTTCAAATATGTCCTACTTTGTGTTGGTGGATGAGAAGATTTGTCTTACTTTTGTGAACGAGGAGAATGTGGTGTGGTAAATTCAACTTGCTGTTTCCTTTTCTGAAGTGTGAGAGGAAATGCTACAGAATGAGAAGAGGAAGCAGAAAACAGAAGACCTGTGTTGTCAGGGTRTACAGCAATGAAAGTGGAGACTGGAAATTGGTTTTGTTTTCCTCTCCCAAGGACCTCAGTTGTTTATTTTTTCTTTTATTACATATAGATTTATTTCTCATATAATATATCCTGATTATGCCTCGACATCTTTTGGTTCCTCTTTAGCTCCCCTCCCATCTGGATCAGCCACCTTTCTGTCTCTCATTAGAAATAAACAGATTTCTAAGGGAATATAATATAATATAATATAATATATAATTAAAATATAATGCAATAGAATATAATAATATAATATAAAAGATAGAACAAAACTAACACAATAGGGCAAAGCAACCAAACAGAAAGAAAGGAGCCCAAGAAAAGGCTAAGAGACAGAGATATATAGACCCACTTGTTTGTACACTTAAGAATCTCATAAAAACACTAAACTGGAAGCCATAATATATACACAGAGGACCTGCAGAATAAAAGAGATGAAAATACACACACACACAAGCACAGGGACGCACACACAGAGAGAATTTAAAACAAAACAAAACAACAAAACAAAAGGCCTGAGATGACAAGAAACCTCCAAAAATACCAATGACTTCTTCCCAGTTGGCCATCCACTACTGGGCAAGCAGCCTACTGTTATGAGTAGGGTTTTTTTCCCCAGTGGGATTCCCTTGAGGGAAACTGAAATTTCATTTGCAAGTAGTTAACAATTGGAGACAGCTTCTGTGTTAGGGATGGGACATGTAGCTACCTTATGTCTTCAGCTCTAGGACCCCATCTGGGTCAGATCCCTGCAGGCCCTGTTCATGCTACCTCAGTCTCTGTGAATTTACAGGACCTTGATCCTGTTGATTTGGAAAGAATTGTTTCCTAGATCATCCTCTCTAGGGCTTAGAATCTTTCCTCCTTCTCTTCTATAGGGTTCCCTTCCCCTAAGGGGAAAGATTTGATGGGAACAACCCATTTAGGGCTGAGTATTCCGAGGTCTCTCACTCTCTGAATATTGTCTAGATGTGGATTGCTGTATTTGTTCCCATCTACCTCAGGAGGGAGCTTCTCTGTTGGTGGCTGAGCAAGGCACTAATCTATGAGTAAAATAGAACATCATTAGGGGTCATTTATTGCTACAGTCTTTTAGCAGAACAGTAGCATTTGGTTTTACCATACACCTCTGGGCTATCTAATCTCAGGTTCTTAATCACCTAAGCAGTGTTAGGTATGGTTCCGATTTCATACAGTTCGCCTTTAAGTCAAGTCAGACATTGGTTGGTCACTCCTACAACCTTTTTGCCACTATTGCACTAGCATATCTTGCAAGCAGGACACCATTGTACATTGTAGAGTTTGAAGCCATATTGGTGTTAATATTTCCACATTCTGTAGTGTGTAGAGTACTTTCTGGTACTTAAGATGGCTCACCCATGGGGTAAAGGCTCTATGTAGGCACCAGGTCAACTTCTTCAGTTAATTTGTTGTATAGGTGTTGCCTTCAGCAAAGGGCCTTACCACCAGTTTATGGGTATGGGTTATATGTCTATAAAGTTGCTTATCTGATTTTGATTTAACTTTAGCAATGGTATATGTACTAGCTGGTTTTGTGTGTCAACTTGACACAAGCTGTAGTTATCATAGAGAAAGGAGCCTCCCTTGAGGAAATGTCTCCATGAGATCCAGCTGCAAGGCATTTTCAGTGATCAAGGGTGGGAGTGATCAAGGGTGGGAAGGCCCCTTGTGGGTGGTGCCATTCCTGGGCTGTTAGTCTTAGGTTCTATATAAAAACAAGCTGAGCCAGCCGGGGGAAGCAAGCCAGTAAGTAACATCCCTCCATGACCTCTGCATCAGCTCTGCTTCCTGACCTGCCTGAGGTCCAGTCCTGACTTCCTTTGTTGATGAACAGCAATGTGGAAGTATAAACTGAATAAACCCTTACCTCCCCAACTTGGTTCTTGGTCATGATGTTTTGTGCATGAATAGAAACCCTGACTAAGACAGTATGTCTTCCCAGGCTCACGTTCAAACCCTCTTATTCTAACAATAATAGAGAGCTTCAATAAAAATGCTGCGCTAAGTGAGGTAGACATAGTAATGTCTACTGTATGACATGAGATACAGACAAAAGACTTTTGCTCTGAGGTAGTAACTCTCCAAGTCATTCTAAAGTCTTGTGATAGATCCTTCTGCCTCTTGTATTTTAAAATGTAAAACACGATAATAATCAATTGGGAAAATAGTAAGATAGAATGATAAAACACTTCCCTACAGTGGAAACAACCTAGAAGAACAGAGATCTTGTAGAAGTGTGTCCTGAGGCAGGGTGTGCAAGAGACTTTGCCAGAAAAGGTCTGAACAGTGTGATTCAATCATGATCATTCGGGCCAGGTGCAGTTTGGGGGATTGGATGCTAAGTACAGTAAGTAGCCATCAAAGATTATTAAGTAAAATACTGACATGGCCCCATTTAGTTATTAAAAGATCACTATAGCAGAGACCTTTCTATTAAATCCAAAGCAGGCTAATTACAATAGCTCCTCAATGAAAAATACGATCAGAGCTTCTAGGAAAATAACTTTTAAAAATCTTTAAGCATTTAAAGACCAAAAGTAAACAAGAAATTTCCAGGTCAAAATCAAATAGAAAAAATAAATAAATAAGAGCTAGGAGCAATTCAAAAAACAACAGAGAAGCCTAACAGAACAGGCGAGTGGGCGTCTA
Source organism: Apodemus speciosus (assembly GCA_002335545.1). Classification (NCBI taxonomy): domain Eukaryota; kingdom Metazoa; phylum Chordata; class Mammalia; order Rodentia; family Muridae; genus Apodemus; species Apodemus speciosus. Next base: position 635,431 of record BDUI01000035.1, on the reverse strand, counting down.
GTTCCTCAAGGGGAAGTGTACCTCAAGGAATGAAGATTTATCTTGCCACAGTGCAGCAGTAGAACGGCAAAAAGAAAGACAAATCTTAAAGCAACCAGGAGAATGAAAAATAATGCATTCACTTCCGAGGGCTGTGTGGTGGTTTAAATAAGAGATGCCCACACAGTCTCAGGCATTTAAATACTTGGTCGCCTGTTGATTGGGGAGGTCTAGAAGGTGTGGTCTTGTTCGAGGAGCACCACTGGAGACCTGCTTTGAGAGTTTAACGTTCAAGTTTACTCTGCTTCTTGCTTCCAGTTCAAGATATGCACTCTCTGTTTGCTACTCCAGTTGCCTTGTCTGCAGCTTCTCAGGCATGACAGTCTCCTGTCTTCCTGGAACTGTAAGCCAAATAAACTTTGAAGTGCAAGTAAACCTTTTTTATTCCAAATGGGAGGAGGGAAAGATGGCTTAAAAGAGTCATTGGTATCAAGCAAGTTCCCAGCAAAATCTATTAGCTTTCAAGGCCTAAGAGAGTCCTATGTGGTCCAGTTCATTCTCTGGGCTTCTAAAGGTCCTGTTACCACTTCTCTGTTCTATTTCTGTTCCCAAAGCCCTGACTTGAGTCTCTGCCTGCCTGCCTGTCTGTCTGTCTGTCTGTCTGTCTGTCTACCTGCCTGCCTGTCTGTCTGTATGTATGTCTGTCTGTCTCTGTTTTCCTCTCTTCATACCAAAAAGTACTATACATTTCATTTTATCCAAGCTCTGCCCATCTCCGTCTAAGCTGGCAGATCTGACATCTTCAGGAACCGTGTGGGTGATGTCCCACATATGTCAGTGAAGTTCATACTATTGGACTTCCTGTTACTGCTGAGACATTATTTCAACTCAAGCAAAAGGCTGATGGACTCACCCTTAGTGTTCCATCCAACTTAGTTTAGTGACTTAGTTTTGGGTTTTCTTTTTATTTAGTTGTTGGTTTGCTTTGCTTTGCTTTTCCCCATATGGACCGGCTAAGACATTCTCAAATCACAATATGGCACCTTGTGAGCAACTGGCTTAGTTCTATTAGTTAGAGCGCAGTATTGCTCTAGATGCTCTGGCCTAACTATTCTGTTCTGAGGGGATTCCTTCCCCACTACTGCACCTTCCAGATGTTGCTTGAAATCTCCTCAGCTAAATATCCCACTTACAATTTCTGTTTCCATCCCAGCCACAGGGGACCTCAGCCAAGTTTTCTGTGTGTTAGAGTGAAGAGTGCCTACCTGCTGTATCCCAGAAGCACATCCCTCCTATCCTTCTAAAGTCTTCCAAAGTCATCATTAACAGTCATATGTCCACTGCCTTGCTCTTTAAGCAGCCTGCAGTTTTTAAAATCAAACACACTAGTATTCCTCTAGTCTCTATTACCCAGTCTGAAGCCGTTCTATCGCTTTAGACATGTATTTTAGAATATTTTTAAAGATCTGATATAGAAGAAACTTAGAACCTTGCACCAAAACTCCTAGAGTATCAACTTCCTAGAAATGGAATGGTTTAAATTGGGGCTGGATTGATGGCTCCGCAGTAAGAACACTGGCTACTCTTCCATAAAGAAGGTTCAATATCCAGCATCCACATGGCGGCTCACAACCATCTGAAACTACGGTCCCAAGGGATCTGATGCCCTCTTCTGAACTCTGTGAGCGTGAGACACAAACACAATGAACAGAAGACATACCTGTAGTCAAGACACCAATATAAATAAGTAAAATTTAAAAATAAAGTTTAAATGGCAGCTTTATATTTTCTGGTTACTGAAGTATACAAATCTGAAATCAAGTGATTGGCAGATTCCATCTATCTGATTGTGTAAAGAATCTGTGTCATATGTCTCCCTAGCTAAAGGTGGATGCTAGAAACCTTTGGTGTTCCTTGGCTTGAATACGCATCACCCACAGCTCTCCTTCCTGCTGGGCAGATGTCAACTTCTCTTTGTCTCTGCACATCCTCTCACTTTTTTATAAGAATAAACATTATTTTAGGGTACACTCTCAATGTAGATCAGTTTTCCTTGAGATCTTAAACCATTCATATCTGTACAGATTCTTTTTCCAAACTGGGTCACATTTGAAGGTTCAGTCTTGTCCATTTTTAAAGCATTTCTCTTTTTTTTTTTTTGAGATTATAATATAAATTCATAGTTTTCTTCTTGTCCTTCCTCCAAGCCTTCTCATATACTCCTCCCTATTTTCTTTCATACTTGTGGTCTCTTTTTCCATTGATTATTGTTATATGGATATATGAACATATGATATACATATATCCCTGTTGTGGTTTAAATAGGAATGGCCCCCATAGACTCATGTGTTTTAATATATGGTCCATAGAGAGTGGCATTATTAGGAAGTGTGGCCTTGTTGGAGAAGGTGTGGCCTTGTTGGAGTGGGTGTGGCCTTGTTGGATTGGGTGTGGCCTTGTTGGAGTGGGTGTGGCCTTGTTGGAGTGGGTGTGGCCTTGTTGGAGTAGGTATAACCTTGTTGGAGGAAGTATGTCACTGTGAGAGGAGGCTTGAGATCTCCTATGCTTAAACTAAACCAAGTGTGGCTCTCAGTCTTTTTCTGCCTCCTGCAGTTTAAGACATAGACCTATCAGCTCCTCCAGGACCAAGTCTGCCCAGATGCTGCCATATTTCCCATCATGGTGATAACGAACGAAACATATGAAACTGTAAGCCGGCCCCAACTAAATGTTTCGTTTATAAGAATTGCCTTGGCCATGTTGTCTCTTCACAGCAATAGAACCCTAACTAAGACAGTCCCTATATACTAAAATACAACCTGCTCAGTCTGCGTAATGTTATTTTTATGTGTGGGTGTGATTTTTCTCTTTGAGAAATATGATCCAACCTAGCACAGGTTGGTTACTTTCAAAACAACAATAGGTTAATTTTTCAATAATAATTATAGATACCTTTAAAGTTATCTGAATTTCCAATATCAGAGGAAAATAACCTCCAATGTAATCTCAGTGATGATAATGTTAAGACAGAGCTGAAATATAATTATTTTCAGGTAATTCCAGAGTAAGTTTGCTACTTCCACACATTTTATTTAAGATGCTTCTAGGAAGTATTACTAGTTGAAAAGATTACAGGTCCAGGTCGGCATGCTGAAAAGAAGACTGTAGAAATGGCAAGTATGGGATTGAGCCAAGTCAACTCTGATGATTATAATGGAAACTTTAAAAGGCAAATTTAAACGACATCTAAAATAGGCTAACAAAGAAGAAGTATATTGAGGTCAAATGTTCTTAAAACATAGTCACTAAGTCTACACTTCGTTGATTTCAAGTGTACAATTTAAATTTCCTGGACAATAAGAAAACAAGAAATCCTTAAATCCAAGCCAGGAGTTTAAAATAATGAAAGCATGGTTACTTACTCACAAAACAGACCCTCACTCAATAATCAGCCCCAAAGAAAAAAACTGGCCTGTGAAAGTTAAAGAGCAGAATGAACATTACTTTAGGTGTTTCTCAGCCATCCAGTATTCCTCAGTTGAGAATTCTTTGTTTAGCTCTGTACCCCATTTTTTAACGGGGTTAATTGGTTCTCTGGAGTTCTTTGGAGCTCTTGAGTTCTTTGTATATATTGGGTATTAGCCCTCTATCAATTATAGGATTGGTAAAGATCTTTTCCCAATCTGTTGGTTGCCGTTTTTTCCTATTAACAGTGTCCTTTACCTTACAGAAGCTTTGCAATTTTATGAGGTCCCATTTGTCAGTTCTTAATCTTAGAGCATAAGCTATTGGTGTTCTGTTCAGGAAATTCTCCCGTGTCCACGTGCTCCAGGTTCTTCCCCACTTTCTCTTCTATTAGATTCAGTGTATCTGGTTTTATGTGGAGGTCCTTGATCTACTTGGACTTGAGCTTTGTACGGGGAGATAAGAATGGATCGGTTTGCATCCTTCTACATGTTGACTGCCAGTTGAGCCAGCACCATTTGTTGAAAAGGCTGTCTTTTTTCCCACTGGATGGTTTTAGCTTCTTTGTCAAATATCAAGTGACCATAGGTGTGTGGGTTCATTTCTGGGCCTTCAATTCTATTCCTTTGATCTACCTGCCTGTCATTGTACCAAAACTAGGCAGTTTTTATCACTATTGCTCTGTAGTATAGCTTGAGGTCAGGGATGGTGATTCTGCCAGAGGTTCTTTTATTATTGAGAATAGTTATTGCTATCCTGGGTTTTTTGTTATTCCAGATAAATTTGGAAATTGCTCTTTCTAACTCTATGAAGAATTGAGTTGGAATTTTGATGGGGATTGCATTGAATTTCTAGGTTGCTTTAGGCAAGATGGCCATTTTTACTATATTAACCTTGCCACTCCATGAGCATGGGAGATCTTTTTCCACTTCTGAGATCTTCAATTTCTTTCTTCACAGACTTGAAATTCTTATCATACAGATCTTTCACTTGCTTGGTTAGAGTACAGTCGTATTCTTAACAGTAGCTAAATTTCCTTGAAATGGTCCTCTCCTTTTCCCCCTCACCTACTATGCAACTCCAACAGAGCTAGACCAGTGTTCTTTCTATCACCTATCTCTCGTGTTATAAGTGCCTGGGCTCTAACATTTCTTTCATTTCTAACCTCTGCCAGGACATCAGTGTCTAACCTCTTACCTGTGTCTATATTTACTTATGTCTATGATTCTTTTGTCTGTATGTATTTCTGTGTGACATGCACATTCAGTGCCTGCAGTGGCCACAAAATGGGGTCAGATTCCCCCAGGACTGCAGTTAAAGATATTTGTGAGTCACCATGTGGGTGATGGGAATTGAACTCTGTTCCTTTGGCAAAGCAACCGTGTCTGTGTCTCTTCATCAGAACCATTTGAATTACGCTTGGATACCTTCTACATACCCCTCAAGATCCCCTCCACCCTTCTTCCCCATAGAGGTTGTGACCCAGGAAGCTGAGCCTAACAAACTCACCCAGCAAATGGTGATGGTGGTGGGGGTGTCACTTAGTGTGAAATGCCAGCATAAAAGCAAAAGGTGCAAAGAGGAAATCAGAGTATTTACCTACCTCTCAGTGCTACATTGTTTCAAGCCAAGCCCCTTCTCTCGATTTTCTTAGCATCCCTTGGGAATTTCATTCATATATCCAGACTGTCCTCTTTACCCTCACCCATTCAGGCAGTGAGGTGCTGAAAGCTCCCTGCTTCTGGCCCTTGTCCCCTTTGTTATTTTTCTTATAACTTGTGCACGTTTGTTGACATAGTCTCTTAATTAAGCTCTCTCCACATTATACAGTTTGATGGTTTCACAGCTGCTTGCCAGGAGGCTAACTGGTGAGCCAAGCAAGACTCCACCATCACCAAGTCATGTGATGTCACTCCTCTGGAGCTATCACTGCATATCAGTTTATTAACGCAAAGAACTGTGGCCATTTCTTTTGTTCTTCTTAATCATACCAGGTGGCACTGACATGGCTGATCTCAGACAGGCCACACCTGTAGAAAAGGGACCAGGCAAGCTACTTCTCACAAGCTTCCCCTGTAGTCACTTCTCCCTCAAAATCCTGCCATCTCCTTATATCCCACGGCACATCTTCCCTTCTCTCTGCCCTACCGCAGATGGGTGTGTAAGATGGGTGGCATCTCTTAATTTTTTAATTGAAAGTAGATTTTCTTTCATACAACGTATTATGATTATGGATTTCCCTCCCCCAGTTCCTTCCAGATCTTTCACACTTCCTCACTAATCCAAATCCATACCTTTTCTTTCTCCCACTAGAAAACAAACAGGCATCTAAATAAAAAGTAATTAATAATAATAAAAATAAACAACAATAACAATAATAATAAAGATCAGAGTAGGTAGAAAAACAAACAAAAAAGAGCTAAAGAAAAACACAAGAAAACGTATAAGCACTGAGATACACACAGAAACCCCATTAAGTTTGTTTTGTGTTGACCGTCTACGGCTGGGGATGGGGTCTGCTCTTAAGTGTGGTTCATATACCGACAGAGACTCCTTTGGAGAGAGCTCACCTTTCTTTTGGGAGTAACTGTCACCTGGAGATAGGTTCTAGGTTAGGGATGGTAGGTTGTATTTTCCTCCTCCTCAGAGCTCGGACTTCACCTGGCTTAGAGCCCCGTGGCCTCACGCATACTGCTTCTGTCTCTGTGAGTTCACACGTCTATCAGTCCTGTTTGTAGGAGGCCTTGCTTCCTTGGTGACCCCACCCCCAGTGGCTCTGAAAATCTTCCTTCCTCATCTTCCAAAGGGTCACCAAATCCCTGAAAGAAGAGATCTGATGGAGAAATCCCACTGTCCAATGTCTCTCTCACTTTCTGAACATTGTCTTATTTTTTCAGACAGTTCTTAAAGTTAGTCTACTGCTGCTGCATTTCACCCTTAATATGGTCTTCAATGAGAAAAATGAGGCCCTGTAATCCTGAGAGCTGAGAGTCATGTGTAACTGGCCAGGTGCCGGCTCTCTCCTGCCGTGGGCGTGCTATCAGCCGCACGGCAGCACTCAACACTGCTAAACCAGAGGATCGCCACCTAGAAGGGAAAATCACAGCTACCTTTTATGCAGGAACGGTGTCTGTCCTGTGTGGTTTTTCTGTGTATTGTATCTGCTTTACTGTAACGATGGGAGGAGTTTCCTAGGGCCAGAGTGAATTTAGGAGTAAGAAGACAGCTTTCAGGTAAAATATTCTTTGAAAGTGTCGCCACTTCCTGGTAGGAAACACTGATGGCGTGTCATTTCCTGTGTTACACTGCTAAGAAATATCCTCTGTAAGGAGCAACTTAAATTGTTTCTGATTGACATCCACACACAAAACTCAAGGGTTTAATTTAGACACTGACTACAGAATGAAAAAACATACGGCATGTGTGGATGTTTATAATGTATCTTTTTCCACACTTGGAAAAAAAAAGAAACAAAGAAACCAAGGTCACAGGTGCAACAGGCCCTAGTGACCTTGCAGATAGAAGTTCCTGACCAAACAGACACACAGTGTGAAATTGGACCCCAAGTGACCTGTTCTCATTGTCTGAACTCTGACATTGTTTCAGGCCAAGTTTGGAGAAATGTGTCCTTTCTTCCAGTTACCTATAAGCACCCAGTTAAGATTTGTTTTCTGTATAAACATACAGGAAGTTCTCACGGAATACCATTCCACAAGGAGATCCAGAATTGGGTTAGTTTGTTGGTTTGTCTGATGAGAAGACAGGGCTGAGAAAGAACAAAGTTTTGATAATACTGATGAGGACCCCAAATCATATATTTCTGTTCTGTCATATCTCACTTGTGACTTTCACGGGCACAACTGTCACGTGACTGCTAGAACCAAGCAACATTTCTTACTTCTCAGCCTGAAAATGGGGGAGGGGACAGGGAGGGAGTCAAAGTCTCTCCCAGTGATTTCCAATGGTTTCACTGGTCGTACTGGGTCTATGCTAGTGCTCTTGGCAAGGGATAGTGGGAATTTACCAGAACATGTGGCAATTGTGGCAAATTTGACTTTCTGACCCATTCGTAAAATACTTCTTTCCTTTTCCATCTTCTGAAGAAGTCCACTGTGTCCACAAAAGCAGCATGACTCTCCCTTGCAGTTGTGCCTACGAAGGATTTGCATATGGTACATGGGGTGGAATTGGATGAAATACTCAATGATAGGTTAAATCAAGATGGCCTATCATGTTTGACTATTTCTCATTTATGTCCACTTCCATCTTTATGAAACTCATCTTTATTGGCATTGTAAACTTACGAACTTTAAAAAGCTTTAAAACAAGGGAAATGAGTAACTGACAATTTTACTGCGCTGATGTTTGCACTGCATTTGTCTGTGTATCTCTTATTATTTTGCCAGAGATCATGTTCATGGTGTTTGCTGAATTTCATAGCCCAATTTTACAATTAGCTTATATTGGCTGTGCTCCTGTTATTACAGTTCATGTCATACATTACATACCCAGTAAAGACAATACATCCCATCTTGTAGGATTACTGATAGAGATAGGTAGCCATATCAAAATGGCAGCTTTCACTGGCTGAGCACTTACTGTGTCAGGCATACTATTAGCATGTTGGTAGAGAATTTACATCTTGCAGCATACCATGAACAAGGTCTTGGTATCACCCTAAGGAAAATAAGAAAACCGAGGCACAAACATGACTAATGTTTCTAAGACCTTTCTAAGCATCACACAGTTATTGTCTGCTTGTTTCTTTGCTTGTTTTTAAATAATAAGATAGCTAAGTATAGTGGGATGTGCCTGTAATCCCAGAACTTGGTATGGTATGGTACAGTAAAGTATAGTATAGTATAGTATAGCATAATATAGTATAATATAGCATAATACATAGTATAGTATAGTATAATATAGTATAGTATAATATAGCGTAATATGTAGTATAGTATAATATAGTATAGTATAATNAATACAACACAATATAACATAACATAATATAACATAATATAACATAATATAATATAATATAATAACTTCAATACCAACCTTAGGTATATGATACCCTGTCTCAAGAGCAAAAGAAGCTAATAAAATAATAATGTCTATAGTAATAAAAAGTAATTCTGTCAATATAAACTAATGCAAAAATTATCTCTCCCCGTAAAAGCAGTATTCTGCTTCAAAACCTTATTACAAAAAAAATTTTTGTATTTGAAGTAGGATGACTCATCTTTCTAAGGATCAAAGTATGTCTATAAAATCACACATAAAGTGAATATTTGAAAACTGTGCTGTCACACTAATGAACTGTGTCTTCTTACCCCATCTGGCTCCTCTATTCTAATCAAATTACTGCTTTGCTGCATAAAGAATTTTGAAAAAAAATTTTTTTAAAAAAAATTGTTTGACAGCTCGCTCCTTGTCAGCTTAATTGTGTTATTTTCTGCCACAGTTTGTGGTACTTATTAAAATAATGATTATCATCTTGGAGCATTTATAGCCCCAGCCTTTCGCTTTCGGACACAGCACGGATGGACTTGGTGTAAGGAGAACCTGATAATCTCTATCACAGCTGAGTGGAAATGTGAGGCATGTCAGCACTGAGGGGACCCAGGGATGTTTTAGAGCCGGGATGAAAAGCAAGTTCCTCAGTGATAACTGAAAGAGATCACCAGCAAATGATCTAACACTTTGAACGTGTTCTTACAAAAGGGGCTCGGCTAAGAAGATGCCTCAAACCCCACCCAAGATGGCTAAAGCAGAGGGATCCCACAGTCGGCTTTCTCTGGTCTGAATTAAGAACGATGAAACTAAAACCACCCTTCTTCCAAACGTTTACTTAGTGCTTATTTTTAATGTTTGCGCATGCACGTATGCACGTTTGTGCACACATGCACACCATATCTGTGAGGGCCAGAAAAGAGGGTCAGGTCCCCTTGCGTTGGAGTTAAAGGTGGGTGTGTGCCACCTGGTGTCCATATGGGAACAGGGTTTAGATCCCAGAGAAGAGCAGCAAGGGCTCTTAACCTCAGAGCCATCTCTCCAGCCCCTTATTTAGTTATTCTCACAGGCAATGGAGTCCAGTGGTTGGTTCTGTTTGCTTGCTTGCTTTTTGGAAGCTCATTCCCTTCCAGTCACTGTCTGTCTCATTGTTTTCCCCCACATCTGTGATCTCTGTCGACCCTACTGCTCCGTTCCTTACATGAAAGGTGGTGAGCACAGAATGAACCTGAACTCGAGGTTTCCCCCTGAGCAGTATTTCCCGGAGATGTTTCCTTATCAGAATATCTCATAGTTTCTCTCTTTATTTTTCCCTTACAGCTACCTAATATTCCATTGTGTGCTTGTACCATAATTGAATTAGCCACTCCTCTGATAATAGATATTGGTATTTTTTTCTGGCCTTTTGCTCTTATAAACAATGCAATTTTGAGTAACCTTGGTCATCAATGAATTTGATGTGCACAGATGTGTCAACACGATGCATTCCCTGAAATGAGACTGCTGGGTCAGAGAGCGAATACATTGATGATTGTTAAAAAATAATAATAATAATAATAATAACGTTTAAAATGCCCTTCGTAGATGTTTTCTCCCCTCGTCTGCCACCAGCAATGTAGGTGGCAACCTGTCACCTTCTGGCCTGTGGAGCAAAATTTTTGTTGAATGTTTTTATTGCTGTGGCTCAAATAGTTTGAAAAAGAAAAAAAGAAAGAAAACGTGTGAATGCAATTTTAATTAGCAGAGCTCACAGGCTCCCTGAATAATCTGAAAGAGAATTTTCTGGATGCAGGCTTTACATTTTTAGGTGAAATATGGCGTCTTTGCTGCAGTGTCCTCAGATCCCACATCGCAACATAGCTGCGGGAAGAGCAGCTGTGTCAGTGAGGGATTCTGGGATTTATGCTGTGGCTCCTTTCATGTGAGCTGTAGAGGCCGCGGCAACAGCGCAACAGCATGCGCCCTTGAAGAGGAAATGGAGCAGCAAGGAGTGAAGCCCTCGTCAGACTGAAGCCAATCATGAGTCAGAACCTTGTCATTAACCACATGGGCTCAGTATCCCCACACCGTGAGAGCATCAGGACTCAGTATCCCCACACCGTGAGAGCATCAGGACTCGGTACCCCCACATGGTGAGAGCATCAGGACTCTGTTGTGGATTGCCCTGGTGCTACTTGTATTTTGATGCTAATTCTGTTTCCTGAAGAGAAGCTGCCCTGGCTAGGAGTGGATCCCATACTCAGGTGATTTCATGTGAACCGCCTCTGCCATTTTATCTGGTCAGATAAAGGCTAGAGCTTGTGATTGGGCAGTGTAAGGAAAGATGGGGCTGGAAGTTTTAGAGAAGGAGAGAAAGGAAGGAGGAAGCGGGACAAAAAGATGGAGAGATGGAGAGATAGAAAATATAGAAAGAGGTGGAAGATGGAGTAGAACCATGTGGCCTGGAGGAGCCCCAAGTAGCAAAGGATCTCATAGCTAAGGAATAGAATGGTGTAGTGGTGCATCTGCCCAATCTAGGCAGCTTATCAATATTGTAATTGAGTTTTTTATTCTTTGCACGGGCATATTGGGATTGGAGATTTACTGATACTAATCTGGCTGGTATTAAATATTGCCAAATTATACTAACCTGCCTGTCTGATATTTTCCATTTGTAGCCATTTAGGTAGGCAAGAGAGAGGGCAAAACTGTAGAATGGTCGTTGGCAGTCAGTGTAGCCAACCTCCAGGGTGGTCGGTCTGTGGACAGCGAGCGAGCGAGCGAGCGAGCGAAGCCGGATGGAAGAGCAGCGTGGTCTCAGAGCTAGGTCGTGAGGAGTCATGGCGCCTGGCAAGGAGACCTGGTGAAGGTGAACGTGCTTTTCAAAACTACACAACGGGACTCAGTGCCCACCTACGGCGAGAGTGTTAGAACTCAGCGCCCCCATACGGCGAGAGTGTTAGAACTCAGTGCCCCCATACGGCGAGAGTGTTAGAACTCAGTGCCCCCATACGGCGAGAGTATCAGGATGGTAAGGAGAGAAGCAGATGCAAGAGCTATTCCAGGGAGGAGTATGAAACAGAGCACTGATCTGACCAGAGAAATCGGTGCCTTAGCAACATCATGGATTAGAAATGTTAGGCTAGCCATATCAGGAGGAATGACATGGTTATATCCTAGAGCCAACTTCAATACACCAAGCTTCTCAAACCCACCCATGTAATACAAAATCACTTTAAAGTGGCTCCAGCCAACATGAACATAAAAGAGAGATTTTATTTATTTGTTTGTTTGTTTGTTTGCTTGTTTATTCGTGTTGTGTACCTGTGTAGAAGTCAGAAAAACTAGTGGAGGTTCTTTCCTTCTACCATATGGATCTCAGGGCTCCAACTCCAGTTGTGAGACTTGGCAGCAAGCACCTTTACCCACTGAGCCATTTTGGCAGCCCAATATTTACAAGCATGTCTATTTAAAGTGCCGAGGAAAGGCCCAGTCGGTAAAATGCTTCCTACACAGACTCACAGACCTGAGTTGGAATCTGAGTGTGGTGGCTTGCACCTGTAACCCTGGTAGTGAAGAGAGAAAGACAAGGGTATCCCAGCAGTTCATTGGCTGGCCAGCCTAGCTCAGTGAGTTCACTGGAACCTTGCTCAAAATCTGAGACAGAGTAACAGAGACTCAGCATCCAGCTATGTCTCGGACACACACACACACACACACACACACACACACACACACACCACAGGTGTTTAGTATATATATGTATATATAATATATGTGTATATATATGTATATATATATATGAAACACACAAAAATATTTACATGTACCCATAT
>BDUI01000035.1:596632-622392 GCA_002335545.1 Apodemus speciosus | reverse complement strand
GTGGTGTTGCAGGCCTGAGCTGAAAGAGACTTAAAAACTCTGGTCTGACAGCTAAGGCTTGGCCTCATTCTGGAGAACTCCAATGGAGACTCTTTATGTTGAGATTAACACATTCCTAGAGCCAGCTCACTGATTCCAGGCACCCCAACTCTGGACAAAGGCTCCAGCAGGGATCCAAAGCACAGTGAGGAAACACTGCAGGCCTGGCCTGTGCTTCCATTGGAACTAGGCTACAGTTCCAATGTAGTAAGTGTGTGTGTGTGAATGATGTGATCCCTTTTCGCTTTATATTTGTTCATTGTTGCTCATGAATAAATACTCGTGTAACTTGATCCTCCAAGTCACAGGCACTTTCTTTCTCTCACTCTCGGCTCCATCCCTAAACCCGACTCTTGGCAGTTCCTATTTCTGTGATCTCTCTTTACCCTTATCCTTTCCAAGCCCCCACCCCCCATACTATGTAGGAGAAAAGGAAGGATAGAGGAGAAAGGAGGTGTCAATATAAGTAGACTACTTTGTGCTGATTAGGGCCATCAAGATCCTTGGAGTCATTTTGTTTGGTAGTCAAACTATCTCCAGCCAGCAGCCAGCAGCCAGCAGCCAGCAACCAACAATCAGCAACAGCAAACAGCAACCAGCAACCAATCAGCAGCCAGCAGCCAGCCCAGCAGCTAGCAACCAACCAGCAGCCAGCAGCCAGCAGCCAGCAGCCAGCAGCCAGCAGCCAGCAGCCAGCAGCCAGCAGCCAGCAGCCAGCAGCCAGCAGCCAGCAGCCAGCAGCTAGCAGCAGCAACCAGAGCAGGAAGAAGAGGACCAGCAACTGCTATATCCTTTTTGGGGATCTTGTATTTATATACCCTCTCAAGAGTCCCCAGAATCCCAAACATCATACATTTGCAGAAAGTATCTGAAGCTGGCAAAAATGCACCTCTGCACAAGGCAAATCATACTCTGCTGCTATGGAAAATATGAAGCAGGCCTATGTCCCATACCTGAGATTAAAACAAATGTATATTCCTACAACATTTCTGTGTTTTTAAAGAAACCAAAGTTCTCACTACACTGAAGCTTGCCATTTTGGATTTGTCTGCTGGCCTGTAAGCCCCCCTGAACCCTCCTGTCTCTACCCCATAAGTGCTTATGTTACAGGCACGCACCACAACACCCAGATTCTATGTGAGTTCTGACCCTCATGCTTATGCAGCAAGAAACCCACTGACATCTTCATGAAAGTCGCTTTGACAAATAATTTTGTACAGTCAAGAAAAGTATTTTGAATGAAAACAGGGCAGAGAGGAGACTGCTACTGTCTAAGTTCAGCTGAAGATGCTGTCTGTCTTCATCAATGTGGCTCAGCCAAGCATCGAGTTTCATCTAATTGTCAGTCATCCCTTCCTGAATCAGCAGTCTGTATGAACGCATTTTGTAGACTCATTTCCCCCATTTTATAGTTTTTATTTGAGCCAAACATAGAGGAAATCACCGGGTTTAAAGGTGGAAAGCCTTCAGTATATGAACACACTTTTTCAACCACTTTGTTATATGCCTCTCATAATTCCAACAGAAGCAATCAATCTTGGCTCCATTTTCTATTCTATTATAATGGTTATTTTCACAAGGCACTGTCTCAGTATCTTCTCAACTGGTCTCTCAGCAATCCATTTGACATACAACGAGATTAATAATGTTCCTTAAACAGCACTTTCATTATGTAACTGCTAAAATATCTTCAGAATCATCTCTTATTTATACTCATGATTTTCAAGCTTTTTACAATAGAATGTTGCACCCAGAGGAAACCTTATGTGGAATCCCTGCGTATTAAATCAATGAAGGCAGGATTTTGTTGCTTAATTAATTAATCAATTAATTAATTTTTATTTGTGTGTGTGTGTGTGTGTGTGTGTATGAGAGAGAGAGAGAGAGAGAGAGAGAGAGAGAGAGAGAGAGAGAGAGAGAGAGAGATTGTATCCACGTGAGGTCAGAGTACAACTTTGGGAACTGGTTCTCTCCTTTTACCATGCAGGTTACAGGGATTAAAGCTAGATTGATAGGATTGACAGTAAATGCCTTTACCCACCAAGCCATCTCTTCCTTTTGAAGGTAGTATTTCATAAGAACTTTGTAGAAAGGGGAACAAAATACCCACAGAAGGAGATACAGAGACAAACGGTGGAGCAGAGTCAGAGGGAAAGATCATCCAGAGACTGCCCCACCCAGGGATCCATCCCTTATACAGTTACAAAACCCAGACACTATTATCGATGCCCACAAGTGCTTGCTGACTGGAGCCAGATATAGCTGTCACCTGGGAGGCTCTGCTAGTGTATGACAAATACAGAGGGGGACACTCTCAGCCAGCCATTGAACTGAGTAGAGGGTCTCCAATGGAGGAGCTAGAGAAAGGACCCCAGGAACTAGAGGGGTTTGCAGCGCCACAGGAAGAACAACAATATGAGTCACCCAGTATCCCCAGATCTCCCAAGGACAAAACCATCAACCAAAGAGTACGCACGGAGTTACCCGTGGTTCCAAACACATAGGCAGCAGAGGATGGCCTTGTTGGACATCAAAGGGAGCAGAGGCCCTTGGTCCTAGAGAGACTTGATGCCATAATAAAGGGGAATACCCGGTGAGGGAAGCAGGGGAGCGTTGATTGGGGAAGGGGAGATGGCTTATGGCATTTTGGGGGGAGGGGGGAGCCAGGAAAGGGGACAACATTTGAAATGTAAATAAAGAATATATCTAATATAAAAAAAGAACTTCTGCTAAAGCCAATAAAAATCACAAGGCTATTTTGATTCACGCAAAGGGAGTTATCACAGATAGTCTTCAGTTTTTAATGTAGCTCTGTCTTTTATTTGGATGAAAAAATTGATTTGTAAAAAATAAGTGGAAGCTGTTAAATAAGTTTCTTTGTAGTAACCAAGCTGCTGATCAAGAGCATCAAGATGACCAGAAATTTCCTCAATATTTTCCATGTCTTTGATGTGTCCATGGAAGCCACAGTGCTGAGTGTGTGATCGTGTAGTCTGAGTGTTTGATTCTTTCAAGATCTAAAATTTGGAAAATATATTTAAGAATAAGGTTTGGCCGGGCAGTGGTGGCGCATACCTTTAATCCCAGCCCTTGGGAGGCAGAGGCAGGCAGATTTCTGAGTTCGAGGACAGCCTGGTCTACAGAGTGAGTTCCAGGACAGCCAGGGTTACACAGAGAAATCCTGTCTTGGGGGGATATAAAAAGAATCAGGTTTGTTCTAGCTCAATCCCTCCAAGTCCTGTGTTCTAAGTGTTTCTTGGCTTCAGCAAAAGGAACTCACAATCAAATTCTGGAAGTTGATCAAGGAGAAACAGCAATAGCCTATACTGTTTTGGGTGACTTTTCTAAACACTTTTCTTGTGAAAAGATTCTCACAAAATCAAAGTTCACAGGTTCTTTTACAGCTTTGAAGTAGATGTTCTCTGTATGCAAGAAAGAAAAATGAAAATAAAGTAGATATTCTTTTTTTCCAGCTTAAACCTATGCATGCCTTCATATGTAAAGTGTACATATAACATATATTACATTTTATATGTATTATATAGAACTCATGCATTATTTAAAATATATAATGTACATATATTGTATATATAATACATGTATTATATGTCAATACATGTATAATATATATCATATATACATCATTATATGATATATACATAAAACCTTTTATCCCCAGAAAAATCAGTCTGGGGAGGAAACTTTTCCTTTGTGTTGATCTCTGTAAATACTGTAGTGAAATGCTTTTGTGCTCTCCCATTCCTGCTCACTGTGACTCTATACAGTTCTCCCTTGGGCCTTGAATCTATGGAAATGCATCTTCCAGGAAAACTTCCAAGGCAAGCATGTCAGGACATGTATCCTTCAGCTACCTGTCCCTTAATAATCATGCCCAGAGTTAGGCTAAGAGATGGAAGCATTAAATTGCTTTTCTTGTCATTTTGCATGGTATCTTTTTGCTATTTTGCCTGCCGTTATCAGGCCCCGTGTTGCACACCGCCGCTGAGCTCGAGGAACCTCTTGTGGAGATTTGCCCACACCCACAAGTAGCAAGGGCATGTTCATGTCACGTTTATCTTTTATAGCATTTTTACATCTTCTTGTTCTCGTCCTCTATTCCCCTCTGTCCATTTTGAGACTTTATGATTTTTTTTTTTGGTAGAGTAATCCTTGTTGGACAACACTATCGATCCAAACATACATTCAGCAAATACACTGTTACTCCACAAACCCAGCAGTCAAGGGTAGCATGAACAGCACTGTGCGAGGCAGCATCAGTTGATGCAGGCAGGGCATTCATTGTGATTTCAAGAATGGTTTGGTGGGGCACCAAGGGAAGAGTGTAGGTTACAAGTTTCTGCATAACTAATTCTAAATAAACTTGATTAAAGTCTATAACTGCATGTTAGAGCAGTGACTAGGAAACTTATTCTACGAAATAGCAATAGTTAAAATATTTTAAGTTATGTGGTATCAGGTATGACCAAACACTCAAAGGCAATATAATCCCATACATTTGGCTATGTCCCAATAAAACTTTTTAATTTCAGGAAGTGGGCTATATATGGTACACAGAGCGTTTTTCTC
Source organism: Apodemus speciosus (assembly GCA_002335545.1). Lineage (NCBI taxonomy): Eukaryota > Metazoa > Chordata > Mammalia > Rodentia > Muridae > Apodemus > Apodemus speciosus. The sequence goes on along the minus strand of BDUI01000035.1, from coordinate 617,766 downwards.
ACCCCTGTATTACAACGGAAACAATTCTTGTTTATATCACCTGCTGCAGCAATATATTACCATTATGTTACTCCACAGATGTCCTCATTTTGTGTCTGTTGCTGTGATAAAATACTCTAACAAAAAGCAGCTTACCAGAGAAAAGGTCTACTTTGGCTCACAGCTCCAGTTTATAGTTCACTATTCCAGAGACACCAAAGCAGCAGAGACATGATAGCTAGTCACATCACATCCACAGACAAGAGCGGGAGAAATTCATTCATGCTTTTATCCAGCTCACTTTCTTCACTTATATATAGGTCAAGGGCTAGCCTAGGGAATGGTGCTGCCCATAGTAGGCTGTCTTCCCACATCACTTAATGTAACCAAGACGACGATCCCCCACAGACATTCCCACGGGACAGGGGATCAGTCTAAAGAATGGTGCTACCCACAGAGTACTCCATCTTCCCATGTCAGTTAATGCAATCAACACAGTGTGACCTGATCTACGTGACTGTGACTCACTTCCCAGATGATTCTAGATGAGGTGGGTCAAGTGACAATGAAGATTAGTTATCACAAACAAATCAGATAGCTACAAACTCTTTTCTACTTCTGTTGAGTAGTAGTCTAGATATCTTCTCTCTTGAATAGAGGTTGTCCTTTGTTATTTTCTTTCCTAATAGAATGTTGTGTGCATGTTCTTCTGAATCTTGTAAGACTGGATTACAAAAAAATTAAAACAAAACAAATGAACAAACAAAAGCAATCTGTAGTTTGCTCCTGAGCCTCTCAAGAAGCTAACGTGCCCTAAAGAAATGGTGGGACGTAGGAGAATGGAGCTAATGAATGAAGAAGACCAAAGTCTCATACGATAGCCAATTTCATTCAGAGCTTCAACCAATTCATACTCTAGGGGTTAAGAGGAGTCACATGAACAAAGTATACAACCACATGAGCAAACTACATGTGGTAGACAAGAAGCATATAAACAAATAAAAATAACAAATAACAATAGCCAATTGAAATGACTATCGGAAGTAAACTCACTCCTATGTACTATACCTGGGAGCAGCACAAAGCACAATCTAAGAACAATTCCCTATTTTTGAAGAAATTGATGTATCAAGACTATTGGATTACTGGAGTTTTCTCACAATCACTGAGACAGCTCCTCACATTACCCCATTCCTGTACTAGTATGTTCCAAATCTGATAACCCTCTGGTTGTTAATACTGAAGAAGTCCATTCCAGGGTCCTGAGGGAAGAGTGTCATATGGATAGAGGCTTGAATGAGGAAAGCATTAAGTTACTAAATATGTAAATGAGGAAGCCATCTTTGAGTGGGACTTCCGTGTGAGTCTCACTAACACATGACTAAATAGCACAGACAAGCCATTCTTATTACACTCTATCTAAATTGCAATGGATACAAATGAATAGTGTCTTTCTTATTTTAAGACGTTTTGAGCTGTTGCGAGTAGTTCACAGCTTCAGAAATTGTCTACTAGAGAACAGACCATGAGAGCAGCAGCACGCTGCATGCTGGCAGCAGGTAAGGTGGTATTTGGACAGGTTGTGTGTGATTCAATGTCCTCAGCATCAGACTTTCTGGAGATGACAGTGAGAACCATCAGAAAATGGGTAGAGGCCCCAGGAAGTCAGATGGGCAGGGGGACTGACCAGCAGGCTACCATGTGGTGAGGCTCAGCAGTACTGTGGGCCAATGACAAGAGAGACAATATCAATGTGGAGACACTTAGAGCCACAGGGTTTGAATTATACATTCCTATCACATATTTGCTATAGTTTTTGATGTACACAAAGAAGATAGTTTCTAAATTAAAATATGGCTATATTATTTTGGCTGTATATTTTTGGAGTCGGATGTTCCGTGAAGGCAGAGGAGAGCTGCTAGGTGGGGCGTGGGGAGGAAAGAGACCAGATATATGAGAGAAATAACATGCAAGGAATAATCCTGTGTGCATGTGTGTAAAAATATCCTAATGAAGCCTATTTGTAGCCTACAAAAATTTTGTTAACAAGTTAAGTAAGGTAGGATACTGCACACAAAATAATTAGATGTGTAAAAATTTGAGTTTAGCATTGTTTTCAAGCTAGCAGTCACGCCACTGCGAAGACATAAACAACAGAACGGTCAATGTGCAGGGGCCATCTCTGGTGCAGTGCTGTGACCGGTGGTTTATTATGCAGTGAGAGATGAGTCCAAGAACCACCCAGCTATGCTATTCCACAGTGTTTTCAGGTGCCTGTATTCTGTTGACCAGATCAAATTCCACAATTTTTCAGAATGTAGCAGATGCCTTCAAAGTTTTGTATTCTACATGGGAATCAAGTCTGTACTTGGTGAGTTGTTGCTACATAATAAAAAAAAAAAAAAAAAAAAAACTTGTCCTTGAGTGATATAAGCAGATATCTTCATGGTCCAAGAAGGCATTATCCACTGTTGAACACATCATCTTCTTAAGAATCTAATCATTCTTGACAGTTTTACATACTTTGAAAAATGTGATTAATATGAAATGATTAGGTAACAGGTTCTTCATTTTTGTTTTGTTTTTTTTTGGGTTTGTTGTTATTGTTGTTGTTTTCAATACCATTTGAAGCCCTGGCTGAACATTGAAAGCATTATGCTATATATTATGCTATATAATACCAGCTGGTGTGCTAGCACTATTATGGAGTATGTTTGAAGCTGTTAGCTTGTTAGATGCTAACCAGACTTCTGCACATTTGATCAATCTGAATTAAATAAATAAAATCACAAGTCATTTCCTGAACTTCATGGAGTACTACTGTAAGGCGCTTCAGGGACAGGATTAAGAATAGGATGCAAGTCCCGTCTCCAATGGTATTTCAATCTAGAAAGAAAGACAGCATGTATGTAAAAACAAACATAAGTTGAGGAGAAATAAATACAAAATAGAAGAAGAAAAGAGGAGATTTGGTACATAGAAAAATTAGAGTTGACTTTGTAAAACAAAAAAGTCTCCAGTGTCAATGTGAATTTTATGGTGAGTTTTACAAGTAGCATTTCAAAAAAACAGACAATATCCAAGCTTCAAGTAGGTAGTATACATTTTTATTATGTTTCTCTCAAATAGCAAAGATTTTGACTGCTTCTTTTAGAAGTGGTGAGATACAAAATAACTTCATGTCATTTGAAATGAATGAATGAAGTCAGGCTCCTGAAAACTAAAGAATGAAGCAAGAGAATGAATTTGTTGTTGTTGTTGTTGTTGTTTTGTTTGTTTGTTTGGAGCTTGTTTGTCATTGATGTTATTTTTGCTGCTGTTGTTTTGTTTGTTTGGCTGGTTGGTTAGTTGGGGTTTGCTTGTCTTTGGGTTTTTGTTTGTTTGTTTTGAGCAGTAGACAGCAATGAGCATACATATTGGATGGAATGGGACAGTCCCACTATAGTGTAATTTGGGAAATGTACATGTACATGTACATTCAATCCCTCCAGGAGATGGAACATACAGTTCTCCTGGTATCTAAAAGTGGTAGAAGATGTTGTGTTTTAAATTTTGTGATCATTAGTAGAAAATAGAGATGTATAGAAAATTCCTGATCAAGAGTTATTGGTGTTTGGAGATCTTCCTGGCAGTGGGAAGCAGAAAGCTCAGTGTATGGAAATTTTCAGCCCATCCAAGAATACTGTTGAGTTTATTAGAGATTATACACAACAAAGTGGTCGTTACAGAGAGGGGGGCATTGAGTATGGCTGTGAAAGATACTAAATAGAACTCTGAATTAGAAAGGGGAGAAATCCAGTTTGTCGAGCTAAAACAACAGATGGGTGAAAAATTAAGTTCACCTTGTGCAAGAATCTTGGAAGAAAGCTGTAAGTCAGACCACTCTCATACCTGTTAGACTTGAAAAACCCCAACTGCCTCAAGCCTCTTGCTTTTGAGGAGACTCCCCCTTACCTCTGTGTCTGTTTGGGGGTTCACTTCCTTCTCCATCTCTCCTGCCTGTCTTCTTATTCTCATCCAAATCTTTCTAACCTATTATTTAAACATGGCCTTACTTACAGCCCTAACTCTTACCGAGTAAGTCCTCAGCTTCAACTTCTCTGGTTCATAGGTAATAGTCAGCTTTCTACCTCAAAAATCTCTGTAGGCAACAACTAATTGACTCTAGTAGCTTTTTATCCCTAGATCCTAGGCTAAGCTATGGATAGAATGCTTTTGGTAGAGGAGATCATGTATCTAAAAAGCTGAAGACAGTGACAGGGTAGAGATGGAGACAGTCACATGACAATGAACTTGTCCTCTCCACAGAGGATGTGGTGGTGTGAATAGGTTTGGTCCCCATAGACTTGTTTGAATGATTGGTCTAGAGGGAGTGACACTATTAGGAGGTGTTTCCATATTAGAATAGGTGTGCCTTGTTGGGAAAAGTGTGCCATTATGGGGGGTTGGCTTTGGAGACTCCTAATGCTCAAGTGCCACCCAGTGCAGAATAGACAGTCTCTCCTGGGTGCCTTTAGAGCAAGCATTTCGGCACCTTCTCTAGCACCATGCCTGCCTGTATGATGCCATGCTCCCTGCCATGATGATAATGAACTGAACCTCTGAACCTGTAAGCCAGCCCCAATTAAATGTCTCTTATAAGAGTTACCTTGGTCATGGTGTCTCTTCACATCAATGAAAATCCAAACTAAGACAGAGGTCATGATGTGTTGGAGACATTGGTACTTACACCCCCAAGTGTATCTTATTAATAGTTTCATTGTGAACCAAACAACTAGCCATATGGAGTTCAAAATTTGAACCCAGAAATCAGGAAGACAAAAATATTGATATTAACATAAACTACATCAGGAGTCAGTTTTGTGGGAAACAGTAAGCTAAGTTATTCAGTTTTGGTGAATAACATGATGATATTCTCTGTCCGAATTCTCTCATAAATGGAGAAAGAGTCTGCTCCTGAGGCAAGACTAAATTATAGATGTTGATCTCAGGACATTCTTCTGCATTGAATGCACTAATGCAGTGGCTGAGAAGGTTGTGTATTAAATACATTCCAAATGCGAATGAATAAAACTCCTTTCACTACTGTGTAGCTTCAGGTAACTGAGCCTCAGTTTCTATGCCCATTAACTTATAAGTTTGCTCAGAGTAAAAAAGAAAAAAATGGCAAATGGCCAACCACATCCCTGAACCTATAGTAAGTAACAGCATTATCCAGACATGTCGTTGACCAAAGAAGTTGATTAAAATTACAAGAGATAAACATTTATTTCATGGATAAGCGGTTGGCCTTCTGTACATCTTGACATGCAAGATTTGTTAATAAAACAAGAAATTCTCATCAGAAAGTGACTATTTATTCATTTAATTCTGTATCTGTTTATTTTACCAATTCGAACCTGTTCTTCCTCTCTTCCTCTCCCAAAGGAAAAGATCGTAAATGGCTGTTGCATGGTTTTATTTTTAAGGCATTGCTCAAAGATTAAGTTTTATCATAAGGTGCTCTGAGTGTGCATGGCAGTCCTGTTCTGTAGACAAACTAAACATGCTCTAAGAGCAAGTGATCAAATCCCAAGAAAAGGGTATGGGCCTTTTCAATGATTCTCACCACTAGAAATGTCTTTCTTAAAGTAAGTCAGGTTTCTCGTCTTGTAAGTATGCTCTCTGTGCTGTGCTAATCACTCCTCTGTGCTGTGTAGGGTAAGCTGGTTTCTTTTATGCCTTCTTATCTGACAGGAGTGTTAGCTCTTCACCAGCTTCTTTTCTTTCTGAAGAAACCGCTGATTTCGTTTCACTGTGGCCTGAAGATTGCTCAAGCTGTGCTTACAAAGCCATTATCCTAAGTGGGACACAGTGGCACGTAGGTGCAATCCCAGTAGGGAAGGTACGCAAGGGCAACCTGGGCTACATAGTGAAACCATGTCTCTGTATGAAGACAAAACATGATGGCTTGGGTTCAGGTAGTTTATGACTAAAGAAAATTGAGAACCAACTCTTACAGACTAAAGGCCTACCACATACTTTATCAAACAATGGAAGCGATAACTGTGATAGCAAAAGTTGACCTCTGGAGCATCCACGCCTCTACTAATCTTTTTCCCCCCGATACTAACTCTTCAGGATAATGGAGAGATAAATATTTATCAAGTGGAATTGTAAGAATGGATGAAAACTTCCATTCTATACTAATGTGATCTGTTGAATGTACTTAGAAACTCCACTGATAAAGTTCAGGTTATTTAAGCTTTGAGTGTGCAATTCATATCCTTAGTGCAAAAACTCAGGGTATGTCTAGTAGTGAATCTTTCACAATGGTAGCCTTCTTTATGTCATCCTTTAACTACCCAGGGGTCTCACAAAGACTTTGACTGGTAAGCAGTGTCTTCCAGAGATAACCACTACTATGCGAGTATACGCAAATTTCTCCACAGACAGAAAAATTTTGTGGATGAATGGAAGTGATATACTTTGGACATTACTACACATCAGAACACAGAACTGTCTTATTCCATTTAAAACTATTGATCTCGCTAGCCCAAGTTCTTTAACAGGCCACGTTCCTTTCACCTTTCTCTTGTTTTATTTCATTTACAGTGGAACGTTACAGTAAACATCTCTGTATGTTTCTTTTTCTATATGTGCAAATGCATTTTTAAAATTTAACCATTAGAAAGAAAGAGAATTTTCCAAACAGCATGTGCATTTTGAAGCACTTTAATAGATGCCAGTGTACCTCCAGAAAGTATACACAAAGGCTTAAAGGATCCAGTTTCTGCACACCCTTGCCAAAAAAAAAAAAAAAAAAAAAAAAATGTGCTATTAAATCTCTTGATCTTTCATAGAATTAAAATGAAACAGGGTGGGATATATCTAATTTCCTCTTTAACTGCCAGCTTTCTCAGAGTGATATTGAGCATGTTTTCAGCATTTAATATTGTGTTTCTCATTGTGGGAGTATTTTATAAACTTTCCCCAGTGCATTACTGGTCTTTTAAAATTAATCATAGTAAATTTTCTATATACAAAGCTATCGATATTCATGATAAATATATGTGTATGTATGTAGATTTTAGCCAAAAAAAAACCTTTTCACACACAGATTTTAAATATGTTTAAACTTGGAAAAGCTTTCTCCTCTATGTTAACAAAATAAAAGCCTTTTATTTTATTCAGATCATGTCATAGTTTTATTTTAGTTTTGAATATCTGATCTATCTGGAATTTATTCTGATGTAGGCTGAGTAAGAATTTAACAAGTTTTTCAGACTCGGTTATCCCATAATTATTTATGGAGTATATCACTTTTTCTCCAGTGATCTAAAATAGCACTGCTATCGTTTGTTCATCTTACTTGGGTATTCGCCGTATAATTCATCCATCTACTTTCTTTGAATGCATATGTGCTCGTACAGCATAGCTTTAGATACTATGATTGATAATCTTCTTTTACGACTGAACAATCTCCACAGACCGTTCCTCACTACTCTTGTGTGTCTATCTTTCCATGTGACGGCTAAACATTTCCTCAGTTAAAAAGATCGATTTGGACTAGAGAGATTGTTCTGTGGGTCTTTTGCTGTGAAGCAAAAGGACAAGAGCTTAGAGCCCTAGAAGCGAAATAAGTTCCAGGTGGGCATGGCAGCCACTTGGGAAATGGAGACCGGGAATCCCTGGGGCGAGCTGCTCAGCTAGATTAACTAATTATCAAGTTCTGGATTCAAGCGAGAGACTCCACCTCAACATATAAACTGACGAGCAAGTGAAAAGGACATTTGATATCAACCTCTGATCTCCACATACATGCACACAAGCATACTTATGTGAACCCACCGATGCACATGTGCACGAATGTGTATGGAAAAGCACTTGCTTTACTATTGAAGTAATGAAAAATGGCAATTAATTTAGGCACAATCAAGATAATCAGTGATTTGCTAAGTTACTTCATACCAAGTATATTTTAAAATGCATTTTATTAGCAACTGCCATCACTAGCAAATATTTGATATTTTCTCAACTATCCTTTTAGCATCTGTGGACTTGAGAATGCTGTTTTCCTCCTTTTAGTTGATAATTTACCGTGTTCTTTAATGAAACATTCTTACACATGTATTATGAACCTGTCTTAATCTAAATCAATTATTATTTAAAATATGATCAATCTTACTTGCTGGCTTTTAGACTTTTACAGACTAATTATGGTAATAAAGTTTATTTGATGGTTTCTGGTTTTATGGTAACGCTGTCAGGTTTTTATAATATCTGTCTTGTTAGTCTAGTTCTTTGAAAATGGCCCTTATTTATGTTCTAAGATAGTTTAATTGGCATTTAAGGTCCCTATTCATTAATGTTCCAGAATATATAGTTGTAAAATACTTGGCTTTTCTATAGTTTTAAGGAGGAGGGAATAAAACAACTTTTTGTGAATTTTCTCTATTTGTTGCTGCTGTGCTTTTGTTTGAGATAGTGTCTTAATCTGTGGTCCCGGCTACACAAGAACCTACTATGTAAGTCAGACCGATGTCAACCCTAGACTCTTCCTGCATTATGTTACCAAATGGTAAGATTACATATAAGGGTCACTATGCCCATGGGATTTATGCCATTTTTATTTACATTTTCTACGTCTGAGATAGTTTGGTAATTGCAGTTTTCTGTCAAATCCTGCATATATCACAATGGTTTTCTGTTAGGGATTGGTTTGGTGCTGTTATGCATTCAAATGCTAAATTCTGAACCCCAAGATCTAATTGCTCTCAGATCTTTATTTGGTTTTCCTATTACCTGTTCTTTATCCTGGTGTACTTAAAATCTTTATCCTTTGAATCAGATAACTGTAATTCTTATTAATTTGACAATTTTTCTCAACAAAAAGTTGCCTTTAGAGATATGTAAGAGTCACCTATAATCATTTATATCTTCAGATAAATGAATTCCACATTTTTCTTTCTAATGCTGGGTTTCAATAAGGATAATGGAGCTAAGAAATTCCTTGAGTCCTAGAGAAGGGACTGAAGGTGATGCATCTGATGTGGTTAGGGGGAGTGGGAGATAGAAACCAACCACATTCATATTTGTTGGAAGTGTTAGAAGACAAGAGCTGTAGCTATGCAGATTAAGAAGTATGTACCTGTTCTTCCAAACAACAGAAATAAAGCTAAAGTGGATGTCCTCAGAGGGAAGCTGCTAACTAGCCAGCCCAGATCCCAGTGAGGGAATTCTGTTCACCCACATTCTCACAAGAAGGAAGAGAGGGGAGAACCAGGTGATGTCCTTGACAGTCCAGGGATGCACAGCATTGCCCTTCCAAACAGACACAAACATCACTTCCAACTTTTAATGTTCTTCTGCATACCTTTCCAGACTTACTCCTCCAGAACCTTGTTTAGTAGACTTCCTTCCAGGCCTAACTTCTCCCGCCCAGCTACAGACTAGTGTTTCTGATTAATTCAGAATTTGTCTCACATTTGCTCCCTGCCTTTTTTAGGGTCTCTTTCCAGATTGAGGACTTGATCATTCCATGAGCTGGTTGCTGTATTCCCATCAGGCCACAGGAGTCCAGTTGTGTTGGCTGCTGTAAAACAAACAACTTGAAAACCCTCACAGGTGTAACACAGTAAAGGTTTATCTCCTATTCACATCACAGCTTAGTACACAATAAAGATTTGGTTCCTCTTCGCAGCATAGTTTAATACACAATAAAGATGCAGTTCACATTCGTATCATAGCTTAATACACTATAAAGGTTAGTTCTCTTTCCTATCAGAATTGCTTGCGGGCTGTGAGGTGGGATGGAAAAGAGTCAGCATTTTCCTTTCAGTTTCTGAGGAGTCTGGGCTCTATGCAGCTCCAGTTCCGTCCTCTCTGAGTCTCAGGGTCTCCGCTGCACTGTCAGATGAGTCAGATATCTCCAGCTTGCCGATGAGCAAGGGCAGTGATGAATGGCAGTGTTTCCAAGCTGAAGGCAGCACAAGTACACATGCATCCCACACACATTCTTCTGGTGGAAACCATGGTGGTCCCTAACTGTAAGAGACATTGGGAAATGCAGTCCTGTTTGGGGCCCAAGCCCAAGAAACTGTTTTAGTGGAAACATTGCATATATGGTCATGGCCAGCCTCTCTCAGCCCGCCCGTGCTGCACACAGTTAATGGATTTGTGCACAGTCATTGAACATTTACTAAATACCATGATGTGTCAGCTACTGTGCTGTGCTCCATGGATGTAAATAAGTGCATATATTTGCCTATGTATTCTTTAAAACTATATATGTATGTGTGTGCATGTGTGACATGTTCATGCATAGTTTGAAGAGGTATGGTCCCCATTGTAGGCTTAGATCTTTCAAAACTTAGTTTAATAAGGATTCTCAAATGCTTCAACTCCTCCTTATAGGCCACTGTCTAAAGGTAGTAGAGAAAAGATGGGCCATCTTGCCTCGGGTCACTGCAGATGGCTGGCAGCTGGGGCCAGGTGCTTGGACAGAGTCCGAGTCTAACATCGACTACCCCAACAGACTCTTGCCTACACTCAGAGCCTGATCAGCTTGGCAGGCTATCTCTGTGCCGACCTGCTCAGGCACCTACTCGCTCAGGGGTCTGTGCCTGGCTTACAGTGGAGGCCGCCATCTTGCCTCTGGGCACCACAGACAGCTAACCAGACAGAGCCCTGTGGACTGAGAGTGCCACCATCTAGGCTCCAGTAGTTCAGCCAGGGAAGCTCCAATCCTGTAGGGAATCCCACGGTTAGACAGAGCCCCTAGACCCACCACCATCTTGGAGCTGGTGGCCTAACCAGGTCACCATAGAGATCCAATAGACAAGCCCAGATCAGTGAAAAAAAAGAGCTGATTCTTAAGAGCTGGCCTCTAGGCAGGCCAGGAGGAGACAGCAGGAGGCCAGTTGCGTGCCCAGCAGCAAGCCGGGAGGAGACCTGGGTCCAGCCTAGCAGAGCTGAGGAGGTAATATGGGGCCCAGTAGCAGAAACCTTTCAGTCTCCACCTTGGGAGCGTGGACACCCTCTGCTACAGCAGCGCCAAATGCCAGGCTCACAAGAGCTTCAAACACCAACCAGTAACAAGACCAACTAACTCCAGAGATAAACAGATGGCAAAAGGCAAACGTAGGAACATTACTAACAGAAATCAAGGCAATATGGCAGCATCTGAACCCAATTCTCCAACCACAGCAAGTCCTGGATACCCCAACACACCAGAAAAACAAAATATGTGGATTTAAAAGCACTGGTCATGATGCTGCTAGAGGAACACAAAAAAAGACATAAACAAATCTCTTAAAGAAATGCAGGGGAACATGAATAGGTTAGAAGCCCTTACAATGGAAACACAAAAATCTCTTAAAGAATTGCAGGAAAACACAAACAAACAAGTGAAGGAACTGAGCAAAACCATCCAGGATCTAAACACAGAGATAGAAACAACTAAGAAATCACAAAGGGAGACAACTTTGGAGATAGAAAACCTTGGGAAGAAATCAGGGGTCGTAGATGCAAATATCAACAACAGAATACAAGAGATAGCAGTAAGAATCTCAGATGTTGAAGATACCATAGAAACCATTGATTCCACAGTCAAAGAAAATACAAAATGCAAAAGGCTTATAACCCAAAACATCCAGGAAATCCAGGACACAATGAGAAGACCAAACCTAAGGATCACAGGGATAGATGAGAGTGAAGTAGATGGAAAAAAAAAACTACTAGGAAATAATGTAACCAAGCAACCTTAATGAACATAGTGTTTCAAGGCTACCTGAATAGTTGAATAGTCTTCCGTCTGTTAGAAACTTATTTGTCATCAGAAAAAGGCCTAGATAGTCACACTGACATCCAAATGCTTGGAGGAGGAATGCTTGCTCTCGTGTGGCCCATGGACAAACTGAAAGAAAAGGAAACACTTTCGAGAAAAGCACTGACGGGAAAAAAGGGGCACATGATATCATAACCGTGCAAGGCCAGCATGTAGCACGAGGAGGAAGGCATCTAGTGTGTCCCAGGCAAGCCTGGGCTACTCTGTGGCCTTGTCCTGAAAACCAAAACTTAAAGAGAGACAGAAGGACATTAAAAGCAGAATGAAGGGAAGATTATAAAAGCAAAAAGGAGAGGAAGAGAGTACAGATTAATATTCCTAAGTGTATAAATACCATGTTCTTTAACAAATACTATAATTTAAGTAAATTCTCCATTATGTATTAAAAGCGAGGCTACAAAGTTAATCCCATAACACAGAAATGAGACAGAGAAAAATCAAAACAAAGCCACTAAGCAAATCAAGACCATGAAGTGAATTGATATAAACCAACCCAAATGCAAATAATTATAAATGGACTAGAAATGCAAATGAACACAAATGCACTAAAGGTTTAAAAGATCAGACTATCAGAGTGGATTGCAAAATAACGTTCGTCACCATGTAGCATTTGGTGTGTATAAAAAAGGGTTGAAAGAACTGGAGCAAAATTCGCCATGCAGATGAAAGGGACTGAACTGGTATGACAGATAATAAGGCAAAAGGCACTGGAGGAATTTATAACAAGGAACCTTTGACAAACCTTAAGATTCTGTGCATGTGGTGATATGCATCCTGAGCATGTGAGGCAAAAATTAATATATTTATATAATTATTATATATATTAATTATATATAAATATTAATATATACTGGATAATTGCTTTGTTTTCTTTTTTAAAACATTGATGCTATTAATGAGTCTATTAACCTGTTGCTGTTAAATCATTTTAGAACAATCATGAACAAGGACTATTTAATACAGCTGTGGTCAGGAGCCTGCATTCCCCTCTGAGAAGAACCTGAAAGAGTGCTGCCTTGGTAGGGACAACCCTTCCCTTGGGTCTTGGTCTGGCCGTCGTGTTTTAATAAGACTTTTCTTCTTTGGCCGCCCTGAAATTACCTGAAGCCTTGAGCCTTTGAAGCAAGCAGTGGTGCAGCCTCATTAAAACACTATCAAGGATCAGCACCGTCAAGGCAATGAAATGTGTGGAAGTCGTCTTGTTGTTATAATTTTTAACATTTTTCTGTATGTTTCATTTTGGGGTTTCATCTCTTTTCTTATTTTTTTAATTAGATATATTCTTTATTTACATTTCAAATGATTTCCACTTTCCTGGTACACCCTCCTGAAAATCCCATAAGCCAACTCCTCTCCCCCTGTTCTCCAATCAACCTTCTCCCGCTTCCCTGTCCTGGTATTCCCCTACACTGCTACATCGAGCCTTTCCAGGACCAAGGGCCTCTCCTCCTTTTGATGTCCAACAAGGCCATCCTCTGCTGCCTATGCCTCTGGAGCCATGGGTAACACCATGTGTACTCTCTGGTTGATGGTTTTGTCCCTGGGAACTCTGGGAGTACTGGGTGGGCTCAAATCATTGTTCCTGTTGTTCCTCCTATGGCACTGCAAACCCCTTCAGCTCCTTGGGTCCTTTCTCTAGCGCCCCCATTGAGGACCCTGTGCTCAGTTCAATGGCTGGCTGAGAGTGTCCCACTCTGTACTTGTCATGCACTGGCAGAGCCTCCCAGGTGACAGCTATATCAGGCCCCTGTCAGCAAGTCCTTGTGAGCATCCGCAATAGTGTCTGGGTTTTGTAACTGTATATGCGATGGGTCCCTAGGAGGGGCAGTCTCTGGATGGTCTTTCCCTCAGTCTCTGCTCCACACTTTGTCTCTGTATCTCCTTCTGTGGGTCATCCTTTGTTTTTTAAAGCCTGTTCTTACACAGCCCAATCTAGCCTCAAAGTCCCTATAGACGATCAGGAATGATCTTGAGCTCCTCACCTGCCCGCTCCACTTCCTAAGATCCAAGATTACGGATGTGAACTCTCACGTCTGCCTCACTTTTAATCTTTTTATTATTCTTTCTATATTTATTTTGCTGCTGTTGGTTCTGACTGACAGTAAAATGCATATGGAGATAGAAGCTCCAGGACAGGCAGGTGGACACATTGGTAAAGCCCCTCCCTCTTGCTTCTGTCCCCCAAACCCCAAATCTAAACTATCGACGAAAGCCAGGTTACCAAATGACGGTCGTCAGACCATCAATCTGCACTTCGCTCCATTTTCTCTCTGTTGTACTTATTCTAGGCGCTCACCCAGATCAAGTTTTAGAGCACCACATCCTCTTCAATCTCCCCGCAAAACACCTATTGCACGGGTACACCCGCAGTTTATCAAGCTGGCAGCTTGTAGGGCTGGGTTCTGGTCGTTTGCTACCCCAGAAAGTGTAACCCCTTTCTATGTCTACTTTGGTGTAGTTGCCAAGTGAATCTTAAGAATGGATTCTTCAAGGGGGGCTGGAGTGATGGCTCAGCAGTTAAGAGCACTGACTGCTCTTCCAGAGGTCCTGAGTTCAAATCGCAGCAGCCACATGGTGGTTCACAACCATCATTAAGGAGATCTGATGCCCTTGTCTGGTGTGTCTGAAGACAGCTACAGTGTACTTCTTACATATAATAAAATAAATAAATCTTAAAAAAAAAAAAAGAATAGATTCTTCAAAGTGAGTAAGGTTCCATTCCCACAAGCCATTGCTGATGGACAGAGGAAACGGGGTTTGGCCCAGAGGAAATGCCTGTGGCTTGGAAGAAGACAACTGTCCATTTAAACCCAGTGTTTACACTCTTGGTGCCCTATGAGTCTGAGTAACTTATTTCACTTGACCTTGTTTCTCTGGTGAGGAGGATGAAGGAAGAAGAGAAGGTGTAAATGGAAGGAGGAAGACAGGAAGAGGAGTAGAAAGCAGGGTTAGAAAGTTACAATAAGGCCTTCATGCAGGTCCTCCAACAACTGGAGCCAGGGCTGTCTCTGACTCTGCGGCCTGCCTGTGGATCCTGTTCCCCTAACTGGTCTGCCTTCTCTGGCCTCAGTGGAAGAGGATGTGGCATGGTGGATCGGTACCCAGAGGGGAGGTTGTGGAGGGAGGGACCATGTGAGGGGGGAACCTGGAGGAGGGAGGAGGCTGTGATTGGATGTAAAGTGAGAGGGAGAGGGGTGGGGAGAGGGATGGGGAGAGGGAGAGGGAGAGGGGTGGGGAGAATGTTACAATAAGGCCATTGTAGCTCTCTGTTAAACCTGATCTGAAACCAAATTCCACAGTTTAGGAGACTCTAAGTCCTTCCCAGTGTCCTTGTGAATCCTTGTTCTTACTTCTTGCTCAGTCTTCCTCCTCCAGGTAGCCCACCTATGCATGCTACATTTATTCTGCCCTATATCAACTCTGATATCACCCGACCATGATACCTACAAGGGCATGAAAATTCGGATACTGCATGGGGGGAAAACACCATAGGTCAGGGTCGGTTCAAACACCTCCCCGTCTCTGGCCACATCGGTACTGGCTTTAGTGATCCACACCCCCACCTCCCCCCTACCCCCACTCCTGCTCTGTCTTAAGCTCTGGTTTGGGTTTGTGTGCAGTACTGGGGATGGGAATTCATGGCTCAGAAAAAGAAAAAACGTGCAGGAGGGCTTGAGACATGTAGCTCAGAAGTAGAGTTCTTATCTTCTGCATGAAGGGCTCTGGTTTTGCTATTCTAGCTCCAGAAAGGCAAGGAGAAAATGTGAAAGTTATTTTAATGGGGCGCAGGCACTTTATTTCGGTGTACACAACTAAATCACTACATCTGTAGGGAGACAGACGTTCTACAAATGCTCAAACCCAGCAGTGCTCCCTTGCCTGGCAACAGTGGAGGAACTCGCCTTTAATCCCAGCACTTGGCAAGCAGAGTCGGGCAGATCTCTGTGAGTCCGAGGCCAGCCTGGTCTGCAAAGTGAGTTCAGGACAGCCAGGGCTACACAGGGAAACCCTGTCTCAAAAACAAAAACGAAAAACAAAATCAAACAAATAGAGCAGTTGTCTTGAACCCTGGCCATATGAACTACCGAGGTCTGTGTTTTTACTATTCTGACAGGTAAAAAGTAATTTTTCACCGTCATTTTAATAAGTCAGGATTCAGCATCTTTTTTAAATTACTGTAAAAAAATAACATATTATATATGTATATATTATAAATTATATGTAACATATAATTTGTACACAAATAATAGATATTATATTGTAAAACCTGAAGAAAACACGGAGGTGCACCCTGCACCCCATCCCTCGGAAGGCGACACCCCACATCACTCTGAGAAACGGTCTCGATGCAACCGCATGAGGTTTTTATTGGGGTTCCAGTATACTGGGATCGACTCGGCTCATAACCACGCAGGGTCAGAGGAGATCGATAAGGAGTGTCCAGCGGAAGCGGACACGGCAAAGGGGGAAGGGCTGGGGGAATTCAGGTAGTCCTGAGGCAATGCAACCCATCCCAGGGGCCCCGGGTGTAACTGCATTCTGCAAGATGGGGTTGGGCAAACATCAACTATCTGTAGAACCACCTTTGTGATTATTTCCTGGAATAGAGGTCAGGGCAGGAAGGGTGGGGTAGGGACTACAGAGTACGGACTTAAAATTTCAAGGCAGGATCTTTCAATATACTTTAATATACTTTCTAAAAATTATTTATTCACTTTACATTGCAACATCAGCCCCCTTCTCCCCCCAGCTCCCCCTCATGTAGCCCCCCCATTCCTCCCTCAGCCCTACACACACTATACCCCCACATTAATATACTTTTAAACGCACTGTGTATATAATGTGCTTACAAGCATAATAGCAAATTAGATAAGTGTGTATCATTGCGATAGACAGGTATATTATCAATCACTTCCCCTTGCCCCATTAAGGTTCGATGAGAATATTCCCCACTGGTTTATGTATGCGAACACTTGGCCCCAGGTGGCAGTGCTGTTTGGGGAAGTGATTGAATGACTAGGCAGTGGAGACTTGCTGGAAGATCCCTGCAGGAGATTTTGAGAATATAGAGTCTTGCCTCACTTCCTCTTTCCCCTCCCTTCCCCTCCCTTCCCCTCCCCCATGTCCTCTTCCTCTTCCCCTCCTCCACTTCCTTTCTCCTCCTCCCCCCCACTTCCTCTTTCTCCTCCTCCCCCACTTCCTCTTTCTCCTCCTCCCCACTTCCTCTTTCTCCTCCTCCCCCCACTTCCTCTTTCTCTTCCTCCCCCACTTCCTCTTTCTCCTCCTCCCCCACTTCCTCTTTCTCCTCCCCTCCCCCAGCCTCTCTATAGCCCTTCCCCCTGTGGGTGAAAAATGTGACCAGGCAGCTTTGTGCTCCAGCCACCAAGCCTACCAGCCACCATTACATCCTTGCCATTGTGGATGCAAGCCACTGAGAACTGTAAGCCACAAAAAACCCTTCTTCCCTGACCTGCCTTTAGTCATGGTTTTTTTAATCACAGTAACAGAAAGATAATTATTTCTAGGACAAAATAGAGACATTTAGCTAGATATCATTTGCTACTGTGATTAGACTCTGGGGATTTATTTGTATCTTATAAAATACACATACTCTCAAATTTATATATATATATGAATATTGTGTATAAATATTTAATTTGCTTGTTTTATTACTTTCCATAGTATCCTATTATATATATGTATATATATAATGCTTAAAATATATAAAATATAGTTTTATATATTTTCCTGCAATGCATATAGTTTTCCTGCAATGTGCTATTTATTCTTTGTGTGTGCTATTTATTCTTAACATTATTTTCTGAGAACTCCCTCATACTATTCATATAACTCAAAGTAACTTTGTTGCTTAGTAGTTTATTAAATGAATTTATCACTGCATATAGATCTACCACTGCTGTCCATTTAAGCTATTTCTACATTTCCTCCTTTGAACAATGTGACTCCAAACACTCAACATCATGAGTGGGTATACTGCCATCCCCCTGGGAGTGGAGGCAGGGGACAGACCATTTGGGTTCATTGACTTCAGCACATGCATGCTACCAGCTTGACTCAAAAGGAATCCTCCCAGCCAGGCGGTGGTGGCGCACGCCTTTAATCCCAGTGCTTGGGAGGCAGAGACAGGTGGAATTCTGAGTTCCAGGTCAGCCTGGTCTACAGAGTGAGTTCCAGGACAGCCAGAGCTATACAAAGAAACCCTGTCTCGAAAAACAAAACAAAACCAAAACAAAAAAAATTCTTTGGGGCTAGAGGGGTGGCTCAGCGGTTAAGAGCACTGACTGCTCTTCCAAAGGTCTTGAGTTCAATTCCCAGCAACCACATGGTGGGTGACTCACAACCGTCAGTGATGGGATCTAATGCCCTCTTCTGGGGTGTCTGAAGACAGTGACAGTGTACTCAAAAGGAGTCACCCCAGTTTGCAGTCTCATAATCTGGAAGCGTTAACTCTTAGTTCATGTCCTTTCCAAAGCATGGCATTAGGATGTTTGCCATTAGGATAAATTCAAAATAGAATTTTGTTGTGGTTTTAGTTTGAGTTTCTCTGGTTTTAAAATATGAATAAGCGTGTGTGTGTGTGTGTGTGTGTGTGTGTGTGTGTGTGTGTGTGTGTGTGTGCGTGTGTGTTGTTCAGTGGCAGAGGATTTGCCTAGCCACTTAAGGCCCTAGATTCGATCCCCAGTTTCAGAAGGACTGCAACACACGAGTCAATATATTTTAGACATGAAAAAAACAACTTGTATTCTTGCTTTATGTAAATTGCCCAATTCTGATTTTAGCTTTGTTTTTTATTTGGAGGGGGAATTAATGACTTGATAGTGCATATGTTATTTTTACCATAGCTTCTCTAGATTTCCATGTTTCTTTCTCTTTATTTATAGTAACTATAAAATAAATATTTAGATTGACTTCTGTATTTCTGTATGTTTACATAACTGTCATTTTAAATGTGACCGCATAGAGGGGTTGTGAGTGTCTAACTGCTTTGCGGCTGTTGGCCCTTTCCTGGTTCTCTTTGATGGTCCCCATGCGCGAAACTTCTCTGCCTCTCTGCAGAAGAACCCCATGTCCAAGACTCGGTGTGACAGGCCATGTTTCCACTGGACTCACTCCCATACAGACATGCTCATTTATAGAAATGCTACACAGGATATTTTGCCATCTTTTAACTTATAAACCAGGAATGGTGCTAATAGAATTATTTTCTTTTTGAATTTTCAATTAACAGTAACTTATAAGAATACTTCTGGGCCTGGAGAGGTGGCTCAGCGGTTAAGAGCCCTGACTGCTATTCTGAAGGTCCTGAGTTCAAACCCCAGCAACCACATGGTGGCTCACAACCATCTGTAATGAGATCCGACACCCTCTTTTGGTGTATCTGAAGACAGCTACAGTGAACTTACATATAACAATAAGTAAATATTTTTTAAAAAAGGAATAATTCCAAGTCATTGTATAGTTCCAGTTAATTCTTCCAGGGATACTTAAAAGTTTTGCTGCACTAGAAACATTTTGCTAAGTAAAAGCTTGTCATAGAAGCTTTAAGAGAAACAGAAAAAGAAAATTACATGAAATAATAAAAAAATTAAAAATTTAAGGTAGTATTATGAGGTTCACAGCAACAACAACCAAAAGACCTTTCTTGGTGGAAATTTGGCTGTTGTTATATAGTCATCTTTACAACACAGGTATTGGTGGTAACAAAGACAGGGGGCATAGATGCCGGGACGATAGTTCAGTTTGTACACTGAGTTCGGATCCCCCAATACCCATGCCTTGAAGAGAAGAGAGAAGAGAGAAGAGAGAAGAGAAGAGAAAAACAAACAGATTGGGCACATTTTGTACACACTGGCCATCCCAGCTCCGATGGATCTCTGAGGATCCCTCGCCAGGAAGTCTAGACGAATCTGCAAACTTGTTGTTTAGTGAGACATACTATTCCAAAAAACAAATGGGGATTAAGGAAGAATCCCCGAGTTGACCTCTGGACTCCTCATGCATAAGCAGACACTCCCACACACATCTACGCGTGGGAGTAGAGGGAGATGGCGGAGAAAGCGATGCGCTTCCAAACCCAAGAGACAAGAAGTACATTGTACTCCTGGCTCAGTAGCAGACCTCCGGGTGGACTTTGAATAGCAATTACTCTGGTTATCTCTTCTGTGAAATGGAAGCCAGAGCACGGTGTGCATTCCTGTGCAGATCAAACAGTTCTTAATCAACTGAAGACTAACCCAAAGTTTGCCAGAGCCTGACATTCACCAGCTGACCTGGCGCCACCCTGTGGCGGTAGCATGAACGGTTTCGAAGGCATTTGTCCCTTCCACCTTTAAGATTGATTTGAATTTAAGGAGTGATCATAATTTCAAAGCGCAAAGTGAGATGTCACTGAGCTACTCACTTTTCATCATTTCGCATTTACGTAAAATTTGAGGAATCACTCCACAGACAGGAAAGTTTTAAAATCTAACATTGGTTATCATACATGTGACAAAACAGGAAAATTATAATAATGAGAATTGCACCATAAATGTCTATTAAAAAAAAAAGTACAGTAGATTTATAAGCAATATGGCTAGAAAACTTTTCAGAATGTCTCAAGTCCTTAAAGTTGGGGTTGGGCAGGTTGTAGGTGGGAACAGATCTGGGTAAAAGGTTCACAGCATACAGGGAGAGAAATAGCAACTGTTGCTGGCATTATTGTGCCTATTGTTCAGATGATACAGGACCTAACATGAACTGGAAAACACCCTCTATCTAACTCAGTAATGAGATAGTGAACAGAACCAAATTATAATGCCAGTTTTATTATTGTAGCGTTAATGTTCCTCTTATCACTTATCGAATAGAATTGTGGGACTGSAGAGACGGCTCAGCGGTTTAAGAGTGCTTGCTGCCTGCTCTTACAAAGAACCTGGGTTCGATTCCCAGCACCCACACGGTGGGTGGTGGCTCACAACTGTTCGGACCTCTGAGGCACCAGGCACACACGTGGTAAACATGCACACCCAACGGGCAAAACATTCATACTCATAAAATAAATAAACCTAATTTTTTAAAATTGAAAAAGTAATTGTGTCCACTGTTACTGATTTTAGAGATCTCGTTTTTCTTTTAAAGTCTCAATGTAAATAGCTTTATATTCACAAAAGTAAATTCAAAGAGGAACATCTCCACGTGCCCTATATCCAAACTCCTAATGTTAGTTAGCATCTAAGATTCCTGAAGCCTGGCCGGGGCGGTGGTGGCGCACGCCTTTAATCCCAGCACTTGGGAGGCAGAGGCAGGCGGATTTCTGAGTTCGAGG
>BDUI01000035.1:578053-590372 GCA_002335545.1 Apodemus speciosus | reverse complement strand
CCTGGCTGTCCTGGAACTCACTCTGTAGACCAGGCTGGCCTCAAACTCAAAAAGCCGCCTGCCTCTGCCTCCCAAGTGCTGGGATTACAGGCGTGCGCCACCACGCCCGGCTACTCTTACATCTTATGTGCTATGGGAGGGCTGTAATGACTTCAGAAGCGTGTCAACCCTACCATGCAAGTCAGCGTTGTCCATGTTTGTCACAATAAGTCTCATGCAGACACTTGTCAAATCGCACTGCATCCGCTCAAAGACTAATGACTGGAGTGATGCTAAATGTCTTGATGTCATTTTACCACAACCCTACTAAATGATATTTCAATATGCTTCTGAAATTGATTGAGAATATTTTAGGTAAGTCCTTGTGAAAACAGGTTTAAGTCACTAAACAGCCATTCATGGTTATTGGAGGAACACAACCCTAAACAACTAATTTCTGAAAGGGAACGTAGCAGGGGGAGGAAAATTGCCTCGTATTTGAGCACATAGACAGTAATTTTCTAAGAATACAGCTTGAAATTTTAAATGTTGTTCATGATTTTGGCAAACGAGAAGATGGACAGAAAGTGCTCTACACCTGGCCCATTCTTTGTTATTAAATATATTTCTATTTCTTTTTTTGCTTTGAAATTGCGTCAGAGGGGCTGGAGAGATGGCTCAGTGGTTAAAAGCACTGACTGACTGCTCTTCCAAAAGTCCTGAGTTCAAATCCCAGGAACCACATGGTGGCTCACAACCATCTATAATGAGATCTAACGCCCTCTTCTGGGGTGTTTGAAAACAGCTACAGTGTACTTACATATAATAAATAAATCTTAAAGAAAAGAAAAGAGATTTTGTCAGATATATCAGACACATAGAAATTATATCCACCCTATCATGGTCCATTATATAACATTGGAGCCAGAAAATCTGACAAACCCAGCTTACTAGAACAATATCCTCGTGGTCAGACGGTAAGACTGCTGTTTCCTCTGGGTTGCAAATACTGCAGAAAAAGAAAATTATATTGGTTTAGAGAAGAACTTACCCCAAGAGGACAAACTTGGCTGAGGTACAAGAGCTAGAGCAAGGGGCTTGGAAAGAATTACGAAGTCAGAAAGTCTTTTCTTTCCTCAGCTTATCAGCTCTACACCAAAGGACCTGCGCTTCCTCCCCTGCTAGGAGAGACTTCTTGCTGTTCAGCTCTCATGGTGAAAGAAGATGGCGGCCCACAGCCCTAGGCTCACAGGAAGGCACTTACTAAGCACACAATGAATTGGATACTCAATTGACACTCAATTCCTTCTCCTTTACTAATCACCTGGCTTGGCCCAGGCATCCGTCAGCAACAAGCAGAGTTCAATCCCCTTGTCAAACTCTACAGGTTCTGATTTTCCCACTGGACCGGCTGAAGCTTGTAAATTTTGTCTACTGCAGTCAAGTGACATTAGGCTCTGAGTTCATGGAAAGTATAATTTTCACTATACTCCTTTCATTTTGAGAATTTTACTGGTAGTACATGAATGCATTTTCCTGGTACCCATATTGTACATTTCTAGGCCTTTTTCCTTGAGGGAATCTTTCTGTAAGTATTATTCTACTATTTGTTTTTCTTTTGTCACCTAACCATATGTCTTATAGGTTAGGGCTATGTATTTTTAATGAATTCATTTTCAATGGCAGACAAGCAATATACATATACATTTTTACAGTGAGAAAAGTTCAGCAATACAGATCAATGGGTAGAAAAGTTGATATTCTGATCATATAACTTCTGAGTTGTCATATTTATCTAGGATCATGGATTCTGCAACCCACATCAATGCAGAAGTGTTTATTCATTATTGATTTAAGCTTATTTAAAATACATATACAGAATATAAACATAAAGTCACCCTTCAGCCACCTATCCTAATCCAACTTGCTTCTCCAAAATTACAGTTAACAATTTGCCATGCCTCCTTTTGAACTGTTTTCTGTGTATTTACATACAAAAGTATGTAACTTGGAATATTTTTTTAAATAATTGAGACTCAAAGTATAGAGATTAGACAGGACTCTGATTTTTTTAAGTGTATAGATGTATGTTACAGATGGTCCCACATCACTATGCCCAGACTTAGCAAGCTTTGCATAGAATTCTATATTCAGACATACTGTAACTTAGCTATTCCTTTATTAGTGGACAGTTAAGGGTTTCCTTTTTTTTCCCCCAACATTAAAAATAAGGTGATAGAACTGGGTGTAGGTCAGAGATAAATACTGCAATGTCTATCTCACAGGAAGCCCTGAGTTTTGTCTGTGGTGGTAGGATCTAGAAGCACCTCTGAACCTGTCTTTAAGAGACCATCTACTCAGGTTCCTTGGAGTGAAACCCACCTGGGGGCTACATTGGAGAAGACGAGGGTGGCTGCCAGCCTCTTTCTCTCAGCCACACTCCATGCCTCCTTTTTCTACCACCACATATTCCTACCCATCCACTGCACCTTCCAACTGTGAGAATAAGCCCTTCCTTTCCTAAAATTGCTTTGGTTGGGCACTCCGTCATAGCAACACTACAAGGAACTAATTCGCCGCCCAAAAAGAAAGCAGACGAAAATGAATATACTTCAGTATATTTCTTTATGTTCCTACCTAAGTATATCTTCCTTCTCAAAAAGGAATACAAATAAAACAGAAAGATCCTCCAGAAAAAGAGTTGGAATTACTTGATTCCTGCCAGTAGCTTAAAAGAATGCTGATTTCCACCAAATTTGCAAATACTAGACATCTGCAATTCATTTTTGCATTAGCCTACTCATAGGGCTGTGCAAAGCAATCTCGTCCTCTTGCTCTATAATTTGCTTCCTGTTTACCTGTGAGAAGGGGGCCTCCAGACATGCTTGTTGGCCATGTTTCACCCTCCTTTGGATGAGTTCTTTTTCATCTCTTGCTTTGATGCTATTAAAAAAAAAAATCTGTAGAAGCAATATACTCATGTCGTATATTTTACAAATATTAATAATCCCATTTTAATTTTGTTTGTTATTTTTACCCATGAATTATGATTTTTTTTTTGTAGCAGCCTATGCAGTTAGTCATTCCCTTTGACGATTCAAAATGTCGTGCAATGTTTAGGAGGGTTTTGCCAAAACACCAACACCAACAACAAAACATTTTTTATTTTTATTTTACCGCACCTCTAAGACACCTTTCTTGCTGTTTGTCAAAAGACTGGGAGCATGTGGGTGTTCTAACTTTTGACCAGAACTTTTCTCTAACTTGTAAAGACATCGACATATTGCTCAAAAGTATAACCGTTATAGCAAATCTAATAGTGATTTTCCATGTCTATTTAAGTTAGGAACAACTTTCGTTCTAAGAGCCTACTGTCATGACATCATCCTATATAGAGAATTGACTGATGACATCATCCTATGTAGAGAACTGACTGATAACATCATCCTATGTAGAGACTTGACTGATGACATCATCCTATGTAGAGAGCTGACTGATGACATCATCCTATGTAGAGACTTGACTGATGACATCATCCTATGTAGAGAACTGACTGAGGACATCATCCTATGTAGAGAATTGACTGATGACATCATCCTATGTAGAGAACTGACATGACATTATCCTATGTAGACTTGACTGATGACATCATCCTATGTAGAGAACTGACTGATGACATCATCCTTTGTAGAGAACTGACTGATGACATCATCCTATGTAGAGAATTGACTGACTCAGTGGTGCACATTGTTCTGTTCCAGGTCTCACTTTCTGCTTGTGCTTTTCTGCATTTTTGGCCCCAGGACTCTGCTTTCACTGTGGTGACAACTTTATATTATGTAGGCATTTGGGGCTGTCTTTCACTTCCTTGGTGGCCTAAAACACTCTTCTCTTTGAGATAAACAGTATTTCTTCCAACACAGCTCCACAAGCCATCTTCCTCTGGTGTGTTTCCAACTTCCCTCCAATCTTCTGTAAGAAACAAATCCTATAGAAAGATCGGAAGACTCGCCTGTAAAACCAGCTGGGTCTGGTGACTTTCTACGACTGATTTTTTTTTTCTTTTTTGTACTGACATCCAGTTTTTTCACATGGTTTTCGGATTGTTCTGATCTTCTACTTCCCAATCAGCACAACAGAAGTCTTTACCTGCCACCTAGATTTTCAAATATTAAAATAGCCTTTTATATGCTGATGACTTTGTCAGAGATTGGCTGCCTGGAAAGGGTCTTCTGCTGAATTGTCTCCATTTTCCTCTCCATCTAGGTCCTTTCAAATATCCCAAGTTTTCCATGCGGAACTGGCGGGGGTGGGGGGTGTTAACCACTGTGCTTCACTCTCCACAGGATGTCAGGGAGAGATGGTGACCACCCTTTTCTTACAAAACTCAGGAGGGCTTTCATCTGTGGTGGGCCCTATGAGTGCTTTCAGACCACGCCCCTTGACGTTCTCTGTATCTGTGATGGACTTGTAGTGAAGTTGCACTGTCTCTGCTGAACTTTTCCAAAGCAGGCAATTTTCAGAGGAGGCACTAGTGTCCTGGGATAGATTACTTCCCCCTTATCCTGGGACACACTGCTAATCCCTGCTACTCATAATAAATGGAAGGAGACCCTGGATCTAAGATGCCCAACCGGCCTAGCTATTTCAAGAATGTGTGGACTCTGAACCTGGATAATCACTGAAATTCCTCCAACACTGCAGCTTTCTCTCACCCCTGGTTTAGCTCCAAGTTTGGTGGGACCTTGTTTCTGCATCAAGCCCGCACTGCTTTGTTTCTATTTTTCGACTTAGAAACTTTCAGTTTTTGTACCGCTGATACAGATTTTTTCTTGAGAAACTGATAAGCAAACTATGTTGTTTCCTTACGAGACCAGATGCGAGGGAGGAAATGTATTCAGTTTACTTTTCTGGTCACTTTAGCTCCTCTCCCTCTCTCCCTCCCTCTCGCTGAATTTACATAGTCCTATCAAGTTAATGACATGAATAGTCCCAACAAATAAATGACAAAGACCAGGACTGAATTAGGCTTCCATTTGTGCTATCATTTTGTGTTTTCCCGATCGCTTTGGTTTTTTATACCTGTGTGACTAAGGCAAGGAGAACAACGCCTTGCCCCAACGCCTTGCCCCCATTGCCTCAAACCATTCAGTAAACATCTTAAACGGATAAACAAACGAACCTTGAATCACAAACCACAAAACACGGAGATCAGTAGCACCACCTCTGAAAGGTTTGGTCCCTGTTGATCTGACCAGAGCTTGGACCTCCTCCTGAGAACTCCCTCCCTCAAAATTTCCAGGCTCTTTGTCTTGTTCGTGGCTTTCCTGGAGTCATGGCTTAGACAGAAACAAGTGGACAGGAAATGAGCATTATTTGGCATGGGCAGAAATTGTCGCACTGTCTAACAACAATGTGAAATAAACATCGTGTCCTATATGAGCCCTCTAGGATCTGTGCTAAATAGCCCATCCCTTGGCTGCCATTGTGTCTCTTACGAGAGTGGCAAACCAGAGCCTGTGTCACCTCCCTGACTTGATTGTGAACTTGATTGGCACTTCTGGCTTTTAATAACTTTGCAATAGAAAATACGGCCATTATTTATAATTTATWATTATAATGTATAATGCCGATACACAGGTGTGCAAGGCTTACTCACTTTCCTCAAAATTTAACATCTGGTTCAAGAGAACTGCCTATTGCCAAGCCGCTGGCTTCCTAGAATAAGATTGTTTATTCCCAGAGAAAGGCCTTTTTCTGTTTTGTTCCAGCAACATAATAACCGTGAGTCCTTGAACCTAATAGGTAAATTGTGGTGTGCATAGAGAACTTCCCAAAATACAACTTGGTATTAAGCCTTTTGTTCACCGTGTCTTAGCAAACATGATGTTTTTCCTGCAGCTGATTATGTGTTTCTGTTTTGTGTTGACAACAGGCTGGGCTTATCCTAAACATTAGTTTCCTTACATTTTTAATAAACTACATAAACTTGCAACTTGGAAGTCTGCTTTAAAGCTGTTTTTATACATTCAATCTACATTGAGCCGTCCCACAAAAAGTGTTTACTGAAAAAAAAAAACATTTCATATGATTTAGATACAGCCCTGTGGAAATTTTTCAGAAAATTCTTTTCAGAATTGTCTTAGCAATAAAATTTTATTCAAATATGCAACCATTTTCTCTTACTACTACAAGGAATCTAGAATGTTTTCAGATTGTAGATTCTCAGAAAATTTAATCTGCCTATCTTAAGTCAATAGTAATCAATAAAATCTTTTTTAAAAAAGTAACTTGAAAATTCACATTAGTAGTTTTCACTTAGAATGCTTATATCTGAACCTGCTTAAGACTCAGCCTGCTTACCCAGGAAACAAGATGATAGAAAGTGGGATAGACTCCAGGATCTCAGGGTTGGAGAGAGCTTGTGACAGTCTCAAAGCACCTATGCTTAGGAATACTTTGAAGACCTTTTAGTTCATTGCTTGCGCACAGCTTTTTAAATGTGTTTTCTCACCTACGAGCATAAGAAAAAAAAATTTCTTGGCGGGGTAGTGGTGACACAATGCCTTTAATCCCAGCACTTGGGAGGCAGAGGCAGGTGGATTTCTGAGTTTGAGGCTAGCCTGGTGTACAGAGTGAGTTCCAGTACAGCCAGGGCTACACAGAGAAACCCTGTCTCGAAAAAAAACAAAACAAAAAAAAAAAAAAAAAGAAAGAAAAAAGAAAAAAGAAAAGAAAAAGAAAAAGAAAATAAAATGTCTTAACTAAGTCAAGTCAATTTTGTCAGGCACATCTACCAAGCCATGTAAAATCTATTCTTTATCATGTGGAATCGTAATTCTTTCCACTCCTAGACACAGCTCAGGGGATGCACGTGGCCTTCGCGCCT
Organism: Apodemus speciosus; assembly: GCA_002335545.1. Classification (NCBI taxonomy): domain Eukaryota; kingdom Metazoa; phylum Chordata; class Mammalia; order Rodentia; family Muridae; genus Apodemus; species Apodemus speciosus. The sequence goes on along the minus strand of BDUI01000035.1, from coordinate 583,504 downwards.
TACACTGACATCCTTCTGATTGGTAATCCGTCAACTTGGATGAGCTATGTGGTTCGGTTGTGCAACTAGTCACCCGTTTAAATGTTTCTGTGAAGGTGTCTATGTTTTTATTGAGATTTTTTTCATTTTTATGGATGCAAGTATTGTGTACAATACTGGATTTCATAGTCACAGTTTCCTTTAAGTATATCATATACTCAAAGCACACTCCACAGCTCTCGTCTCTTTCTTGGGTCCTCTCACGCACTAGTCTTCTCCTAGTCCCTCATTTAGCATCCTTCTAGTCTCATGCCATACACATATATGATTTTATGTGTCTATTAAGAATCCTGGCCGGGCGTGGTGGCTCACGCCTTTAATCCCCGGCACTTGGGAGGCAGAGGCAGGCGGATTTCTGAGTTCGAGGCCAGCCTGGTCTACAGAGTGAGTTCCAGGACAGCCAGGACTACACAGAGAAACCCCGTCTCGAAAAACCAAAAAAAAAAAAAAAAAAAGAATCCTAGGATCTGTACACAGTAAGGGAAACATGTAATATCTATCTTTCGGTACTTAAGTTACTGTTGTTTAATACAAGAGTTTCCAGCTATCTACATTCCAATGAAGAACAAGGAAAATGACAAAGATTGCATGATCTCTTTGCATGTAGACTCTATAAGTAAATATATACCTATGGAAATATGTGTGTATACTTACATACATGTGTAAGACAAGAAAGTAGAAGACTATCAGAAGGGAAGAAGGCATCTTTCATGATGGGAAGAAAGGGTAATAAGAAGGGTTTTATATGTGATTAATATTTGTTTTTAAATGTTTATTTAKTTATAATTATGTGTATGGGTATTTTGCCTGCATGTATGTTCATATATGTGCCTGCTGTTCATGCATGTACCATATATACCTGCTGCCCATGGAGGCCAGAAGAAAGCATCAGATCCCTTGGAACTGGAGTCACGCATTGTTGTGAGCTACAGTGTAAGTGCTAGGAATAGAGCCTGGGTCCTCTGGAAGAGCAGCAGGAACTTTTAACCACCGAGCCTCCTCTCCAGCCCCTCCCCCACAATGTGATTGAAATTTAGCATGGTGGACTTTGTACAAGGCCAGTTAACCCACATAGTGAGAGAAAGCCCTTACCCAATCAGCTGAAACCTTAAGAACAAAGGTGAGACTTCGTAAAAAGAAAGCGGCTGTCCCTTAAGATAAGCCCTGTTTAATAAATGTCTCCTTAAGATAGCCACTGATCCTGGGCTGAGTACAAATCTGAAGTACTCTGCCGCTCCGGACTACTTAGCTACTTTCGCGCTTGCTTTTGTCTGCAAAGCAGGATCCGACTACATCCTGACGCCACACAGTGTCAAGAGTTACTACTACTTTATGCCACACTGAGTTCCACTGTTGTAATAATGTTCTCAGACTCTGGAAACCCAACCCTGCTCAGTACAGTGTCAAACAACCTGGACCACTCTCCTCTTTGAGCATTAAAAACCACCCCCTTCGGCTTCTCTCTCTCTCTCTCTCTCTCTCTCTCTCTCTCTCTCTCTCTCTCTCTCTCTCTCTCTCTCTACCTCAGCCCCCCCCGTGTCCGTGTGTGTGTGTGTGTGTGTGTGTGTGCTCTCTCTCTCCCCCCACCCCCGCCTCCTCTCTCTTTCTCTGGTTTCTTTAGACCAGGCTGGCCTCGAACTCAGAGATCCACCTTCCTCTGTCTCCTTAGCGCTGGGATTAAAGGCATATGCCGCCACCACACATGGCTCTCTGATCTCCATTCTACTTCTCCGGCAAACCATACCCCCTACTAAAGATCTGGGTGAGGGACACACTAAAGACAGCTTTCAAAAGGCACACAGACAGCACAGAATCTCTTTCTTTGTGTAGCAAACTGACACTACAGACGCTTTCCATCACACATTTGGAAATTATCTTGCATCAGTGATAAGTGATACAGACTAAACTTAATAAAAAACACCCTGATTTGTATTTGAAGATCCGAGACCCAAAGAAATTGAACGGCTCTTCGAGATTTCCGAAACACTTAACTTTTAAGATGCTATGTAGTGATGTCACTTCCTTCCCTCACCCCTTACCTTTCATACGCATGGATTCATGATGGAGCCTCTGGCGTTGAACTAGAAGGACTAACTTATAAGAAGGGGAAGATTGGAATACAGTCCTCAAAAGGGTTCCAGTAGCGATGGGCACTGAAAGCCATAGCTTCGTCCAAATGATCTATCCACAGCTTTTAAAAGAAGAGGGTCCCTTCTCAAACACACAACTTAGTCCGAGCTGGAAATTCCTTGAGTACTCCCTACACCCATGGTTAGAAAATTCTAGATGGCTTAACCGTGTTCTCTCCCCTTTTGAGTAACGGTCTCTTTATTTGTTCTTGTTCCAAGTTTAGCAGCTCAGCAGAGGGATGCAGCCCGAAGGGCCTGCAGGCTGTGGCGGTGCGGTACGGACTTCTCCTATCCATCTCACAGGCTCATGATGTAAGCTTCTATCTTGTGCTGATACAGGAGCAAAAAGAAAGGCTGACTTGCGACTTTTCTCCTGTTACACTAAGTTGTCTAAACATACTCAGACATTCAACAGTACATGAGTAGCCAGCCATTTGGTCTTTCAGCCAAGAAGGTTGTGGCCTGGTGATTGCTTGGGAGACTATCTGCTTTTGATCAAAATAAAATTCAATCTGTAAACCAATAAAGTTCGTGGCTTATAGAAAGCCTCGGCTCCTATAGTCATAATAAAACTGTCAGCTTTGTGTGTTGCCAGCTCGCTCTCTGTCCTCAAGTCTTCGATAATTCTCACTCTAGCTCTCATTATTTGCCTACTGTTATAGCAAATGGTTTCTATATTTCCGTTGTTTTCTCTAGTGATCTTACTATAGGGTTTGTAAGATAATGTCTTTGAACCTTATTTCCAGGTCTCAAAGAGACCTAGAATGTAGCTAGTCTGGCCACAGAACAGAGCATTATTTTCAGTCAAAATATATCCTTCTGGCCAAGCACCAATAAACACATTTGACAAGCATGGAAAGCTCAAGATTCCTCCAAAATCTATGCCAGCCGGATTAGCATCTGGGGCCACTGCCTTGCAGCCAGCCATCACAATTAATGTAAGGAGGTTTTCATGAACTCGAAAATTTGACCAACTACAATCTGTCTGTCAACTATATGTACGTTAGCCTTTTTTTGTTTTCTATATGCCTCAATTTCCTTGCCTGTTAATTGAATATCTAAGGGGAAAAGCTTCATCCCAGAGCTACGAATAGGTTTTGGTAAATCTACGTGTGTTCCTATAGAGTGGCACTTGGCACTTGTCCTGCAAATGCTGAATTGGGATCACCTGTCATCAACCAGGATATTTAAAGATCTTGTTTTCTTGAAACCTAAACTGAAGTTTATAAGAAAAAGAAAAAAGGACAGTTGTTTCTTGGTCTCTGCAGGAGATGGGTTCTGCACCCAGCTCAATGTAAATGCTATGTGAATTTTGCTGTATCATGTTGCTTAGGGAATAGCAATGAGGAAAAGTCTAGACAGACTGTACAGGCAAATTTCCTTCCACATTTTTAAAAGCCTGAGCTTGGCTGATATTCCAGAGGCAGAATCTATGGATACAGAAGTCAGTGTTTCATATCTGTTTCCCAGATAGATACTGACAGAGAACAAAGGACACCCCCTCAACTTCCTGGGTTAAAACAATGCACCTCGTTCTAGAAGATAGCCTTTTTTCCTTGGGACTGGGGTGTGTGAGATCCACCGGAAGCAAGTGGTATTTGTTATTGTTGGTGGCGATAGTCTGGTTCAGTTTCCAGAAAAGTTTTGGTGTATAGCCCAGAGTGTTCTTGAATTTTCTCCAGCTTCCTAGGTGCTAGGATTGTGGGCGTGAGCCAGCACCGAGAGGTCTCTGAGATCACCATAGTTTTGAGTATTTGCCAGGCCACCTGAGTTCCTGCTTTTCATATGGTTTAGAAAGACAAAGAAGAGTTGATAACCTAGGAGGAAGAGGCGGGAGTCTTACTTCCAGATTCCATTTAGCTTCGTAAAAATGAAAAATCTTCAAAATTTAATTTTCATATTTAAGATTGCATGTGTCTTGGGAAATACGCTATTTTGGAAATAATTCCGTTGAAGAACTAATTCACAACATATAATTTTAGGTCCTCGATACAGGAAGTGTTAAATATAGAAACGAAGGGTTTTACATAGTGGTGTAAAGCGAGGCTGAATATCTGATACTGGAACAAGAAACATCATAGGAAACATTTCAAAGCAGGAGAAACTGGTGGATTAGAAAGCGAACAAACAGCTTTCAAAAGGAAGCACACATAGCCCGGAAATGTATAAAAAGTGTTCACCAAGCTTAGCCATCAGGAGAGTGAAAAAAAAAAATCAAACATCTATGAAGATCTAACCTCACCCCTGATGAAAACGGAATCATCAAGTAAACAATGACACATTCCGGAAAGGAGGTGGGTACACAGGAATCCTTAAACTTTAGTAAACAGCAAAGATGCAAATCAGCGTAAAGGGCCCTAAGAAAACAGAAAGAGGATAACCCAACCATTCCATATCTCTGTATATTACCAGGAAATCTAGTCAATATAGCACAGAACACCGTGATGATTTTACTACTTTCATTGAGACACACAGTGCCTTTTGATGTCAGAAGAGAACATCTTGGTCTCTGTAACTGAAGATACGGGTTGTCATGGGCATCACCAGGATCCCGGGAATCAAACCTGAACATTCTGCAAGAAAAACAAGTGGTTTTAACTACCGAGTCAACGCCCTCCCCAGTCTCGATGGCACTAATCATAATAGCACATGAATTTCTCAGATGTAATGTATAGATTTTTAAAAGCTAACACATGAGAATGGAAGGTGGCCTATTTGGGACTAGGAAGGAGATCACTGTATGTAGGGAGGCAAAGATAAAAGGAAAATGAGGACAAAAAAATGATCCTTGTAACATACAATACACATATGTTCATATGTGCATGTATCATTACACACAATACACATATGTTCACATGTATATATCATTACATTCAATACATGTGTGCAGAAATGTCGTAACAAAATTCACATTTGCAGCAAATACATGGTAATGACTTCTTAGTGTCTATGAATAAGAACTTGAGCAAATGTAAATAATGCAATACTAATACCAACAGAGATGTGCATACTGTACAAGTAATTCTTAAGAGCCGATTAAAATGGTGAAAGCATTACTATTAAAATAAAGTAAAGAACCCACAAGTATGAATCACACTGAGATCTGGATTCCAGGAAAGAGCCCTACTGTAAAATAAGTATGGGCTGGCAACATGGTTCAGTAGGTAAAGACACTCCTTAGGCAAACATGGCCATCTTAGATCAATCCCTGGAGCCAACATACAGTTAGAGAGAGAGAACCAACTTCTCAAAATTAATCAACATTTAAACAAATGATTAGAAG
>BDUI01000035.1:553940-570309 GCA_002335545.1 Apodemus speciosus | reverse complement strand
TCTCTCTCTCTCTCTCTCTCTCTCTCTCTCTCGCCCCCCCTCCCCTGTCTCTTTTCTTGAAAAATGTACAAGTTGTTTTTCTTTTTTGTTTTCACTGATAGATTCTGCTCTTCCCCTCTTACTGGTTTTCTTGTTAAGTTTCAAGAATCTCAACATAAGGTGATTACACCTAAGTGGAACTATTGGAATACAGAAAGAGAAAAGGGACTGGGGTTAGGGGGAGGGAAGAGAGAGGAGGGGAGGAAGGAGAAGGGAGGGAGGGGAAAACTTTAATTAGACACCTCATCTCAACACCCTAGGCAGTAGGTATCTGTGGACAGCCACAGACCTTGCTTTGTTAGGCCCCTATCTGGGGGCTTAGCAATGTTGCACAGTTACTGACATTTTTTTCTATTTTCTTGATGTGGGAAAGAAAATTATGTTATCATTATCATTCTGATATGGCAAGAAGTAAACATACATGGCTTTGATTGAATAGCCTTTCTTAAAACACGGTGTGTTCTGTTAATCTGTGTACATGAGTCTGCTACTACTAGGGGATATTTTTACCTCGTAATTTAATTTTTATATTTTTCTAGTTTGCCTCGGCCTGCATTCCAGCAGGAGTTGCACATGCAGAGTTTATTCCTTGATGGCTCCCAGATCAATTCTACTATCCTTTTTTTTTTTTAATTCTATTAATTCCACCTCTTGCACTTTGTTCTATGATGCTGCTTGACTTCCCAGTAGAATTTCTGCACCACTAACTGTCCTCTCCACAGTAAACATAGCCTGAGGAGCACCGTTGACCTGACCATGGCTTCAGGTTTCATCAACACCCATGGGGGTCAGGCTGTGGGAGTCAGAAGCAATAGCGAACCCTCCAATGGTGTGAGGCAGAGCAGAAATTTTCTGTCAGGAGAAAGTAGCACCCAGCCCCTTCTGATGCATGAAGAGTAAAGAGAGACACTGGATGGCTGTCATTTGGAGGCATTCACCTCCTTCCGAAATCCCATGGTGTAAAGCATTATGAGTTTAAATTCTAGACATTAGACTATGCCAAGATTCCTCAAATTAAGTGTGGTGTTCTCAATTTGCTTCTGAAGTCTTCATGGTTAATAAACCTTCATGTGTTCAAAAGCTATTTCAAGTCTGCTTTGCGCCATACACCACTAGGTTAGTGACTAGGGAAATGGTCATAAACAACGTTCTTGTTCTTTTAGCATTTACAGTCTCAAAGACAAGGTAGAGAACAAGCAAATAAATGAATATTTAGAATTCATTAGATCCTTAGGCAAATGGATGGAAGTAGAAACCATCATCCTGAGTGAGGTAACCCAATCACACAAGAACACACATGGTATGCATTCACTGCTAAGGGGATATTAGCCCAAAAGCTCCAAATACCCAAGATACAATTCACAGACCACATGAAGCTCAAGAAGGAAGACAAAAGTGTGGGTGCTTCGGTCCTTCTTAGAAAGGGGAACAAATATAGAGACTACGTGTAGAGCAAAGACTGAAGGAAAGACCATCTAAAGACCCTTCCACCTTGGGGATTCATCCCAGATACAGTCACCAAACCCTTACACTATTGTGGATGCCAAGAAATGCTGAGCCTAATACAGCTGTCTCCTAAGAGGCCCTGCCAGAGCCTTACAAATACAGAGGCGGATGGTCACAGCCAACCATTGGACTGAGAGCTGGGTGTTAAAGGCACCACTCTGACCCCGATGCCTGCCAAAACAGGAACAAGGAACTAATCCATCTAAAGTCCTGACCCATTTCTCCAGGATCCAGGAAACTTCCTAAATGCTCTAATCTTGCTCTTTGGCTTCTGTACTTTTGCTTCTTGCTAACTCTTCTCCCTAACTGAAATGTGTCAACCAGAGTGTGGTTTTATATATAAAAGACAAAGAATGGTGAGTCTTGGGGCTGCATGATTGGGGCAAGCTCTCCCTGCAACTGCCAGCCAGCAATACAGACTATCTATTAGGCTTTGAGAGTATTGGGTGTCTGGTGAATTTATATTACAAGAAGAACCCAATGATCAACATTTTTTAACCACTCCCCAGTAATTTTATGCAGAGTTGGAGTTTTAGTTGCTCTGGTGTAAAGGTTTGTGTGAAAAGCAATCCAGATTGTGTAGTCTGGATGAAGTAAGAAAACACTGGTACATTTTCAAAAAACAATAAATAAATGATGTCAGCAAGATGACTTAGTTCTCACAGGCAGTCAGTGAATTTATACTTCTAGTACCAATGTAAGAGTGATAGGAGAGAGCTGGCTTTGCAGAGTGGCCTCTGAACCCCGTATATGTTCTGTGACATACGCCCCCCTCACCCAAACCCACACACTGAATATTAACTTAAAAATTAGTATGCATTACTTGATAAGGAATCAGAAAGCCCAGAAAAGGATTAAATCATCAGGATTTTGTTTTAGGAAAAGCACTTAGTAGAAGCTTCTGGGTCATGTGACAAAAATTATTTTCAGCAGCCAAAAAGTAGAAACATAAAATGCACACCCCTCAATGAATGGTTATACAAATGTGACCTAACACAAAAATTATATTATTTATTTTAAAAAGGAAGAAAATTTTGATATGTGCTACAACTTGAATGAACAATAAGCTAAATATCAGTGGTTTTCTACCTCTGGCTCATGATTCCTAAAGGCCATTGGAAAACACAGATACGTGCATTACAATTTATAACAGTAGCAAAATTACAGCTGTGAAGAGACAACAGAAATAAGATTATGGTTGCAGAATCACCACAGCATTAGGAAGGTTGAGAGCCTCTTGCTAAATGGAAAAAAAAAAGAACAGGATAAAAGAATATGATTTCACGTACATGTGTTTCCTAGAACAGTTAAAGCCCTAAAGACAGAAAATGAGGGGGGTAGCTTTAGAGGCTGGAAGCCAGAGAGATGGAGAGATGGAGTGCTTGTTGCTAGCAGACTCAGGTCCAGAAAGACAAACAGAGGGGGTGGGAGAGTAGGTCTAAGATACAAGTGATAGATGTGCAGGAAAAGGTGCCCTTACACTAAAGTGCATCGGTAAGAATGCAAACTCGTGAAGCCATGTTGAAAATCAGTCTGAGATTGCCTCAAAAAAACAAAAGGTAAAACAAAAACAAGACAAGAAGCAAAAACAAAAACAACCAGAAAACCTAGAAATAGAACCACCATATAAACTGGTCACAGCACTCCTGGGCATTTGCCCTAAGGAGTCTGCATCCTGCTATGGAAACACTTGGAATCACATGTTCACTGCCGATCTCTTCACCACAGCTAAGAGCTGGAACCAGCATAGATGTTCAAAAAGTAAAAAATGGATAACGAAAGGTCCCCATGAGCAGGATGAGTAGCAGAGTTTGGAACCGTGAAAGGAGCTGGGAGGAAAAGGCTGTGTCGCCATGAGTCTATTTTCTCTACGGCCTATGCCCAAACTGTGCGCTTGGGCCTTCCCATCAAGTCCCAGGGGTCTACCAAAACAGGAGGTTTATTTGTATCGTTTGGGGAGTCTCTGGGTCCTATCTGTGAATCCTGTGAGTTACAATAACTACAGGGGTAATGAGATGTACCCATGGATGCAATCGTGGTGTGAACGGTGCAGGAGTAACCGGCTGCTTTCTCATTGGCTTTAAGGTCTGCCCCAAAGGAAACAAATATGGCTTGTACGATAAATCTGACCAGGAACTGGTCTGGGGAGCTCACGGGCCCTACCAAAGAACCTTGTGTTGCTATTTTGCTACACTGACATAGCATCAAACTGCCATCTAAATCCTGACATCTGTAATCGTAGATTAAAACACCTCTCAGCCCCATCAGAGATGCTCTTGTGCAGGAGACAGGGGTGATACACAAACTCACTATTTGTCTAAGTACAAAGAACAAATGTCTGTGATTTGCTCTGCCCCAAGAGGGATATCGTGATCAACCTTCACTCACCCCCAAACCCCACCCCAAGGCTCTGGGAAAACCTCGAAGAAGGGGCAGTAAGATTAGAATCACCAGAGGTTGGGGAGGACTGCTACAATATAGTGTCTTCTGGACATTATTACAGGGCTATTATACTCATGAATTCACTGTAGCTATGGTTGCCCACACAAGATCAACAAAGTAAGGCTCCAGGGACTGGAAGGAGCTGGCGAGCCCTCTCCTCTGAACTATGGAGCCATTAACCATTCGTGGCCTGCTGGAGGGGAGAGTCAGCTTTCTTCAGAGGTATGGGCCCATTTAGGCTGAGCACGCTCCTGTAGCTGGGTTCATACCCATCCACTTTTGGATAGCACTAATTTTGGTCTCCGTGGGATATTTCAAAATACAGAGAAGGGAAAGAAAAGAAAGAGAAGGCCATTCAGTTAGGAGGCGGTTAGAAGGAAATATAAGAGAGATCATTGGAGAGAGGTATCAGAGTAAATATGATCAAAAAGTGTTACATACATATATGAAATTATAAATGAATAAATAATTAAAACACAAGAATATAAAAAGGGCAGAAATAAAGCCATCTATAAATAATACTTTTTTAAGATTCTGGGCTTAATGTGATGGCACGTGCCTTTGAGTCAGACAGATCTCTCTATGAATTTAAAGCCAGCCTGGTCCTTTATGAGTTTAAAACCAACCTGGTATACACAGAAAGTTCCAGACTAGCCAGTCCCAGTGAGATCATAAATAAATAAATAAATAAATAAATAAATAAATAAATAATCCTGTTAACATGAATTCTCCACATATTTGGTAGAGTATTGGTATTTTCTTTTGTAAAGTGATTGAACCATGTCATGCAATTTAAAACATCATTTAAAACTATGCAATTTAAAGGTATCATTGTCTGATTATACGTGCTTTTATGGTTTAGTGATTACTTAAAACTTTAGAAAAATAAGAGAAACGTAATCATCTCATTAAAAAACAGAACAGCCCAATATTTTTTCCTAGCTTAACAAATTAATCAAGATTTTTCTTGACTATATGAGTAAGAAGAAAATGTTGTATTAGTACACACAAACATAAAACATGATTAAATCTTGCTTAACTGGAACACTTTAAATGAAACACTTTACAGAATTGAATTTTCAGGTTGAAAAGCAACCTCCTTTTTGTCCAAATGTTTGCCAGTAAGTAATGTCTTTAAATTCTGAGCAGCCTTAAATTATTTTTGGAATATAATTCCAATATATATGAAATCAAATTAATTTATAAATCATATCTTCTGCCTAAATATGGATTATGGGAAACTTAGTGTGTAATAATTATAGGAAACTTCAGGTGGCCCTTAGACTTGAGGCTGCAATACACTCCTCTGGTCATGGAGAGGCCTACACCACACCAGGAAGTGAGTCACCCTGATGGAGGAAAACATTGTTCCTGAACAGCCAGGACTCATAAAGAGGTTAACTGCAACCAGATCTTGCTTTGCAAATGTGTGTGAGAGAATCCAGTTTGGAAAAGGGAGGTGGGTCCCACCTTCTTAGGTGGCCTGGGTCCCACCTCTGCTGCATAGAGGGTGATGAGCCAACAAGCAAAACTCAGGACATTTCCTCACCCTCCTAGTACTTATATCTGGGAGGAGATTAATAGATAAATACATGCTATATTTAACTGACTAGAAGCTACACGTCTTTTCAGTTTCAGGTCTCTAGAAGGGGAATGTGTCTCATGCCATCTGTCCAAGTAAAAACCACTAGAATAATTTTCCTCCGCGAACTTAGTCGTAAATATTTAGAACCACAAACACAACTTGTGTGCGTTGTTGATACCAATAAGTCCAGTTTGAGTATTCTTTAAAACGAACGCCCTTAAATATGTGATTCTTCTCTGGATGAAAGAGGAAAGTGGCTATGTAGACTGGACAGGCTCAGAAATAGAGCGAGGCTGCCTACACTTCATACTAGAAATGAAAGGCTGGAGTTCCTGGAGAAGGACTGCAATCTCATACTTACTGCTTTATAGGCTTCGGAAAGAAAATACCCACAAGTAAATGGAGCTGTGTTGTGTTGTTACTGACATCATGTGTGGAAAATGCATTAATACTGACATCTGAAAGCAAATCAGAAAATTAAGCTCTAAACATGAAGGTTTTTTTTTTTTTGGAGGGTGGGGTTGTTTTTTGTTGTTGTTGTTGTTTGTTTGTTTTGTTTTGTTTTGTTTTTTTATAATAGAGGGTTTCTTTGTGTAGCCCAGGATGTCCTGGAACTCACAGAGATAAACCTCCCTCTGTCTCTTCAGTGCTGGAATTGAAGGTATGCACCACTACCACCAAGCTAAATATTTTAATTATAACCGAATGTATTTATATTGTCTCTATTTTCCTTTTTTTTAAGGTTTATTTATTGTTATATGTAAGTACACTGTAGCTGTCTTCAGATGCACCAGAGGAGGCCATCAAATCTCATTACAGATGGTTGTGAGCCACCATGTTGTTGCTGGGATTTGAACTCAGGACCTTCAGTAGAGCAGTCAGTGCTCATAACTGCTGAGCTATCTCTACGGCCCTCTATCCTATGCATATCAAGGATACAGGAGTTATAGTGTTGTTGCTGTTTTGACTTTTTTTTTTTTTTTTACTAAGAGAGTGCTTTCAATAAAAATAAAATAAAATTCTAAGTGCTGAGACATGTCAAAATTATTTGTCGGAGTTTTATCTCATGAAGGTCGTATAAAATAACAGCGCATATTTCAACTGATAAAAGTCTCAGAATTAATGAAACTCAGTAGCTGGCTCCCGCCAGCATTAAGTTCCATACAGGAAAAGAATCAAGCAGGAAAAGGGACTAGATGGATTGTACGAAGTGCTAGGTAGTGTCCAAAGAAACCCTCTTGAGTCGAGAGCTTTGAAAGTAGAAAGTGGACAGAGACAAGCATGCTGCCGTACAGGGTAGACATTCTCTACACAAAGGGAGGCACAAAAGCAAAGTTTCTCCCCAGGCAACAGGGGCAGGATGCGAAATAGGAAGAGCTTCCTCCGGGAGCTGGAGTCGAATGAGACCAGGAGTACCAGTGGTTGGCTCCTCAAATGTTGGAAGATCTTGGATTTTACATTTAGTGTGATGAAAAGTCACTGTGACTTTTAAGAATGTAAACATTTTTATGTATGTGCGTATGTATGCATGAGGAGCATTCGCATGCCGGAGCCCATGCAGATCGGATAAGCCAACAGGATCCTCTAGAACCGAGTGGCAGGCAGTGAAGAGATGTTCTGTGTGTAGGGGTAGGAATCGAACCAGATTCTCTGCCAAAGAATATTATATTGAATACTGCATAAAGAATTATGTAGATGGAAACTTAGGAGGCTGTTGCACTAATTCATAACAGTTATTAGAGTATTAGTACTGGTGCGGTTGATTAGATTGTTCATGCATCTTTGAATGTAGAATCCATAAGGGTTAGCGGTAAAAGAGATATGAGTCGCGTCTCCAGGGTTAAGTGGTGGCATCTTTTACCAAAGTAGATAAGAGTCCTTTGAGAATCGTTCTGTGAAGGATGTTGGAAAGGTGATTAATTGATTAAGAGTGTGGGAGACCCCTGTGACCCAGCACTCAGGAGCTGACGGCAGGAAGATCAAGAGTTTAAGGCCAATCTGGCCTTTGTAGCAAGTTTGAAGCAAGCCTCAGGTACATAACACTAAAAAGAGAAATGGTATTACACATACATGTTGAAAACTTACATAGGAACCTTATAAAGTTTGTAAATATAGTCCTGGTTACATATAATATTGGAAGACAGTTCTAGGATTTTGCACATTTTCAAGTAGAGACACAGACTTCTTTTATTTCCAACTAGCTTTTCATGGATATTGTCATGATTGACAGCCTGGGAAGATGAAAGCACCTTATTTCCTTGTGGAAAAAAAGGGAAGTCTAGTCCAGGTTCATCCTCTCCAGAGTACACGCCATGACCTGGGCAAGGATTCATCTATATTCATCTACACACTACATGAAGGCAAGGACTGACAGAGCATGCTGCACGTTTTGTTATGTGTTGACTAAGAACAATCTCTGTTTTTGACCCAGGAGTCATGCATTTTCTATCAGCATTTGCGAAACTGTAGTACTCTGATAAATTATCATGCAAGGATGGGAAGATCTTAGACTACTCACCCATTGATAACTGCAGTGACTACTATTCTTGGGTACATACAGTGTGGTGGTTTAAATATGCTTGGCCCAAGGAGAGGCACTATTAGGAGGAAGTGTGTCATTGTGGGCATGGGCTTTAAGACCCTTCTCCTAGCTGCCTGGCAGCCAGTATTCTCCTAGGTACCTTTGGAACAGGAGGTGAAATGCTCAGCTCCACCTGCCTGGATGATGTCATACTCCCACCTTGATAATAATAAACTGAACCTCTAAACTTGTAAGTGAACCCCAATTAAATGTCTTTATAGGAGTTGCCTTGGTCATGGTGTCTGTTCACAGCAGTAAAACCCTAACTAGGAACACATGGGAATATTTATTTTTAACATGAACATAAAGTACAAATATTCTGAACAGTTATTAATTTTTTAGCCACTTTCAGAAGCTGTCGTATAAAAGGAAAAGAAGTAGAGTATCTGACTAAGCTGCAAGTCGAGCTTTACTTCTAGGGAGAATATTGAAGACAGAACCTTGTGGGTCAGAGGAACCACTGAAACAACTTTAGTTGGTATGTAATATGGGAGAGCAGAAGAAAAAATGAACAGTGAGATATTTAATATTGAAATCTCAAGACATCATGAGCTCTATACGGCCTCCGTACAGATGCTAATTTCATCCAGAATGAGGAACAGTGCCATAGTAGACAGGAGGCAGTAGAGGTGGGATAAAACATACCTCATATTTGGAGAGAGTTGCAGATGTCTATGCTACCTGACATGGTTACTGCCTCCTCATCCAACATGTGCCTCAAATAGAAATCAGAAAGCCTCACTGGCCAGAGAACCATGTAGGCAATCCTCACTCATCCCTCCTCCAACTCTAATCCCCGTAGCTGTATCTCCAGCTCTGTGGCAGCCTCCCATTCCCCTCCACTCCAATTACTAATAGATCACTCAGACCTTCTACAGTCATCCTCCAACACCCTTTCTTTTCTCTCAGTTGTCAACATCACTCCCCAGAAACCCTCTGGCCATAATGGCCACAGAATAAATTAGGTAATCTTCATGCTCTCTCTTCTCCAATTCCAATCACCACCACCCCCAGTCACATTCTTAACTATTCTGGCCTTCCCTTTCTCTCTACCTTCCCAAGGTTCCATTCAGATTCTGGTGGCACACCCTGCTTACATCCCTCCTTTATACTCTTTCAGACCCTTAACTCCCCAAGCACATCCCCATTCCAAAGTGTCAGCTTACAGTACCCAGAAACACATTGTACCTGGGACCCTCTCCACAAGTGGCAAAACCTGGCAGAGTCTTAGAAGCACCCTCCTCACCGCCCCCCCCCCCACACACACACAGAGTCACCACACTCTCCTAAGAACCAGAGAGGGCAGCAGAAACCAAAAAATAAAATACCCATTCAACAAAGGCAAGATCAGATATCAGTACCTAGAAGTATAATCAGATCAAGCCCAGATGCCCAGATGCCCAGATGTCATCATAAAAACACAGTAACAGCCAGAAAAATATGTCTTCACTACAGCCCAGCAACCCTAACACAATAATCCCCAATAATAGTCACACAGCAAAAGCACAAGTCAAGGACTTCAAAATGGCAATTATGAATATGGTAGTGCTCCTTAAAGATGATATGAATTAGTCTATTAATGAGAAAACAGACAGTGGGATGAAATGAAGAGAATTGTTCAAGACACAAAAGTAGAGGTAGAACCAAAAGAAAATCTAAAGTAATGAAAAAATGAAAATGAAAATTTTTGAACTACAAACTCTAAGAGGCCACAGATGCCAGACTATTATACCCAGTAAAAATTTCAACCAAAATAGACAGAGAAGGAAAGACACTTTATGATAAAACTAAATTTAAGCTGTAGCTATCTATAAATCCAGCCCTACAAAAGGTGCTAGTCGGATGAATTCACCATAAAGTTAGCCACACCCAAGAAAACACAAGGAATAAATGATCTCAGATCAGCAAATCAAAATCTCAATGAAAAGACACAGACCGACAGAATGGATTCAAAAGCAAGATTCATCCTTCTGCTACATCTAAGAAATAGATCTTAACATCGAGGGTAGACATTACTTTGTGATAAAAGAATGGAAAAGATAGTCCAAACAATAGAAATATGAAGCAAGCTGGTAGAGACATTTTAATATCTGACAAAATGGACTTAAAACCAAAACTAATCAAAAGAGATAAGGAAGGACACTACGGACTCATCAAAGGAAAAATCCAACAAGAGAATATTGGTTGTTTTTTTTGTTTGTTTGTTTGTTTGTTTGGTTGGTTGTTTTTGTTTTGTTTTGTTTTTCTAGAAACATTCAACCAGTATTTATTGACAGCCAGGTACTGGAAAAGATGCAGCTTGGGATTTCACAGGGAATAGAAAAGTCAAGTTCTTCTGGGCGATGGTGGTGAATGCCTTTAATCCCAGGACTCAGGAGGGAAAGACAGGTGGATCTCTGAGTTCGAGGCCAGCCTGGGTTACAGAGTGAGTTCCAGGACAGCCAGGGCTGTTACAGAGGGAAACACTGTCTTGAAAAATGAAAACCAAACCAAACCAAACCAAAAAAGTAGTTAACTTCTAACTCTGGTGGTAAATGATTATAATCTAAGCACTTGGTGTCTGGAGCAGGAGGATGCTGCATTGACTGTTTCAGAAGAGGAAAAAGAAGGTGAGTAGTTAAGTTCCTGCCATTTTTTTTTTAATAAAAAGATTTAGCATTCATTTTAGTTGTCTCTCATTGTTTTTGAGAATTTCATGCAAGTGTTCTATTATTCTATCACTATTAATCTACAGTTTATTCTCTTCAGCATCTTCTGGGCACCAAACTTCCTCTCAAATTTATGATCTCCTATTTATTGATTTTGTTGTTATTGAAAAGCAGCCTTAGTCTGTGGGGATCTGGCAGGATGCATGGGTTAATTCCAATATTCTTGTATCTGTGGAGGCCTGTTTTCTGACCACTTATATGGTCAGTTTTGGAGAAGGTACCATGAGGTGCTGAGAAGAAGGTATGTTCTTTTGTTTTAGGTTAAAAATGTTCTATAGATATCTCATAAATCCATTTGGTCCATAATTTCTGATAGTTTCACTGTATCTTAGTTTAGTTTCTGTTTCCATGATTTGTCCATTGATGAGAATGGATGTTGAATTCTCTCACTTTTATTGTGTGAGTACAATATGTGCTTTGAACTTTAGTAGTTTCTGTTGTGAATGTAGGTGCCCTTGAATTTGGAACATAGATGTTCAGAATTGAGTTTTTCTTGGCAGATTTTTCTTTTGATGAGTATGAAGTATCCTTTCTTATCCTTTTGGATAACTTTGGTTGAAAGTTGCTTTTATTCGTTATTAGAATGGCTACTCCAGCTTTTTTCTTGGGACCATTTGCTTGGAAAATTGTTTTCTGGCTCTTTACTCTGAGGTAGTGTCTTTGACACTGAAGTGGGTTTCCTATATGGAGCAAAATGCTGGGTCCTGTTAACATATCCAGTCTGTCAAGTCTTTGTCTTTTTATTGGGGAATTGAGTCCATTGATGTTAAGAGATATTAGGGAATAGTGATTGTTGCTTCCTGTTGTTTTTGATGTTCTTTTTATGTTTGTGTGGCTATCTTCTTTTGGGATTGTTAAAAGATGATTACACTTTTGTTTTTTGTAGGGTGCAGATTCCCTCGTTGTCTTGGAGTTTTCCATCTATAGTAGTAATGCTGGATTTGTGGAAAGATATTGTATAAATTTGTTTTTGTCATGGAATATCTTGGTTTCTCCATCAATGGTAATTGAGAGTTTTGCTGGGTATAGCAGCCTGGGCTGGCATTTATGTTCTCTTAGGGTCTGTACAACATCTCCCAGGACCACCTTCTAGCTTTCATTGTCTCTGTTGATAAGTCTGGTGTAATTCTGATAGGTCTGCCTTTATATGTTACTTGACCATTTTCCCTTACTGCTTTTAATATTCTTTGTTTAGTGCATTTGGTGTTTTGATTATTATGTGATGAGAGGAGTTTCTTTTCTAGTCCAGTCTATTTGGAGTTCTGTAGGCTTCTTGTACGTTTATGGGCATCTCTTTCTTTAGGTTAGGGAAGTTTGCATCTATAATTTTGTTGAAGATATTTATTGGCCCTTTGAGAATCATCACTCTCTTCAATGTCTATTATCCTTAGATTTAGCCTTTTCCTTGTGTCCTAGATTTCCTGGATGCTTTGGGTTAGGAGTTTTTTGCTTTTTGCATTTTCTGTAACTGTTGTGTCAATGTTTTCTATGCTAATCTTCTGTATCCGAGATTCTCTCTTCTATCTCTTGTATTCTGTTGGTGATGCTTACATCTCTGATTCCCAATCTCTTTCCTAGGTTTTCTAACTCCAGGGTTGTGTCTCTTTGTGATTTCTTTATTGTTTCTATTTCCATTTTTAGATCTTGGATGGTTTTAATTTCCTTCACCTGTTTGATTATGTTTTCCTGTAACTCTTTAAGGGATTTTTGTGTTTCTTCTTTAAGAGCTTCTACCTATTTATCTGTGTTGTCCTTTATTTCTTTAAGGGAGATATTTATATGTCCTTCTTAAAGTCGTCTATCATCATCATGAGAAGTGATTTTACATCTGAATCTTGCTTTTCTAGTGTGATAGTGTATCCAGGACTTGCTATGGTGGGAGAATTGGGTTCTGATGATGCCAAGTAACCTTGGTTTCTGTTGCTTATGTTCTTATGCTTTCCTCCCTCCAACTGGTTATCTCTAATGCTACCTGCCCTCGCTATATCTGACTCGAGCCTGTCCTTCCTGTGATCCTGGTTGTGTCAGAACTCCTCAGAGTCAAGCTTTTTCTATGATACTGTGATTCTGGGATCCTGGGATCCTAAGATCCTGGGTGTGTCTGAGCTCCTGTGAGTCAAGCTATCTCTGGGACTCTGAGATCCTGGTGTGACTAAGCCCCTGGAATCCTGTGATCCTGTGATCCTGGGTATGTTAAAGTGCCTGGGAGTGGAGCTTCCTCTGGCTGCTGAGTTTGTGCACACGGTCCGTTCAGGACACCAGCTCAATCCAAAAGGCAAATATTGCATTTTTTTTTAACATCTATGCATCAAACACAAAGATACCATAGTTCATAAAAGTAACAATATTACAGCTTAAATCACATATTGACCCTCATACAGTGATAGTGGATGACTTCAATAACCCACTCTCACCAACAGACAGGTTATCCAGACAAAAACTAATCACAAATGGTGGAGATAAAGGACATCAAAAACAAAATGGATATAATAGATACATACAGAACATTGTGCTTAAGCACAAAAGAATATACCTCCTCAGAAGCTCATGGAACTTTCCAAAACTGATCATAAGGTCAGATACAAAGCAGAGCTCAACAAGTAGAAAGAAAATTGAAATAACGTCCTGTATCCTACCTGACCACCACAGATTAAAGCTAGGTATCAAAAAGCATAGAAACAACAGAAAACGTACAAACATATGGAAACTCAACAACTATTAAATCGAAAACGGATCAAGAAAGAAACTAAGAAAGATATTAAAGATTATTAGAATTGAATAAAAATGAATACATAACATATGCAAACTGACAAGACACAAGGGCAAGTACATAGCACTAAGTGCCCACATAAAAATATCTGAGTGATCGCATATTAGTAACAACATCACACGTGAAAACACTTTCAAAAAAAGAATAAATAGCCAGGCGTGGTGGCGCATGCCTCTAATCCCAGCACTTGGGAGGCAGAGGCAGGTGGATTTCTGAGTTCGAGGCCAGCCTGGTCTACAGAGTCAGTTCCAGGACAGCCAGGACTACACAGAGAAACCCTGCCCCCCAAAAAAAATTAGAGAAAAAAGGGGCACATAACATTAGACATAAAGGACTCCCATAGAATTATAAGGATATATGTTTAAAAAAAAAACCTGTACTTCACCAAATCTGACAAAAGAGATATAAACCAAGTACTAGAGCCTCCCAACAAAAAAGCAAAAAGCCCAGGGCCAGAGGATGTAACACAGAGCAGTACCAGATTTTCAAAGAAGAATTAATACCAATACTCCTCAAATTATGCCTCGAAATAGAAAAAAAAGGAACAGGTCCCAATTCCTTTATACAAGACTATAGTTACCCTGATGACTAAACAAAATAAAGATTCAACAAAGAGAATTGCAGACCAAATTCCTTATAAACATAGATGCAAATTTTTTAGGAAAATACTTGTAAACAAAATCAAATAACAAATAAAAAAGATCATCTACCATGATCAAGTAAGCTTTAGCCTGGAGACTGAGGGATGGTTCAACATAAATAAATCTGCAAATGTTATCTACTATATGAACAGAATGAAAAACAAAAGCCACATAATCATAAATGCAGAAAAGGCCTTTGACAAAATATATTTTCATGATAAAAGCCTACAGAGATAAGGGATACAAAGGACATACATCATACATATCAAATACCATAATCTGGAAATTTACAAGCCCACAGCCGACATCAACCTAAATGGAGCTAAATGCAAAACATTTCCACTAACATTGGGGGCAGTACAAGGTTGTTCTCTCTTTCTCCATACCTACTAAACAAAGTATTTGAAATGTTGACTAAAGCAATAAGACAAGTGAAGGATACAAATAGTAACAGGAAAAGTCAAAGTATCATTAATTGCAGATGATATGATTATATAGATAAGCAACCCTAAAAATTCCCAGGAAACTCCTAAAAGTGATTTAACACATTTGTTTTGTGATTAACGTCATAGCCTTCAGTGCACAGACCCTGCCAGAAGAGAGTTGGTATCCCAGGAGTACAGACACAGGCTTACAAGCCCACAGGAGGGACAAACTACAGCCAGAGACAGCAAGACCAACTAACACGAGAGATAACCAGATGGCGAAAGGCAAGCACAAGAACCCTACCAACAGAAACCAAGGCTATTTGGCAGTATCAGAGCCCAGTTCTCCCACCACAGCAAGTCCTGGGTACCCCAACACACTGGAAAAGTAAGAGTTCAATTTAAAATCGCATCTCATGATGCTGATAGAAGACTTCAAGAAGGACATAAATAACTCCCTTAAGGAAATACAGGAGACATGGGTCAACAGGTAAAAGCCCTTAAAGCAGAAACACAAAAATCCCTAAAGAAATACAGGAGAACATGGGTCAATGGGTAGAAGCCCTTAAAGAGGAAACACAAAAATCCCTTAAAGAATTACAGGAAAACACAGTCAAGTTAAGGAGCTGAACAAAACCTTCCAGGATCTAAAAGTAGAAGTAGAAACAATGAAGACATCACAAAGGGAGACAACTCTGGAGATAGAAAACCTTGGAAAGAAATCAGGAGTCATAGATGTAAGCATCAACAACAGAATACAAGAGATAGGAGAAAGAATCTCAGGTGCTGAAGATACCATAGAAAACATTGACTCAACAGTTGAAGAAAATGCAAAATGCAAAAAGCTTGTAACCCAAAACATCCAAGAAATCTAGTACAGAATGAGAAGACCAAACCTAAGGATTATAGGTATAGGTGAGAGCGAAGATTTACAACTTAAAGGACCAGTAAATATCTTCAACAAAATTATAGAAGAAAACTTCCCTAACCTAATGAAAGAGGTGCCCGTGAACATACATGAAGCCTTCAGAACTCCAAACAGACTGGGCCAGAACAGAAAGTCTTCCTAGCACATAATAATCAAAACACCAAATGCACTCAACAAAGAAAGAATATTAAAAGCAGTAATGTAAAATGAGCAAGTGACTTATACCAAATTTAGACAATATCTTCCCACAAATTTAGTCCTACAAAGGATAATAGATGGAAAATGCCAACACAAGGAGGGAAACTACACCCTAGAAAAACAAGAAAGTAATCTTCTTCCAACAAACCAAAAACAAGATAACGACACAAACATACAAATAACATCACAAATACAGGAAGCAACAATAACTATTCCTTAATATCACTTAATAACAATGGACTCAATTACCCAATAAAAAGACATAGACTAACAGAAATATTTTTCATGTAAATCTTCAATTTTATCAGAAAATATAATTCCTCTTTCAATTAATTTAGTAATGTTTTTATGTCTCCCATTTTGTCTGCATTATTTTTCATGATACTCTTCAATTTTAACATGGTTTTCTGTATTTCTTCTATTTTATCAGAAATATTTTTCATGTACATCTCTAATTTTATCACAATATGCTTTTAATTCCACCTTTAATTAATTTAGAAAGGTTTTTTATGTTTACCATTTTATCTGTATAATTTTCCATGAAAT
>BDUI01000035.1:525046-541833 GCA_002335545.1 Apodemus speciosus | reverse complement strand
GGAGGCAGAGGCAGGCGGATTTCTGAGTTCAAGGCCAGCCTGGTCTACAGAGTGAGTTCCAGGACAGCCAGGGCTACACAGAGAAACCCTGTCTTGAAAACAACAAATCCAACCCCCCCCCAAAAAAAAAACCAAGAAATACGAAAGGATTTAAAATTTTAATTCTTTAAAATAATAAACTAGTTAATAAACTTTAAAATAATAAAAAATAAACAAAATAAGAATAGATTATGAAGTTTCTAAAATACGCAAAATCTAACTATATTGGAATAGAAAAATGTCTTTAGATTAAAGGGATGACCTTTAGTATTTGAAAGGAGAAAGAAAATTACAGGTTCATGTGATAATCTATAGAAAAATAAAGCAGTGATAAATTAATATTACATGTAAAAAAGCACATGGAAATGAAAAAGAAAAAGGCAAAGGGCAAAGGAAACAAAAAAAACTGTGTTAATAGAATTACTCTAATTGCTATGTTATTGTGTTAAATGTAAATAGAATAAGAACTTCATTTAGAAAGCAGAAACTGTCAGACACAAGAAAATGAGGCTGTCTATCAAAGAACACACTATGCATTACCACGGGAGGATGTACATGTAAATACTGAGAACAGCAAAGCTGGAGTAACAATATTACCATCAGATAAAGGTCAGATGACAAACAGCATTAACAAAGATAAAGGACAGCTCGTCATGAGAACAAGAGTATGCTGACAAAAATATGTGCACCTAGCAKTCAAGAAGCTCAAGTAGGAGAGTCATAAATTCAAGGTCACTCTAGGCCACACAGTACAATTCCTTAAAATAAATCAAAATAAAAAGAATAAATAAGGTTCAATTGTATATGTAAGGCTGGAAATCTAGGGAGTTCAATCTTACTGGATGAACGAAAACAATGAAAATAGACGAAAAACTAAAAATATCAAGAGTTCAAGGCCAGCGTCAGCTACCGTGGTGAAATTTGATAATTAGATAAAAGGAACAAATTCCATGAAAGATACAAAGTACCAAATTTCACTCAAGAATATCAAGTGTAAAGAAATTTAGCCAGAATGCAGAAGGCTGTTATCAACAGACTTGTGCCACTTGGCATTGATGGAGCACTTTATCGAACTGGTGCAGAACAACATTCTTTTCCAGACTGCACAGAACATACACCACATTTCCAGCCCCAGATGAAACCACTGGGATTAGACAGATTGAAAACACACACACCATTCCAACTTTCCTTATTAGCAGTGGGTTTGCTCTCTGATTTCTCAGTTACCCTCAGCCAACCATGGTCTAGAGATATCAAATAAAAGGCTTCAGAAGTAAACAATTCATAAAGTTTAAATCACATACTGTTCTATACGCTGTGGTAAGACATCCTCCTGCACCACTCTGTCCATCCTGAGAAGAAGCATCGTCAGTCCGATGTGTCCACAACATATATACCGTGTATTTGTTGGTCACTCTGTTTCTCTCTACTTCCAGATCAACTGTCAAGGTACCACAATTATTGTTTTAAGCAATCCTCATTTTATTTAATAAGGGTTCAGAAGTGCAGGAATAGCAAGGCTGGCAATTCAGATACGCCCAGGAGTCTAGAAATGTTGCTTCTCCATGATACATTAAGCGTTCTCAACTTGCTAAGGGAGGAAAATACATTGTATGCAGGAGTTGCTGAGATCTATGGTAAATTTATCTTCATAGGCATCTGTTTTAGTCAGGGTTTCTATTCCTGCACAAACATCATAACTAAGAAGCAAGTTGGGGAGGAAAGGGTTTATTCAGCTTGTACTTCCACATTACTGTTTATCATCAAAGGAAGTAAGGACTGGGACTCAAGCAGGTTAGGAAGCAAGAGCTGATGCGGAGGCCATGGAGGGATGTTTCTTACTGGCTTGCTTCCCCTGGCTTACTCAGCTTCTTAGAACTACCAACCCAGAGATGGCAGCACCCACAAAGGGCCCTCCCCCCTTGATCACTAATTGAGAAAATGCCCCACAGCTGGATCTCATGGAGGCATTTCCTCAACCGAAGCTCCTTTCTTTGTGATAACTCCAGCTTGTGTCAAGTTGACACACAAAACCAGCCACTACAATTGACCATTGTCAACTTGACACACCAACACATCACAATTAAGCCTCAACCCTTACTTTCTTACTCATCCCCAAGATCTAAATAACTTTAAAAGTCCCACAGTCTTGCATATTACAATTTCAATCCCTTTAAAATATCCAATATTTTTTAAAATTCAAAAGCTTTTTACAATTAAAAGTCTCTTAACTCTGGGCTCCACTAAAGTACTTTCTTCAAGAGGGAAAAACATCAGGGCACAGTCACAATCAAAAGCAAAAATCAAACTCCAACCATCCAATGTCTGGGATCCAACTCACGAACTTCCAGGCTCCTCCAAGGGCTTGGATCCCTTCTCCAGCTCTGCCCTTTGTAGCACACACTTTGTCTTCTAGGCTCTGTCTACCTGTACTCCATTGCTGCTGCTGTTCTTGGTGGTCATCTCACAGTACTGGCATCTCCAAAACACTGCTGTCTTCCGCTGTACCTAGGCTCCACCAATGGCCTCTCATAGGCTCTCCTCATGACCAAGCCTCAACTCCTTTGCATGACCCCATCAGTGTTGGGCCATCAATTACAACTGAGGCTGCACCTTCACCAAGGGCCTCCATGGCCTCTCACAGTACAGGGCCTCAGCTGCTCTTCACAACCCCTTCATGCCTTCAAAACCAGGGTGACTCTTACACAAAACCAAGTCCAGCCACAGCACAAGACACAACCTTGTCTATCTCTGGAACACAACCTCTGTGTGCTCTCAGAAAACACTTTCCAAAAGATTTCACCTCAGAGATGCTGGTCTCTTCTTAATCACCACTAATTTCTTAGCTCCAGCTAATCAGCATCAACAGTCCCAGTAATACAAAGTTTTCACTTCAGTAGTTCTGGTGTCTTGTTAATCACAACTGATTCTTTAGCCCCAGCTGACCAAAACCACAGAAAATCACAATCAAAACAGCAACGGCCCTGATAAGAGTCTTTAATCTTCCCACTGAAATTTCACAAGCCAGGCTTCTCTATCTTCTGCACTGTTCTCAACATTATCTTCCAAGCTCCTACAGAGCATCCCACAGAGCTCTTAGCATCCCAGTGGCTCTTCTAGCTCAAGGTTCTAAAGTTCTCCCCAAAACATGGTCAGGTTGTCACAGGAATACCCTATTATTCTGGTACCAATTTGTCTTAGGGTTTCTATTCCTGCACAAACATCATGACCAAGAAGCAAGCTGGGGAGGAAAGGGTTTATTTAACTTACACTTCCACGTTGCTGTTCATCACCTAAGTAAGTCAGGACTGGAACTCAAGCAGGTCAGGAAGCAGGAGCTGATGCAGAGGCCATGGAAGGATGTTCCTTACTGGCTTGCTTCCCCTGGCTTGCTCAGCTTGCTTTATTATAGAACCCAAGAATACCAGCCCAGAGATGGCACCACCCACAAGGGGCCCTCCCACCTTGATCAGTAATTGAGAAAATGCCCCACAGCTGGATCTCATGGAGGCACTTCCCCAGCTGAAGCTCCTTTCTCTGTGATAACTCCAGCTTGTGTCAAGTTGACATAAAGCCAGCCAGTACAGCATCTACGAAGAAAAGGGGACATTTTTTTCTAGTCTTGCCAGAGTTCAAAGCCATGGAGCTTGATAAGCATTAAGGACAAAGCAGTGTGGCACTGTCTGTGGACTCATACAGCTACTTGCCAGGAACTCCCCCCACCCCCATGGAATTAAAGAAGGTAGATGTTATCTGCAATAGGCTTGGGGATACAGACTTGAAGTCCTAAGCATTTGGTAAATGGAGTCAGGAGGATCAAAAGTTCAAAATCCCTTTGGCTACAGAGTAAAAATTCAGTAATTAGATAAAATGAAGAAATGCCATGAAAGATATAAGGTACATAAGTACAGGAGCTAGGCCTGGTTGATGCATGCCTTTAATCCCAGCACTAGGGGAGTAGGGGCAGATGCATCTCTGTGAGTCTGAAGCCAGCCTTGACTATGTAGTGAGACTCTGTCTCAAATAAGTTAGTAAGTAGTATGTAATTAAGTAAATAATTAGTATGTAAGTAAGTAGTAAGTGCATAGTTAGTAAGTAGGTTTGTAAGAAGTTAGTAGGTAGTTAGTAAGTTGTTAGTAAGTAGTAAGTAAATAAGTTAGTAAGTAGTAGTAAATAAGTAGTAAGTCAGTAAGTTAAGTTAGGTAAGGTAGGTTAGTAAGAAGTTAGTAAGTAGCAAGCAAGTATGATAGTAAGTAGTATTTTAGTAAGTTAGTAAATAGTTAGGAAGTATGGTAGTAAGCAGTAAGTATGTTAGTAATTAATAAGTAAGTATGTAGTCAGTAAGTAAGTTAGTAAGTTAAGAGACTGGGGAGAGAGTTTACTGTTTAAGCTGTTGCTGCACCAGGAACAAGTGTAAGAACTGGAGCTCAAAGCCCAGAAGCCATGCAAATAGCAAAGAGACATGGTCATTTGTCTGTGATTCTGGTACTGAGACTAAAAGGGAGGAGGGGGTCCCCAAGAGTAAGCTTAAGTAGTTAGACTCACAAGCTAGACTCAGGGTACCCAGGATTATCTGAGAGACCCTGACTCAAACAATAAAATGAAGAGAGATCAGAGAAGACATCCAACACCAACCTAGGACCTATAAAACACACACACACACAAACACATATATACACACCATACACACACATGTACAATTATTAACACATACAGGGATACCAAGAGATTCAAATAAGCATGCATACCATACATATACATAGATAAAATATAATTAATAAATTATATATTATATTATATAATTATATTATATTATATAATTATAAATTAATATAATTAATAGACATTTTAAACAAAACTGTATTGTGAACAAATTGAATTGGGTAATTTCAAAATTGCCGCAAGAGAATTCTGGCTACAGTAGCTACAGCTACTGTAACTACTGCAAAATATTCCCCAAGAACAATAAATTTAATAGATTTAAATGGCTGAGTGAACTATTAACAGATACATGTAAAAGTCCAGTTCCTTGTAAATCCACTTGTGAAAATGTAACAACTATGAATCACATTAAAATGAGAAAGTATTTGAAATAAGAAAAAAAATGTAAAAACAACAAATACAACTTACAGGATACTGCCAGATAGATCAACAGTAAGGTTGCCTTTAAATAATCATGCTGGAAAGAAAAGCGCCGCCAGGAAGCTACAAAAATGGATCATCTTAAAAAAAAAAAAACAAAAGCCAATTAGCAGACGGAGGAAGAGATGAGCAAAGATATGAGCAGATGTCAATTAAGTAGGAATGGTCAGACTACCAGGAAAATTGGCCAACTAACAGCTAGATCTGTGAAAATAGGAGTGAAATTTGTAAACTACTGTCTACGCTGAATAAGAAAAAGAAATTCCACAAAAGATTAGATTTCTAAAAATATAAATACCAGAAATAAAACAAGAAACCACTATAAAACCAACAGGTTATAAAGAAACATAAAATACTATTATGGTCCACGTTATATTAATTTGATAATTAGACAAACTTAGTAGCTTCCATAGAAGAGACCAAAGTAAGAAATCACTCCAGGGTAAATAAAAATTCTAAGCAACACTTTATGTCTTATACTGAATGTGTGGTTTAAATTTTTCTACAAAGTAATTCTGACTTAAACAGCTTCCCAGATAAACTCTACCTAGCTACAATAATAATGATGATTTTGAGGGACCCTAAGGGCTTTTTCAGTCCCACATTCTCCCTACAGCTTCTTCCTCCTGCTGGGGATCAAGGCTAAGCCAAGTTCCCTTCTCCACCCAGAGGAGCATTTTTGAGTAAAAAGTTCTCAGAATATACTGACTGATAGTCACCTGACCCTCTGGAAAGTCCCAGGTAGAGTTCAAATTCGCTTGCTTTGCGGAGTCATGCTCGCTAGCCAATAGATTTAAAGATCACTATGCTTAGCTAACAAGTTTGAACTGTAACCTTGCTGATGTAACCTGTGCCCCTAAAAAAGTATAAAAACTGCTTATAATAGCCATTCGTGGGGTCGCCTTCTAGTCACTTGCCTTGAGGGACTAATTGAAGGTTGACCCAGAAAATAAACCTCTTGGTTTTGCATCAATCTGCATGTCGGTGTCTCACACGGGGGCATCTCAAAGTAAGTACCACTGACCGAGGGCCAGGGTCTTAAAATGTGGTTCTTGACAAACTTGGAGACAAGAGAAGGGACACATCCAATTCATATCATAAGGGCAGAGTTCTCCCCCATACAAAAGCAAAAATATCAGAAAAGGAGCACACGCATTAAAAAAATATTCAGGGCCGGGCTGTGGTGGCACATGCGTTTAGTCCCAGCACTTTGGAGGCAGAGGCAGGTGAATTTCTGAGTTCGAGGCCAGCCTGGTCTACAGAGTGAGTTCCAGGACAGCCATGACAACACAGAGAAACCCTGCCTCAAAACAAAAACAAAAACAAAAACACACAAAAAATATTCAATGAAATACTAGAAAATATGAAAGTGATGTTAATTAATAATACATCTTTTTTTTTCTTTTTTTTCTTTTTTTTTTATTTTTTTTATTTTTTTTTATTTTTATTTTTTTTGGTTTTTTCCGAGACACGGTTTCTCTGTNTTTCTCTGTGTAGCCCTGGCTGTCCTGGAACTCACTCTGTAGACCAGGCTGGCCTTGAACTCAGAAATCCACCTGCCTCTGCCTCCCGAGTGCTGGGACTAAAGGCGTGCGCCACCACGCCCGGCAATAATATATCTTTCTATCAGGCGTGTAAGGCTCATTGACGTTCTGAACGCTTACCAAAATAGGGGATGATGGGGAGGCCCAGTGCAAAGGCACTCAGTACCACGTCTGACAACCTGAGTTGGATGTGTATGTCCCACATGGTAGAAGGAAAAACTCCCACAAGCTGTCCACTGACCTGAACAGGTACACTGGGGCATGTGTGTGAGCCCTCAAATAGCAAAGAATAATAAATTAGCCAAAATCAACTCATCAGGTTAACAGAAAAAGCAAAAAACCCTGCCCTATATTCATCTCCATAGGCAGAAAAACATTCAAAAAGTTTAAAGTACCTCCCAAGCCTGGCAAATGAGAAATAAGTGGGAACCTTGGGGCTGGAGAGATGGCTCAGTGGTTAAGAGCACTGACTGCTCTTCCAAAGGTCCTGAGTTCAAATCCCGGCAACCACATGGCGGCTCACTGACACCCTCTTCTGTGTCTGAGGTCAGCTACTGTACTTACATATAACAATAAGTAAATCTTAAAAAAAAAAAAGTGGGAACCTTTTTAAACTCATAAAAGATTTCTGTAAAAATTACCTGACCATATTGCAGATTGTGCTGAAAGTCTTAGTCTCCTCGTCACTACAATTAAAGTTAAGGCAAGAATGTACATTTTTGTAATTGTTATTCATTTCAATTAAACAGCTATTGTTCTCCAGTAATAAATTGTCAATGCAACTAGACAATAAAAATGCATACAACTTAAAAGATGAAACTGTTTGAATATGTAGGTGATATAATTATTCATGCCAAAATGGCAAGGAAACTATAATTCAAAACAAAATACTAGGATAATATATTTTAATAATAAGAGTGTGGCAGTATACTATACCAATATGATAAAATCGATAAAATATATTCCAGTAATATATAGATGGTTTTGTATGTCAACTTGACACAAGCTGGAGTTATCACAGAGAAAGGAGCTTCAGGTGGGGAAGTGCCTCCATGAGATCCAGCTGTGGGGCATTTTCTCAATTAGTGATCAAGCGGGGAGGGACCCTTGTGGGTGGTACCACCTCTGGCCTGTAGTCTTGGGTTTTATAAGAAAGCAGGCTGAGCAAGCCAGGGGAAGCAAGCCAGTAAGAAACATCCCTCCATGGCCTCTGCATCAGCTCCTGCCTCCTGACCTGCTTGAGTTCCAGTCCTGACTTCCTTTAGTGATGAACAGCAATGTGGAAATGTAAACTGAATAAATCCTTTAAATAAAACCTGTGCCAGCTACATAAGACCCTGTCCTACTGTCTTAGGGTTTACTGCTGTGAACAGACACCATGACCAATGCAAATCTTATAAAGGACAACATTTAATTGGGGATGGCTTATAGGTTCAGAGATCCAGTCCATTATCATCAAGGCAGGAACAGGAACATGGCAGCATCCAGGCGGTCCAGGTATAGGAACAGCTGAGAGTTCTATATCTTCATCTGAAGGCTGCTAGCAGAGTATTGACTTCCATGCAGCTAGAATGAGGGTCTTAGGACCCACACCCACAGTGACACATCTACTTTAACAAGGCCACACCTACTCCAAATAGTGCCCCCTGGGTTGAGCATAAATAAACCATAGCATTCTACTCCCTGGCCCGCATAGACTTGTTCAAACATACGCGTCTATAGGGGCCACACCTAAACATAGCATAATGCAAAATACATTTAGTCCAACTTTAACAGTCTACAGCAGTCCCAACCATGTTAAAAGTCCAAAGCTCAAAGTCTCTTCTGAGATTCATCCAAACACTTAACTATAATCCCCAACGCAAGACAGGAAACCAACTGGGCAAACTCCACACTCTGCATCTCCATGTCTGATGTCAAAGCAGTCTTAAGATCTCCAACTCCTTTTTCATCTTTGGGGCTGCAACAAACTTCTTTCTCCTGGGCTGGTTCCACTCCCATTAGCAGCTTTCCTCAGCAGATATCTCAAAGCTCGGTCATCTCAAAGAATTTGGGGCCTCCAAGGCAACTTCTGTGTTACAGCTTCTTGTTCCAGTGTCTGGGATTCACACATGATCCTCTGGGCTCCTCCAAAGGGCTGGCACCACTTCTCCAGCTCTGCCCTCCATAATACTCTATGCTCTGATTGACCCACTCCATTGCCACCGCTGTCCTTGGTGATCATCCCATGGTACTGGCACCTCCAATACACTGTGGTCTATTCCTGCAACGGCTTCACCAATAGCCTCTCATAGTGCCAAGCCTCAACTTTTTTGCATGACCCTTCAGTCCTGGGCTGTCAACTGCAACTGAGGCTGCACCTTCAACAATGTCCTTCCATGGCCACTGAAAGTGCCAAGCCTCAGCTGTTCTTCAGGATGCTTTCATGCCTTGGAAACCAGTACCACCTTACACACTACCAAGTACAGCTGCAGCAAGAGATATAACCTTGAATATCTCTGGAACACAGTGTGATGGTTTGTATATGATTGGCCCAGGACCTGACCTTATTAAGGTGTGACCTTGTTGGAGTAGGTGTGTCACTGTGAGTGTGGGCTTAAGACCCTCACCCTAGTTGCCAGGAAGTCAGTCTTCCTCTAGCAACCTTCAGATGAAGATGTAGAACCCTGAGCTCCTGCACCATGCCTGCCTGGATGCTGCCATGTTTCTGCCTTGATGACAATGGACTGAACCTCTGAGCCTGTAAGCCAGCCCCAATTAAATGTTGTCTTTTATGAAACTTGCATTGGTCATGGTGTCTGTTCACAGCAGTAAAACCCTAACTAAACTGTGCTTCTTTGTCATCTCAGAAAAACACTTTCCAGAAGATTTCACCTCACTGATGCTGGTCTTTTCTTCACCACCACTAACTTCTTAGTTCCAGCTAACCAGCATCAATTGTCCCAGTAGTCTCCTTCTCTTAACTATAAAGCCAGAGCCAGAAGGCCAAAGCTACTGAGGAGCTAGAGCATGGCCCTTTCTTCTATTACATTATCACTAGCTTCCTCTTTTCCAACTCATTCACTGCCTAGATCTTGCTCTGTAGATTGACCTCGAACTCAGAGATCTGCATGCCTGTCTTCTGAAATTAAAGGTATGTACAACCACGCCTGGATTTAGGCTTTTCTTCACCTTGAACTCAATCTGTCTCAGGCTAGCCTTGAACTAAGAGATCTGCTTAGCTTTATCTCCTGTAATTAAAGGTGTGTACCACCATGCCAGAATCTACATTTGGCTGGGTAGGATCTTGCCCCAAAGTCACCACTCCATTAATTCAGTTTAATATCCTTGAACACAGGATTCAGCTCCATTTCACTTCCTGGTAACCCTTTAATACTTAAACTATATATTTTATGTTTTCCATTCCTCAACTTGCTACACTTGTTTAAAATGCTCTTCATGAGACATAGCCAAGTCTATGATGGGCATTTCTGAGACTTTCTTTACCAATGCAATTAATCTGAGTCACTTCACCATAGCTTCAGGCAGACTCTTCAGACAAGGGCAAAAAAGCAGACATGTTCTTCACCAAAATACTACAAAAACAGTCTCTAGGCCACATCCTGAAACTTCTTGGACCAGGTTTGTACAATTCAAAAAGCTCTCAGTAACAAAATCTTCC
Organism: Apodemus speciosus; assembly: GCA_002335545.1. Classification (NCBI taxonomy): domain Eukaryota; kingdom Metazoa; phylum Chordata; class Mammalia; order Rodentia; family Muridae; genus Apodemus; species Apodemus speciosus. The sequence goes on along the minus strand of BDUI01000035.1, from coordinate 531,447 downwards.
ATATTCCTACTTGGATAGCCCATTAAGCCCCACTTAAAGCATTCCACTGCTTTCCAAATCCAAAGTCCCAAAATCCACATTCTTCTAAACAAAAGCTTGGTCAGGCCTATCACAGCAATACTCTACTTCTGGGACCAACTTCTGTCTTAGTTAGGGTTTTACTGCTGTGAACAGACACCATGACCAATTCCTGTTTTATAAAGGACAACATTTAATTGGGGCTGGCCTACAGGTTCAGAGGTTCAGTCCATTATCATCAAGGCAGGAACATGGCAGCATCCAGGCAGTCCTGGTGTAGGAACAGCTGAGAGTTCTATATCTTCATCTGAAGGCTGCTAGCAGAATACTGACTATGATGCAGCTAGGATGAGGGTCTTAAAACCCACACCCACAGCAACAAGGTCATGCCTACTCCAACAGGGCCACGCCTTCGAATAGTGCCACTCCCTAGGCTGAACATATACAAACCATAACACCTCCCTACAGAAAAGGATTGAGAATATAGGGCAATGTTAGAATGCTGCCCAGCAAATATAAGTTACTGAGTTCAAATAACAATACTGTAGATAGATGATAGATAGGTAGATAGAAGATAGATTGATAGATAGATATTTGATACATAGCTTAGATAGATACACAGACACATGTATGATAGATAATAGTAGATACATAAAATAGTACAGTAGTAGAAATATTGAAATACATCCAACAAAATGCTGCAGAAATTATAAGCACTAAAGAAGTAAATGAAAAATATCTAAATATTTGGAATGAACATCGTGCCGATGAACTGAAAAACCAAAACTTACTTGCTTTGGTATCAATCTGTAAGCTTAGTTCCAGAATAACTTGGGAGTTTCTGAAAAAAAGAATAGGGTCAGCTAATTCTAAAATTTGATTAAAAGGTTCGGCATTTATATTGTTGAATAGGACACTCCATAGCATGTGTTCTACCCTTAGGTTTGATCCTCATACCCAAAATCAATAAACAAAGCAAAATTCATATAGCAATGCAAAGATATCAAATGGACAAAATGATTTTGAAAAGGAAAATCAGCAAGGTTTTATTTCATGGTTCTATGATTTAGTAACTACATTACTTGAAGTGAGAGAAACTGGTTGAAAAGTAATTGAATGGGTTGATGAAATAAGACAGAGTATGTAGAAGAAAATCTAGCACACGTCATCAGTAGATTTTCAAGAAAATTCCCAGGGTGGCTAAGTGGAGAAGAAAGCCTTTTCAAGAAATAATATTGGAGAGAAGGAATGTTCACGTGAAACCCAAACAATAATAACCTTACTGAAGGAACACACATGTAATTCCTCAAGATCCTGAGACAGTCAAAGATAACATTCAGTAACCGAAACCACAAAACTGGATGACTTAGACTTTATTGACGCCAAAATTTTTTCCTCATCTTCCTATTGGTAACAATAATAAAGTGCAAAAAATAAGAGATTAAAATAAATCAATAAGTGAGCTCTGAACAGTAAAAGAAAAGTGAGTAAACCAGAAAAAAAAATAATAAATCAGACTTGGAGAAGGGACTAAGCTAGGGGAAGCTCATTAGTGTCTGTTGTGACTGTGCTGGTTTTGTAGTCCTTCCCAAAGTTAGACAAGACCGTAATGTTCACAGTGCATAGCTTTGTGCACTGTGAATTCAGATGCTGATTGCTGTGCTCAGAGATCTGGTTGCAATTCAAACATTGGCATCTCTATGATATTTGAAGCAACTCCTGTCTTGATGTACAAAAAGTATTTTCTAGCACCACTGGTTGGTTAATAAAGAGCTGATTCAGCCAATGGCTGGACAGAAGAGCCATGCAATAGAGAGATCTAAGGAAGCAGACCACCTAAAGTGCTGTCAGTCCCCAGAGTCATGCATTTATGGCATAGACACAAAGTTGCAGAGCAAATCCCAATGAAATTAATTGAGACACCACTTAAAGAAAAGAAGAAGGCATTAGCCTCTGACCTCACCAAGGTTAAACACCTACTACAACGGAATGTCAGAATTCTCAGGATGGTAACAGAATCCCAGATCTATATAATCTGAAAGGCACGATGTTCGGGATACAAATCCAAACTACTCATAAAAATTAGTAGAGGAACATATAATCCATTTTCAAGAGAAATGATCATTAGTAGATGCTGGCTCAAGGGTTATAACAATAATGGCTATGTGATTCAAGATATGCACTATGGCTTTTGTAACTCACAGATGTGAAGAAGTGCATGTGCAGATGAGTGAAGAAGAAAGAGATTTTCACTGTATAAATAAACCACACTTTAAAAGCACATAAAATATTAGAATGAAAGCATATGGGGGCTAGAGGTATGGGTTCACGGTGTAGTATGCAGTTAGCATTTCTGAAGCCTTAGGTTCAATTCCTGGAACCCCAAAATATGTTTTAAAAAATGTAAGCAAAGTATCTCACTGGATAGATCAATATCAGAGCCCAGATGGCAGAATATAAACATTTAGTGGACTTTGATTTAGGTAAAAAGGAAGAAAATTTTTGATTTTAAAGAAGGAGAAGGAAGAAGAAAAGGAGGAAGAGGGGAAAGAGAAAGAGGGGCTGAGGAGGTTGGTTAGTAGATATGAGCACTTGAATGAGAATGGGCCCCAGAGACCCTTACATTTGAATACTTGGTCCCTAGTTTATGGAACTGTTTGGGAAGGGTTAGGAGGTATGGTCTTGCTGGAGGAGATTTTTCACTGTGGGGTGGACTTTGAGGTTTCCAAAGTTTAGACTTGACCAATTAGCTCTCTCCAGTGCTGCATCGGAATGTAAGCTCTCAGCTTCTACTCCAGGTCCACGTCTCTCTGCCTGCTGCCATGCTCCCTGATATGATGGCCAGGGGCTCTAGCCCTCTGAAATCATAAGGCCCCAGTCAACTCTTTCTTGTACACGTTGCCTTGGTCGTGATGACTTGTCACAGCAATTGAGAGGTGATAAGACACAATGTGAGCATGAACACGTGGATGGGAATCCCTGGAATCTCTCCATGAAATGGGACACAGAGACAAGAGAATGCAAACTCATGGAGTAGCTATCCTGGTGTACATGATGGAAACATAACAATGGAGCCTTGCCTCAAACAAATACAAGTAGAAGGCTGACGTCTAAAGTGTCCCTGACCTCCATGTGCACAATGCCCGCACACATGTGACTGTGCACACATAGAGACATTTAAAGGGGTGGGGGGGCTGGAAGATGGATCATTGGCTAAAGCGTTTGCATAGGACCTTTGAATCTCTACGCCCCTAGGAGCATGGTAGCACCTGTCTGTAATGCGCTGCTAGGGAATCGAGACATGCAGCTAGTCTAAATGAAATGGCCAACAAGAGACCCTTTCAAACAATAACAAAATAACAATAATACTCATAAGGGGAAGAAGCCATCGAGAAAGGCATCCCCGTATCAAATCTGACCTCCACACATGCCCTCAGAAGTTAACACACCTGCACACCCATGTGTGCACACATACTGCACACCTCGCCACACTCATACCACCATACCTTACATATATTATCAAGATAATCCACGATATAAACAAAAACAGACAAACAAATAAATAATGACGCCTGGGAAACTTGTGGGGAAATATTGAAGGTCTACTGTACATGTACATGGAATTAGAACTCGAGAAGTTTATGAAAGATGAAGTTGGAAAAAAAAAACTTAAATCAAGTGATGATCAAAAGCATTACGAATTTTGGAAAGGACATAAATGAACAAATTCAAGAGGCTCATAGATTCGAAGCAAGATAAATTTAAAGAAAAACTATGTCCAGACATATGATAATCTAAGTGATAAAAGGCCATTTTGTCCCATCAGATATGGCCATTAAAATGACACATTCACACAGAACAGCAATGATTTACACAGCTGCGGACCCATCGTCAGGAAGGACTGGAGCCAGATGACATGGACCGACATCTTTAAAGTGATGAATGGAAAAATTAATATCAGCCGAGTTCACATGACCGACTGAACACTCAGTATTTAAAGTAGGGTAGGCTTTCGAATAAATAAAGTGTAAAAGAATTCACCGCCATCAGTCCTGAACTATAAAACATGGTCAGAAAGAAGAACCGTAGACCTAAGTATGTGATGCTATGGAGAAGTTCAAATTTAAGAATCAAACACCAAAAATAATAAAGAACAAAAAGAAAGTATTTTCCCCCCTTGGGTACTGTGGAATATTTTTAGTTCTTTTAAAAACATGTTTTATTCTATTTATTCATTTACTCATTTATTTGTCTGTGTGTGTGTGTGTGTGTGTGTGTGTGTGTGTGTGTGTGTGTGTGTGTGGTGTGTGCCTGAATGTGTACAGTTCACTGCAAGAGTTGCTTCTCTCCTTCATCATACAGGTCCCAGGGATTGAACACAAGGCATCAGTCTTGGCAAGTGGTTTTATCCACTGAACCATCTCAGGAGCCTTGCTTAGTTTTTTTTGTTTTGTTTTGTTTTTTGTTTTTTGTTTTTAAGATTTATTTATTTTATGCATGAGTACACTGTCACTGTCTGCAGACACACCACAAGAGGGCATCAGATTCCATTACAGATGGTTGTGAGCCACCACGTGGTTGCTGGGAATTGAACTCCAGACCTCTGGAAGAGCAAGTCAGTGCTCTTAACCTCTGAGCCATCCCTCCAGCCCCTTGTTTAGGTTTTTATTTGTTTATTTATGCTAGGGATCAAATCTAAACTCTTGCACACACTAGGCGCTCTATAACTAAACTACATTGTCAGATTCTAAAATTTGCTCCCCACCCCTGAGTGCTAGGAATTCTCAATGTTTTAATGTATATTTGACCTTTTAAGCCAGAAGTTATGGGACAGATACATGCTGTTTATCTGCAACATAAAAAGTAGTATAGGGCATATCCTGCATTGCTGAAGGTGTCCATGTTTTCTATCAAATGGTTGTTACAATTTGGACATAAAGTGTCCTGTGTCTCAGGCTTTGTCCCCAGCTGGCAGTGCAATTTTGGAGGTGCATATCCAGATGGAGTGAGTCACTGTGGTTTGCCCCAAGTCCCCTTCAGCCTTTCCCTCTCTTTGCCTTCTTTCCTTCAGCCACACACTCCTGACTCCACACTGCTCTGCCTCACTAGGGGTCCAGAATCAAGACATTTAAAACTACAGTACAGAACACTACAAACAAGAGCCAGAATACGATGTCCCTCCTTTTATGTCTATCTGTTTCGTCAGGGAACTTGTGTAGGATGAAAAGTCCTACACAGTAGGTAACACGCTATTACTTTTATGGAGTAAAAATAAATAATTATTATTTAATTAAAGACTTCATATGCGCCAGGCAGTGGTGGCACACACCTTTAATCCCAGCACTTGGGAGGCAGAGGCAGAGGCAGGCGGATTTCTAAGTTCGAGGCCAGCCTGGTCTTCAGCGTGAGTTCCAGGACAGCTAGGGCTATACAGAGAAACCCTGTCTTGAAAAACCAAAAATAAATAAATAAATAAATAAATAAATAAATAAAATAAAGACTTCATATGCGATAGTCCTTAAATACATAATAATCCTAAAGCAAATACCTAAAAAAAAGAAAAGAAGTCTATCTTAACATACTGCATCAAGGCTAGATGGTACGTGCATGAAATCCTACTACTCAAAGGGCAAGCCTGAGCTAGGTGGTGAAACCGTGTCTCAAGCAGGGGCAGGGGAGTAATCTTAAAACCAATAGACTTGTTAAAATAAAATTGCGAGAAATGTTGAAATAATCCAAAGGTGGATAAGAAAGGGAAGTCAGGGACTGAAGACAAATAATAAACTGGCTTAATAAACCCAACCGTACGAAGCGTAATGGAGTGAGTGCAAACACCTCAATTAATAACCATTCATACGCTGCCTGCAGGGGATCCATTTTCAATGTGAAGCACAATCAGATTGGAAGTACGGAGAAGGGGAAATGCGCTATTCAGATAACAAGCAAAACCTGGGTAGCTGTCACGGTGCCAGAAGGTGCTCTGTAGTCCACCGTGGGTCTTACCCAGTGCTGGGTCTTACCCAGTGCTGGATGGAACGCACTACGTAGATACTCACCTTCTAGGCAGGGTGTGCGGGGGTGGTGCTGCGCCTGCAGGAACAGAACTGGGGTGGGAGGGGAAGAGGGGGGCTGCTTTCTAATTGCATTTGAGACCTGCTCCACAGGAAGGAATTCATACCTTCTGCTATAACCCTAGTCAATAGGATTTGGTTTCAGACCCTGAATAATGCACTGAGGGGCATATTTTACATATCAAAGCAGACCTGGGCTCCAGGTTCTCCCAGCATTCCTCAGTCCTACCTTTCCCCAGAGGTTCTTTCCCCAGAAGCTCTTCCCTATGTAATCCAGACCTCTCTCTCTCTCTCTCTCTCTCTCTCTCTCTC
>BDUI01000035.1:423212-435326 GCA_002335545.1 Apodemus speciosus | reverse complement strand
TGTCCTGGAACTCACTCTGTAGACCAGGCTGGCCTCGAACTCAGAAATCTGCCTGCCTCTGCCTCCCAAGTGCTGGGATTACAGGCATGCGCCACCACACCCAGCTTGTTTTTGTTTTCTGAGGTAGATGCCATTTCTTTCTTTGTCTATTTTTCTTTGGCCTTAAAATCCCTGTTGAGGTGCTTTGTCAGAAACTCTTTCCCGACCTTACCTCTGGCTGAGTGAAACCATTTCTTCCTCTGCAGTTCTAGTACTTGCTTGCACTTCTGTGACTGCATGCCTCCACCTGATTATAAGCACTAGATTTCTTGTGTGGCTTCTCTTCTAGCCTGTGAGCTGTCTTGGACAAGGTCCGTACTGACATAATCAGTGTCCAGTATAAATTGATGACTAATCAATGCTTGCTGAATGATTCGGGCAGAAGGGAAATGTGAGGTCCTAAATGATTTAGATAATTATGATCCAGGAGATTAATTACATTAAAACTATATGTGTTAATTCAGTCAAGTAGGTTAAAAAAAATCACTCATTAAAATGTTGTAAACATGAAATAACACATGTGACCTTTTTAGCTTCATCCAAGATTGGAACATTTAGACCAATAGTATTATCTTAAATCTAGTAACTAATTCCAGTTCTTTTTTGAACTCTGTAGCAAAAGCCAAGTTCTCATTTTATCCTCTTTGGAGATTTGTTACTGTTGAGATAGGTCTTCCTATGCAGGCAAGCAAGTCTCACACTCATAGAAATCTGCCTGCCTCTGCTTTCCCACAGGGTGGGATTAAACGTGAAAGCCTTTTTCAGTAGACGTGATTCAAATGATTTCTGCCAAACTTAGCCCCTCCCCCCAACTTTATAGTTCAAACACCGATTCATTCAACAAACGTTATTCTTTATCGAGTTGCTAACAAAACTAGTAGAAGAGAAAGTTTAAATAGGCATTGGGGTGCCTTCTGGCATGGTTTTAATATTTTTTTCTTTTCATCTTCTAGTCTTTTCAGAGAAGACCGGAGCACCCTTCAGGCTGAAGGAGCAGTCGACGAAAGCAGACGGGCTTCAGTTTTGTGAGAACTGTTGTCAGTATGGCAACGGAGACGAATGCCTTTCTGGGGGAAAGTATTGCAGCCAGAATTGTGCTCGGCATGCCAAAGACAAGTAGGTTCCTTTCTCTTCCATCTCTAAAGTGGGTCGGAGACGTCAAGATCCTGGGATCTCAGGAGACTGTGCCCCATAGTACACCTGTTCCCCTTAAGCCCACCCTTTAACTTTCCCTCCTGTAACAGATGCGCCCTGACCCCTGCATTGGGTGTAGTGCCTTCTCTCACACCTGGTCCATCATAGTAGCGATGTGCTGTCTCTGTGGTTGGCCACTGTTACCATTAATTTAATTGTTTACAATGAAGAGCGTTTAGGTATTCCTGACCATGCACACAGTTAGATGGTACTGATATTCATAACACTTGTTTATGTTTTCGGAGTCCTGAGTAGCTCCCTTGAAACACCATACAGAGAGCGAAGGTGCCACTGATAAGGTGGACCGTCAGCTCCTTGGAACTGTCCACTAGAGATCATGTAGGAAGTCCTCATAGGGTGGCTTCAGTGGACATACAGTAAGTGCTGTGCCACCAACCCATCCAAGGACTATCCAACAAAACACAGTTTAGCAAAATGATGCATTTCTTGCATATAATAATATAGGACAAAATAAACACCTTTGATATTCATTTTTAAGTGTAGTTTAACTTTTAAAAATCATATTTATATGGATGTTTTGCCTACATGTATATCTATGTGCCGCATACATGCCTCAGAAGCCAAAAGGGGTCTTCAATTCCCCTGGAACTGTATGTAGTTATAAACAGTTATGAGCTACCATGTGGTGCTGGGAATTGAACCCTGGTCCTCTGGAAGAGCAAGCATTGTTCTTAGCTGTGGAGCCATCTCCCTAGTCCCTTTTATGTTTCAGTGGAGATTCACACATATACTAAACAATACAGAAATTGCTGATTGTTTTGTATTGACAAACTGATTCTTTACAAATTTACCATTGGTCTTTTCTACTAGATTTACCAATCTTAAAATTGCTACTAGGACTTTGATTTCTAGTTGCCCTGGAAACATATATCTGTAAATAATTGATTCTTTTATTATCGTGGCAGACAAGTAATTATAAACTCATTAGGACCCATGCCATAGATATTACTAGTAGCCTTTTGAAACTGATACATAAAATAATTTCTAGTTTCTATGCATGCAGACAGATCTATGAGCCATGATTTAATGTTCTTTCTATGTGTGACAGGCTAATGTCTGTGGACCACTTTTGGTAATTAAATGTTTCCTCTAGAGAGCATTTTTAAAATAATTTTTGCATCCATAGTCCACATGTAGATGTCTCATCAGTATTGTTTCCTGTCACTGTTTTGGGGTTATAAACACAACAGAGATCAAAAGGACGATCGGGATGGAGGCGAAGATGATGAAGAGGATCCTAAATGTAGTCGGAAGAAAAAGCCAAAATTGTCTCTGAAGGCTGACTCCAAGGAGGACGGAGAAGAGCGAGATGATGAAATGGTCAGTAGCCCTATGTGTCCATTCAGAGGCATGGGCAGCCATCTTGGGCTTCCATTGGCCACCAGAGCTGTTCTGGAGCCACTTGCTGGAGTTATTGAATGCTAGTTCAAAGATCATTTCTGTCTGAAGAGTCCATATCACTATTCAATAGACGGGCCATATGGAGGACTAAGACATGTAGCAGGAATAAGGTCCTTCTTCGTGAAGACATTGTGCTTTGGCTAGGGAGGCATGATAAGCAAAAGAACTGACATAAGTTTCTCCTTAGTGCTATGTTGGCACGACAAGATTGGCTGACAAGCTTACGTCAGCTATGAGGGGAGGGCTCCGTGAAAGACAGGAACACTGAGATGTGAACAGTAAGGAAGAGCCAGCATCATGGAGGTGCGCAGAGGATTAGGGCAGAGCCAGTGAGGAAGCTGAGGTTAGTGTGATTGGATCAGGTCAACTTTGTGGCTTCCCAAATGTAGTGAGAAGATGCTGGGAAGTTAAAGGCAAGGGGATTTTTTTTTTTGTTTTTTTTTTTTGTTTTTGTTTTTGTTTTTGTTTTTCGAGACAGGGTTTCTCTGTGTAGTCCTGGCTATCCTGGAACTCACTCTGTAGACCAGGCTGGCCTCAAACTCAGAAATCCGCCTGCCTCTGCCTCCCAAGTGCTGGGATTACAGGCGTGCGCCACCATGCCCGGCTAGGCAAGGGGATGTTGAGTTTGATATGTTTTGGCATGAGCAGTTTGCTTTGACTTACCCAGGTAAGCAAGGGTAGAGTCAGGAAAAGCAGTTAAGATATTGCAGTGTGATAGCTCTTCCGTGAGGTTAGGTTAGGTGACTTTTGTTAGAGGTGGGGAGGGTTCTGAGGGTACATAGAAGAGAGGAATCGGGGATTCTATGAACTGTACATTTCTGGATTGAACAAATGCCCGGAATGTGAATGCAAGGGTGGATGGAGAAAAGGTTCAGCAGAGGCCTTTTGGGGCATGCAGAGTTTGTTTCGCTTGGTACCTGTATGTCTCAGAATTGTTAGGCAGCCAAAATTGTTAGACAGAAACATGAAATCAGGAAAAGGCAGCCAGAGATGGAGGGTGGGGTTATTTCGAGGGATGGGGGTTGTCAGTAAAGTACTTGCCCCATGAATATAAGAACCCAAGTTTAGATCTCCAGGACCCGTATAAAAAGGTAGGTACTATAGCTTCTGCTTCTAATCCTAGTGGCTGTGGAGGCAGGAGGATTCCTGGAGCTCATTGACCTGAAGTGCCAGCCACTAGGAGATCCTGACTCAAAGGAAGGTGGAAAGAACTTGAGGAATGATCCACAGGGCTCAACGCCACTTCAAGTTGTTCCTACCCCTCCTCACACACTGAAATAACCTTAATCCTCCAGGCTCGAGCAGAATGGAGCTTGAATGGGTGTAGACATCAGCAGCGTAGCTGCGGAAAAGACCAGTAGGTGTGAGGAGGAGAGCAGGCACAGCATGGAGCTAAGACCAGGATGTGTTTAAGGAAGAAGGAGCTCTTCCCAAGAGCAACTGGAAATGCTCTCTTCCAATGACTCCCGTTCAAAACCCACGTGCTCTCAAGTAGCGCATAGTGTTGCTTTACGAGTTAGGAGGGGAAACAGATACAAAGATAGATCCACAGCAAAAGGCTTTTTCACAGACCCCAAAGTTTTCCTGGAGACCAACCTCGTGAACCTATAAATTCCAAACTTTTTTTTTCTTGCTCTAGGAGAACAAACAAGACGGAAGGATCCTGAGGGGTTCTCAGAGAGCCAGGAGGAAAAGACGTGGGGATTCGGCCGTCTTAAAGCAGGGTGAGCTGATGATGGGAAAGTTGTGCTAACTCGGTGGTCCTGAAAATGTGTCACAGGAGCTGTTCGGTCTTTTACCGTACTCCACAGTCACAGAGAATTCAGAGTTTCTCTTTGATGTGGTTTTCTCCATAAAAAACGAAAGTTTGAGGTAGCAGTTTAGAAAAGTTAGCTATTTTTTAAGTTTTTACCATGTATGTGTGGAATACCTTCTTTTATTTACTAGTATATCCCATCAGATGGTAGTTCCTGCTTCTGCCCCTTTGCCAAAGCCTCTTTCCTTGCTCATTTCCCAAGATGTTGCATGTTCTCTTGTGCTCTCTCCAAGATGTTGCATGTTCTCTTGTGCTCTCTCCAAGATGTTACATGTTCTCGTGTGCTCTCTCCAAGATGTTACATGTTCTCTTGTGCTCTCTCCAAGATGTTACATGTTCTCTTGTGCTCTCTCCAAGATGTTACATGTTCTCGTGTGCTCTCTCCAAGATGTTGCATGTTCTCTTATGCTCTCTCCAAGATGTTACATGTTCTCGTGTGCTCTCTCCAAGATGTTACATGTTCTTTTGTTCTCTCCAAGATGTTGCATGTTCTCTTGTGCTCTCCAAGATGTTGCATGTTCTCTTGTGCTCTCTCCAAGCACATCCTCTGAGAGTGGTCCTGTCTCTTCCCCCTTTCCTTCAAGGCAGACCTTATTAAATCCAGCTCTTAGGCCTTCCTCCTTGCTATTTGGTTGGATAGACTCTTCTTCTTTTTGAGATTGACTCTTGAGTCATTTCCACATAAGCTCCTCTCAGATTTACTCCCCATAGCCTGATGCTTCTGCCCTGCCAGGTCTTTGCTCGAGGTCAGTGGAGATCTATACAGCCCAGCTATTAACCCACAGGCCGACACTCTTCCCGGCGGGGCTGTGAACCCAGCGACCATGCATCCGTGCGCAGAGGCACGCAGTGCTATTCATTCCATTAATCTCCCAGAAGGAGTTGGAAATATTTCTACCTGTCTCCAGCTCACGGCAGAACTTCCATGCCCTTTAAGATAACTTTCTGTCTGGTTGGTTGTGTATGTGACTAAGGGAAGTAAATTAAGTCCCCTCGTCTCTCTGTGTGGAGTTTCCTCTTCCTTCAGTGTCTCTCTCGTTTCCTCCTAAAGCCCTCTCGGGATGAGATTCGGAAGCTGTGGCTCCTGTGCACCTTTCAGTCAGTATTTCTCTTTTGTAAACGTTCAAATTCCCTTCTGTTATGTGCTCCAAAGTGCTTTACACGCCCCTCTCCATGGACTGGTGCTGCTCCTAGTGAGCCTGTCACATCCCTCCCCTGTTCCGGCACCGCCACATTTAATCCAGAGCCTTCTGATCTTTATCACATCCTACATTTTTTTTTTGTACTTAATGAATATGCCTGTCACTACACCAGTGTTTATCTCATTTCCAAGATTATCAGATATTCGATCACCACCACTCAGTGCATTATCCTATTCCCAGCCGTTCATGGCGTGGGAACAAATGCACGTGGCCACTCCGATTCTGTAAGATTTTACTTTCTTAGCTTCTCTGGGCGTCCTGCTGGACTATTCATGTATGCCAAGTCCCTTCCCTTGTGCGCCATCGACGTCCCAGTTACCGCTCCTGTGGAAGACGGACCAGGAAAGGAGAGACATGGCGGCCATGGGAAGGAAAGAACCAGAAATCCTGGTGGTTGCCCAAGAGAGATGTCCTGGATCATCTCATTCATTTGGTTTCTCGTCTTTCAGGCTTGCCTCCTAAAGGCAAGAAAACTTGGTGCTGGGCGTCGTACCTGGAGGAGGAGAAGGCCGTGGCAGTGCCTACGAAGCTGTTCAAAGAGGTGAGAGTCCTTCCACAAGTGCTGGGATTACAGGCGTGCACCACCACGCCCGGCTTAGACTGTCATTTTAATTTTACGGTTTGAAGAGTATTTCATTTCAGGTCATCGATCCTTCCATCTTTGTTTTTTTTTTTTTTTTTTTTTTTTTTTTTTTTTAATATGCTAAGCCATAGTATTTTAAACTTAACATTTATTCCATAAAAAATTAACTTGCTCTCTATTGTTTTACACACAGATGTTTTTATGGTTTTTTTTTTTCTTTAATAAAATGATGTTGCACACCTGACATTTTGCATGTGTAGGAGTATGTCCATTAGAAGACTCCCTAGAGTTAGAATTGCTGAGAGAAGGGCCAGCTGTTTGTAGACAGAGTAGTGCCCCTGCCCGAGTCTGCTTTCATAGGGCACAGAGCCACCAAGTTCTCAGGCCCTCCCAGTCTACCAGGAATATAACCTGTGTGGTTCTGGTGGGCAAAGTTGGCTGTCTTTTCAAACCTGTAAAAGAAGACGAATATTGCTTTTTATGATTTTTCCTTCGTGTGTCTTTTCATCCTAACTGTTCATTAGTCCTTTCCCTTGGGAGTTTTTAGTAGTTTATTAATTTATGAATCACCTTTGAGATGGTACGGAAGGAACACAGGACCCTGCTCGCACTAGGGAAACTTGCCTCGGGGTGACGACCCCTGCCCTGAGGATGGGAATTGTTCATGTTTCGAGGTGGTCCTGTGGGTGAGGTAAAAACGCTTTGCATTTCAGCACCAATCCTTCCCATACAACAAAAATGGATTCAAAGTCGGCATGAAGCTAGAAGGCGTGGACCCGGAGCACCAGGCCATGTACTGTGTCCTCACTGTGGCTGAGGTGAGCTCTGCCTTGTATTTGGTTGGGAAAAAAAGATGATGATGACTGATGTGCCTTGATGTGTTTATAAAAAGAGAGAAGGGGGGATCTGTTCTATGGGGGGGGGTAGTCAGGTATGAGGGAAGGGGGTGCCTCAGCGGGCCTGTGTCTAGCTATCCCTTCCCCATGAGGAACCAGACACAGGACAGTATAGTATGGGGGGGGGGGGAAGTTCAGAGTGTAGTAAAGACAGAGGGGGGTGAGTAGAGAAGTAGAGTCTGGCCATGACCATGGAGAGCTGGGGAGGGAATGGGAAAGGGAGGAGGAAAGGGAAGAGCCCAAGAGGGCCAAAGATCAAGAGAACAATAAAGCAAGAGAAAGAGAGAAGCAAGAGAGGGAGGAGGGGGCAAGCAGCGCCTTTTATAGTGGCCCAGCCCACCTGGCTGTTGGCAGGTTATTGCAGGGAGGGGCATACGTGGCTGTTGCCAGGTAACCGTAGGGTTTGAAGTGATGCATTTGAGATACTATAGACTTCGCCATACTGTATGTTCCTTGACAAATATATATGAGATTTATCTGTGAGAGAAAGGACTTTGGGGTAGAAATTAACTCCTCTATTTACTTCTTTATGGTTCTTTAGGAGCCCAGAGCCTTTCCACAGTGCTAAGCAACCAATGTATATATGTTGCTTACATATATACACACACTTATATATACATGCATACATATATATGTATATATGTTATTATATATAAATAATATATGTTATATATTATTTATATACATATAATTATGTATATGTATATATATATACACACACACTTATATATAGTTATACATACTTACTTGGTATTTTGGAATGTCTCTGTGATGGTTTCAAAAAGGAAGCCAACACAACACACATACACACACACACACACACACACACACACACACACACACAATGCTTGCATTATATTACTGAGAACACTTTTTAAATTTCTTTTTCTTCCTCTGAAGTACTCCTTCCTTTGAACTAAGGTTATGGATCTTTTAAAACCTTCTCCCCAAAGGAATAAGGTGTAGGTAGCTTTAGTTACTGTGGAGTGTGGTGTTTGCCCAGTGCTGACTGGCTGTGTTGCAGACATGATCTTGGGAGGAAATAGCTGCAGTGTTAGGTGCTTTTGGAGGTGCGGTCATGGTGCCCTAGGCCTGGGTGTTTAAGTGAAGGATCTGCAGACAGGATTGAGTTTGAAGATTCAGTAAATAATAAACGCTCTAAAGAGATTTGTGTGTGAAAGAAGGAGCTGGGGGCAGTGGGGCTGATTTAACTCCTGTGTTTACTTCCTTGTGGTACTGAAGAGGAAACCCAGAGCTTCACACAGTGCTAAGGAGGCAGTCTATTACCAAGCTGCGCATCTGGTCCCAACTCCTGTATTTTTACAAGTTTATTTTACTTAGTGTAGATTTTTAATTGTAAACTCTGTCTGCTCTTTGTTAAAATTTCAGAGTCTAAAAGTACTGATCTCTATCCCATCTGCCTCTTGCCAAAGTCTAGAGAGCGCCCTTACAGTTCCTGCTTGCTTCTAGATACCTTCTCTGCACCTTGAATTATATATATTTTCCTTCTTTACATGTAAATGTTACATTATGCATAATCTGTCTCTTGCCTCTGTGACATATATACACATTTACTGTTTCACCATTGGATCTTGTTGAAAGGGTTTTGTAGTGAAAGAGTATCTTAGTGATCTGGGCTGAGGAATACCACAAAAATCACACCAGCAATAGACCTCATGCAAGAGATTCATTGGGGCCTTTGAGGGGATAGAATAAAAGTTCAGCAAGCCAGACAGAGGTGGCACAGGCTGTACATGGTGGTGGCAACAGTGGAAACGTTGCGTTGGCTGTTAGTGACATGTTGGTAGCAACTGAATTGTATCTATTTCTATAATGCCAGGAGGATGACTTGAATCCTGACTCCGCATAGCGGGACCCTGCCCCCACCCCATATCATCAACAATGTTGTTGAATGAACAGCCTTTCTTGTCTAGTCTCTGCTTGTTTCTACTCAGGCAGATCTGTAAGAATCAACCTCGAGCTTCAGAGTGAAATGCTGTGGACGTTGTTTATGACATCATGCGACAGTACTGCCATGGGTTCCTCCTGCTCCTCTTCTCAATGAGGCCATGACAGCTTTAACTAGATTTCTTTGAGTTTGTCCGTTCTTAAATCTCACCTACAATGTATGAGAATTTGTTTCCCTAAGACTAAATAGCAGTTGTGCTTTTGTTTTCATCTGCTCCTCTGCCCCTAGAGGCCAAAAGAACTGATGGGGTCCTGATACCCAAGGGTTTGCATCTTTACCCAAGGAGCAGAAGGGGTAAAGAGTCCTCCGGAGCACAGCTGGCCCGGTGGTGGGAAGGTGGGAAGACGCCATGTTGAGCAATTATCAAAGGGACGGAGATTGGTAGCTGTGGGGGTTGTCGAGGCAGAAAGGACTGGCATGAATGGTGAGGAAGGGAGTTAGACTCCTGAGGGACTCCTTGGTGGAGGGGACATTCTTTTGTAGTGGAGAGAGCCCACATTCCACCAGAGTTCAATTTCTTTCTTTTTTTCAGCCTGTAGACTCTAGCCACTTTGCATAGCCTCCTGCCTCGGTTTCCTGAGTGCTAGGATTACCTACCAGGAGTTGATTCCTGTGACCATTCTCATTCAAGATCCTTAATATCCCTCAGATTAGTTTATGGGAAACAATTGCGCCTTTGAGGAAATGCAGGTTAGGTTCCCTGTGTAACTTTGGGTACTTTGGTTAGCACACACACTTGTGTTTGTTTGACTCCCTGCTTATTCTATTATCAGTTTGTAAAAACTGAACTCTTTCATCAGCGAACACTGCAGTGCTCACGTGAACGGAGCTCCCTCCCATAGCACTGTTCTGTGTTCTACGGCCTAGCGTTCTGTGAAGCTAGAGGCTAAGGAGTGAAATCACCAACTGAAAGGAAGAAGATGTAGAAAACTAAACAGACAGCACCCAGGGAAGACAGCACCCTTACAGGAGGGAAGTCCCCATGCAAGGGTCCCTGCTAGGTCCTACCTCATTACCACTGATTCTCATGTGCTTTTGGGTTAGAAATAAGTTTTAGCAAGCAAGTGAATTCATAGGCACAGAATTTATGAATGTTGGAAATCAGCTTTATTTATTTATTTGCCCCAGAAGCATTTACCAGGTTAGGTGTGGGTGCGCGCTTGGAAGCTTGGGAGAGGTGGGTTTGCAAATTGGAAAGGCTGAGGCTTACTTCCTATGGTTAGACCTTTAATGCAGGAGTTGAATGGTGGTTCCTTGTGGACCCAGGTTGGTGGGAGCACAAAGCACACACACAGACATACACCCCACAAAGACACACCACACACACACACACACACACACACACACACACACACACACACACACACACACACAGGAAATAAAATATAAAAGATATTAAGCCCTCGGACCAGAGAGAAGGTATTGGGTAGGGCTCGGTCTTGGTCAGAGGGGACAGGATAGAAGTGTCTGAGGTGACCAGGGTAAGAGATAGTGCACACCAGTGGGTCAAGCCTTGGAGAACCAGAGTATAGGACTCAGATGTGGATAGGGAGAATCCTTAGGGAAAGGAGCAGCTCAGAGGAGTCTTCAGGCAGGGAAGCCGAGCATATAGGAGGTCGTTTTCCAAAGCCCGTCATTGCAGAGGACAAGAGAGTTGGGGAGGACAGGCTCAGCACCGGACCACACGGGACTAGAGGCTCTCAATGAGCTTAACTTGTCTGAGGGGTGTGGGGACTGCTGCCTGCTAGGCAGCGTAGACAAGAGACCTCTGACCCCTCTGGGCAGGAAGGGGTGGAGGTGGGGTTGGTCCTCATCCCTCCTGAGACAATGCGTTCCCCAGGGAACCCAGTGTTGCCTAAGACACTGGGATAAGTGGGCTTAACTGGAAATTCTTATATGCCATATATTGATGTGTTTTAATTAAAATGTAACATGCGGCACATCATTCCCTTTCTTTGCTCCTTTTCCTTGGTTCCCACTTCCCAGACGAAACAGTTGTCAATATTTTGCCATATTCTTTAATGTCTATGTGCGTCTGTGTGTCTGTATGTATTTGTGTGTGTGTCTGTGTATTCTCTAATTATGAATGTATATGTGTATATATATTCATGGATACCCATATAAATATGTGTATAAACGTCCACACGTTTTTAGAAGGAGATACACACACATGTAAAGACCCGCATAGTCTTCCGACAGGATGGCTCTCCTTGTGTAATTTGGTCTGCCACTGGAATTTAAATAGAACACCTTGGAGGCCTTTCCATGACAGTAGCTACCACGACTCCCTATTGGGAGATCATAGTGCTGGCTCTCCCGGAAGCCTCCAGCTTCTTGTGGGTCCTCACAGTTGTGTGACGAGCACCGCACTGCCAAGGCCTTCATCTCCGTAACCTCCCTAAGTACGTGTCACATGTGGTACCTAAGCTAATTTATTGTGGGGTGTGTGTGTGTGTGTGTGTGTGTGTGTATCTGCATGTCTGTCTGTGTTCGTGTCTGTTTGTGTGTATATGTATGTATATCTGCATATGTCTGTGTATCTATGTGTGTCTGTATATGTTTGTGTGTATCTGTGTATGTGATTTATATAAGTCTCTAGATTTATGTATCAGTGTGTCTGTGTGTCTCTGTGTGTATATGTCTATGTGTCTGTGTGTCTGTATATCTGTATGTGGATGTATGTGTGTCTGTATGTATTTGTTGGTGTGTGTATGTTTGTATGTGTATTTGTGTGTGTCTGTATGTGTGTATGTATATGTGTATGTATCTCCATGTATGTGTGTGCGTGCACACACACTTATTTTAACTTACTCTACCTGGTTACCTGTTTCAGGTTTGTGGATATAGGATAAAGCTTCACTTTGATGGATATTCTGATTGCTATGACTTCTGGGTAAACGCAGATGCTCTGGACATCCACCCGGTAGGCTGGTGTGAGAAGACCGGCCATAAGCTCCGCCCTCCAAAAGGTACTGCTGCCTTCCCCACCCCCC
>BDUI01000035.1:408050-420560 GCA_002335545.1 Apodemus speciosus | reverse complement strand
AGCTTAATCTTGGAATGTAAATGCTGCCCCCCCCCCCCCAGTATATATTTTCTGACAAGACATATCCCTGGAGGAAGGTCCGTTGGGTGGAAACTCAGCAGCCTGCTGTCTCTACCCAGTGGCTGGTCCTGTAAAGATGACTTGCATCCCATTGTGATTAACTGTCCCCTGACCATCACTACATTCTAGACATGGTTCGTATACAACCTAATCTTAGGCTGTGTTTTGGCATTGGAGAGTTAATTAATCTTTCTATTTCTACATTCTCCACCTCAGTATAGTCAGATATTCATGGTCATAAATAAACATCATAAACATTATATGACAAATATCATAAATATATAATTTCAGGGCTCACATATGTGCTAAGTGCTTTGTATATTATTTGCATGTGCCTATTTAATTCACTCGGGACTTAACAGCATATTTAGCTATATTTGGTTACACTTTTGCAACTATACCTATATAGTTTTACTTTGTAACATTTATTTGCTTAATGCATTACAGGGATGCCCATATGCTTCTGCCTGAAATGAAGGATTTTCATTGGAGGGTAGAAATGACTTACATTGTTCTGTGGCTGACATAAGGAATAGTCTAGTATCGTACTCTGAGATTACAATATTTTTCCACAAAAGATTGTGAGGGTTACTTACATATTGCTGTCCCTCAGGCGCTAGCTTGGTGAACTTTGATGGCTGATAATATGTGGGTTTCCTTAAAATAATTAATATTCCTAATGACAGTGTGTGTTAACTGGGGACGCCCCTGCAGCTGCTGTGAACAAAACTGTAGTAGCAAGCCAAACCCGTAATAGCCTGAAGCTTTTCGTATAGGAAGGTGACCTACTTTCTGTAGAATGCTTGAGAGATGTTCGCAGAGCTAGAAGCGAATTAGTAATGACTCCACATTTTTTAACTCAATTAAGCGCATCTCCTCTGTGAAATAATTTTCATTGTCCGAGCTGTAATCAAGGAAAGGAAGGCCAAACAATCCGCCGTGTGGCAGGATCAAACTTTCCTGCCAAGTACACATCTTCTAACGAAAGTATGAAAACACACGCTGAAATTAATTATCTTAAACTCCCGCAAGGTTGGGGGTGTTTAGTTCTGCGGCTCAGTTAATTGAATGTAGCTGTAGAGCTTTGTGTTTTATTGTTGCCTGTAGAAAGCAACCCCGCCGCGAGGCTGCCAAGGCTTTTTTAAATTAGGTAGAGGAAGCCATGGACGCTGTCCTTGAAGCGGGCGGTACGGAGTATGTAGGTCTTTCCTGCTGAAGTGCCTGCTCATCTCTAATTAAATCTGCGCCTTTCCATAGACGGTGATCCCATCAGGCTTCCGAGTTGGAATGAAGCTGGAGGCTGCAGACAAAAAGAGCCCTTCCGTCATCTGTGTTGCTACGGTAACGGATATGGTGGACAATCGTTTCCTGGTGCATTTTGACAACTGGGATGAGAGCTATGACTATTGGTGAGACACGGTTTCCCTTACTACGCTTTTGAAATTTTAATGCTTACCTAGGGGGAAAAGTAAGTACACAGTTCAAAATAAGGGACAATATGAAGTTTATAACAAAACTAGAAAGCTCTATGTATAGTGACTGACGTCTGCATAACTCTCGGGAGGTGGAGCAGGATCAGGAGGTCAAGGTCATCCTCTGCTACCTAGGGAATTTTGAGACCAACCAGGATTGCTTGAAGCCATCTTGAAAAAGATAACAGTGCTCACAGGGTGAGCCCAGAGGACCTTTAACTCCATTTCTGGGGAGTGCAGTGCCCTCTTCTGGTGTCTGAGGGCTGCACACATGGTACACAGACATAATGCAGGCAACTTACCCATACACAGAAGAATAAAATAAAATCCTATGAAAGAAGAGAACTGCAAGGAGTCAAATGAAAGAGTCAGGGGGCCGAAACCAGCTCGAGAATAGTTGAGGTGGAGAACGGAGGGGCCAAGTGCTGACGTCACCGTCTAAGGTTGTGCTCTAAGTGCACTTAGAGTATTTTGAGTGTGGTTTCTAGGCTAGAAGAAGGTATCGAAGCACGGTGAAGGAGGGGAGCGTAGATATCTGACACAAGATCATCGGTCACATGAATCTCTAAGCACGAAGCAAAAGATGGGGCAAAGGTTTGGTCCCAGGGTCACGGAATGGTATCCCTTGGGTCTTTGCCAAGTTACTGTGTTATCAAGGGATTCTGAACAAAAAAAAAGTGTATTAATAAATATGAATTAGGGGTGGTAGGGAGAAGAAGGTAACTCAGCTGGATGAAATGTGGAGTTATCATGAAAGCAGAGTTGATACAGAGTGCGTGGCTGGGACAGTCAGGTACCGGGGAGGAAGTTGGAGTGGGAGAGAGGGTGTCAGATCTTACAAACCTGCGACCATGGCAGCTTGAAAGAGACATGACTGGCCTTACATAAATGCCTAGAAATACCCTTGCTTGGCTCTCTGCCTAGTGTTGTGTACATATGTAACTTTATGTAGCTTCTGGCTGTGACATGATAATACATACTTCTAATCTCACGGAAGGAGGAGGCTGGAGGATCAGGAGGCAAAAGTCATTGTCTACACAGCAAGTTCAAGGCTAGTCTGAGCTGAACAAATACCCAGCACAAACAAAGCACAGTTCCTTCTTTTCAACCCTAGGGGCTGGGGTACTTCTCACTTAGCCTGTTCGTAGGTGTAGAACACGATCTTCGTGTCTCGCTCACTTTATAGTTAAACCGTCAATATGGAGAGGTTCTTGTGTTTGTGAATTTGTTTTCTGAGCTTTTCAGAACCGCCCAGTATTGATCCAGAGGATCATGGTGGTCTGCTATTAGGAGTTTGCCCATGATTTGCGTAAAGTCAGAAGTGACAGAGACAGGGAGAAGAAGTGAAAAGTGCCTGCTGGCTCCTGATCACTCCTGTCGTTACATTTCTGCCTTTGAACACTAGATGGGACTAAGATGACTCCTTTGCTGCAAAGGAAATGAGTTTTGGGCATGGTGCTGTCCACTACGGACAGAGTAGAAGGAAAATAGGTCAGAGTGGGCTGCGCTTATTGTCTTTATTGAGATGGTGGCTTTATCTAAAATGGTGACTTAATGTGACAGACTTCGTGTTAGATTTAGGCAATAAACAGTAGGGTGAATTTATAGATAAATCAAAAGAATCAAAAGTTAGTGATATTTATTAATTTTTGCTTCAAAATAATCAGCATGACTCTGGCAGGAGTTACAATTACATTTGATTGATGAGAAAGAATTGAACCACTGTATATTTACTGTTTTGTGTGAAGTTATTTATAAGTACTATTTCCTTTTGTTCCCTCCTGCAAAGTACTTTTTATTGTGAAGAGAAAAAGTAGATGACTTAAGCATTATAGTCATCTATTCAGTATAACATAACACCAATATTTTAGAAAGAATAATTATTTCATATATTGAAATTTTACATAATACTACCTAATATGTACAGCATTTTATTTTGTATATTAGTTATATAAATTTGCTTTGTATATTAGCTATATGGTTTAATGTAAATTTAAAAGGAAATTGTTGCCAGGCAGTGGTGGCATACACCTTTAATCCCAGCACTTGGGAGGCAGAGGCAGGCCTATTTCTGAGTTCAAGGCCAGCCTGGTCTCCAGAGTGAGTTCTGGGGACAGTTAGGGTTACATAGAGAAACCCCCTCCCAAAAAAAGGAAATTGTTTTAGTTCCATTTTAGTATCAGATTGGTTTAAGAGGAAAAGTGTTGCTTCAGACCAGATGCCAGTTCCAGTTTTGTGGTGTGTTCTCCCTGGGCTTCTGTCTTAGGTGAATCTCTGAGAAGAATCAGCAACATATGATTTGAAGAAAGCAGGCTTCTGAGGTTTCTAAAATGTGGAGTTCAGAGGAGGGGAATGTGGCATAGTTATAACTAGAGAGACGAACAGCGTTCTCCGGTATCACAAGGGGAGCAGAATAGTCAGTCCATACAGGCTGTAAAAATATAAACCCTTTCTTAAAGTAGCACACCATCAGTAAAAATCCATAACCAAGATGATTAAGAAAAGCCAGGGGTATCCAAGGAACCCTATTAATATAACTGTGCATCATAAGGAGTTATATATTAAAAAGTATTTCATGAGAATAGATAAACTTGATATTAACCTAGCGTTTTATGTGTTTGGTGTGCCAATATGTCTGTGTATCATGTGCATGCAGTGCTTGCTGATGCCAGAAGGGGGCATCAGATCTCCCTGGGACAGGAGTTCTAGGTGGTTGTGAGCTACCTCATGGGTTCTAGGGAATGAGCCCAGGTCCTCTGGAAGACTAGCAGAGCTTTTACCTGCTGAGCCACCTCTCCAGCCTGAAGTTAAAGTATTTTCTTTTGAAGTAAGCTGTGCGGAAAACCCGCTTGAAGTAGTGCTTTCTCTGTCTCAGTATGTGCTATTGTTGACAGTGTGCCCTTGAGAAACTATGCTAACCTCATTCACTTAGAACATTTCTTAGAAAGCTCTTTGGTTTTGACTACTTACTAGCTTCTCTTCCTTATTGGTAATGCCAATTTTTGTTACTGCCTGGCTATGAACTTCTAGTTTCCTGTCTCTCTCTTTTCTCTCCCCTCTCTTCTCTTTCTCTCTCTGTCTCTCTGTCTCTGTTTATCTGTCTCTCTCTGTCGTGTGTGTGCGTGTGTGTGCGTGTGTGTGCGTGTGTGTGCGTGTGTGTGTGCGTGTGTGTGTGTGTGTGTGTGTGTGTGTGTGTAGGTTTCAGACCACTTATCTTCGAGAGCACAGGTGTGGACAGGGTCTAACTTACGTCTTAAGTGCTTAAAGGCCTCTCGTCATTCTGTCATATTTACCGGCACTCTTCCCTGGCAGATGTGATCTCTATCTATCTATTGTATATTTACCTGGCTTCATTCTAGTCTGGGATGAATCCACTTCTGCCTCCTGTATCTGTGCCTGACCTATGATTATAGCTAGAAGTGGGTATCACGGGCTGACTGCTATGACTTTGCATTGTGGGTATTAATGGGAAGGTCATCTGGGCCCTGAGTCCTCACCTCTCTCTTACTCTACTCTCCCAGACTGCTACATTTCCTTCTGGGGTTTTTGTTTGTTTGTTTGTTTGTTTTTTGTTTTTCTTATTTAATTGAGAAAACACAATGAGAAGAGATGTCTCCCCCTTGTCCCTTACTTGTCTCACCTTCCAGCTTTCTAGCCCAGGCTGTCCCTGGGAGCCCCACCCTGACTCTGATTTTTGTCCCCTCTCCTGCACCTGCACGTCATGGTCTCTGATGAATTGTTTTTATCAGTGCACAAATGAGGGAAGAGAGATTAAAAACAAAACAAAACAAAAAACCCTGATGTATCCTTAGCATAAAGAATGTGTCCTAACTGAAAGGATATATCCTTAGCAGAAAGGAAGTATCCTTACCATACAGGGTGTGTCCTTAGCAGAAAGGATGTATCTTTAGCAGAAAGGTAGTATCCTTATTATATAGGATGTATCCTTAGCAGAAATGTCGTATTCTTAGCATACAGGATGTATCCTTACCATATAGGATGTATCCTTAGCAGAAAGGATGCCCCCCTCACAGGATTTGCTCAGAAAATCCTTCTTTTCTGACTGTCGTACACTGGTCTTGGTAAAAAAAATATTTTCAATTTATTTAAACTTAAAATAGCTTAGAAAATTTCTATATATACCCAACTTCATATCTTTCAGTTTTTCAATAATCAATAAAGCAAACCCTCATTTTTGCTCTCAGCTGCCTCATTTTGCTGTCTCTGTTTATATCTGAATTTCTTAAATCGATGTGCTTTCTCTGTCACTGTCTACATCACTCTTTCTTAACCCCGTTTTGTTCTAGCTTTTGTGTCCTACGTTTGTCATTGACACTAGAGACCTTTCTGTTGACGGGTCTCATGATTGGCCTTCACTTCTCCTTTGATCTGTAGCACCATGGACTCTAGTTTTCTTCTTCTATTACGTCACTTACAAGTCACCTGACGTGGACTTTGTCCCTTTCTGCAGGTGATTAAGTATCAGCCCAAATGCTGATAACACCAGAATGGATACTTTGAGCCCTGATCTTTCTGTGTGATCTCTTTCCAGACTTTTGTGTCCACGGTTTACTTGATATTCTTTCTTGTTTGCCTAAAACATGTTTGCTAAACATGCTCAGAGCAGGCGTTCTCATTCGCCAGTTGAAATGTCTGCGGCATTGCTCTCCCAGCCCAGGAAATAGCAGTGCATTCTTGTTGCCTATGCCCACAGCATTGTAGTGTCCCGACTTCCTCAGTTCACTCACATCCTATGCTAAACGTACCGACCAGCGCTCTTAGTCCTGTTTACAATGTTCACCCTGATTGCTCTCTGTTTTCACTACCTCCACTGTGACCCAAGCCTTTCGGATCATCTGTGGTACCATCTAACTGGCCCCCAGCATGGATTCCTCTTTGCATAATAAATAGTTTAAAATAATTACTTTAAAACATAAATCAGAGCTGGATGGTGGTGGCAAACACCTTTAATCCCAGCACTCAGGAGGCAGAGGCAGGTAGATCTTTTGAGTTTGAGCACAGCCTCAGAGTGAATTCTAGGACAGCCAGGGTTACACAGAGAAACCTGGCTTGAAAAAACCAAAACCAACCAAACCACCAAAACAATATAAATCCTGCTAAGCTCCTTCTCTGCAGAACCCACCACAGTGTTTTACATTACACTTGACTAAAATCCTACACTTGGTTGCGTACTAAAGGGCCTTCCATTCTGACACCATGTTGTATCGTCTGCTCCTCTAGTCCATTCTTTCCTATCCCTGATACAGCACTACTAGGGTCCCCCTTCAGAACCTGTGGACAGACGTTTCCTTTCTGTGTCTGAGTGGCCCACTTCCCTCTCATCATCACACATATTGTCTCGTCAGAGGCAGCCCCGGCTATTTAAAGGGACACCTTTCCAATCTCATCCCATTCCTTTACTTCATCTGCGTTTCCTTCGTGCCAACCATGGCTCATAAATTTAATTAATTAGGCTTGTGATGGCTGCATAAATTCTAAACATTCACATGCTTAACACAGTTCGTCCCTCTATAACAATTCCCTAAATATTTGCATTGTACTAGCTAGTGTGAATAATCTAGGGGAGATTTAAATGCCCAGGAAAATGCATATACACACTGCAAATGCCACACCATTTATATAAGGTACTTTAAGCATCTCTGGATTTGTAATCTTCAGGGTTCCTGGGCTCCAATCTGCAGCAGATACAGAGGACAGTTATCTTTTATTTCTACAGCTCCTTTCTACCATGTTGTAAGGACCATTAGAAGCGAGGAATTATACTTACTCTACTGTGGCCATTTTTTCAGGGTCTGTCCAGTGCTGCCAGCTGGACACATTACTTTTTTAGCATATTATCTTTACTTGATACACAAAAGAATGGCTGCGTAGATAGATGCATGAGTGAAACGACTTCCGTGCTGAGGGGAGGGATTCACAGAACGGGGCAGGATAAAGCAATGAGGAGGAAGTGGCTTGTTTGATTCTCTGCTATCTGTAATTCTAAGGGGGAATAGAAATAGCATGCTGGAGTCCAGCCTGGTCTACAGAGTGAGTTCCAGGACAGCCAGGGCTACACAGAGAAACCCTGTCTTGAAAAAACAAAAACAAAAACAAACAAACAAAAGAAATAGCATGATGTCACTATTACTATACATATTTGTCCACTTGTACTGGGCCTTTGCGGAGTCTACAGTACTATAGTATCTAGAAGTATTGCCTCCCCGCTCCATTATAGGACAAATCCATTTATACTCTGTGTGTGTGTGTGTGTGTGTGTGTGTGTGTGTGTGTGTGTGTGTTTTACTGTTTTAAGGAAGTCCTAGAAGCAGTAAGTTCCCATGTGATATTTTAAAATTGAATGCTAGTTAGGCCTCTTTGTTCGGTTGCGTGCGCGCGCGCGCGCGCGCACACACACACACACTCACACACACTCTGCATGTATTCTCTCCTTGAACACTCCCATCCCATGGCCCCTCAGTCGTTTTTTGACTTCCACACGTACTCTAGCATGCTCAGTTTTGACAGTGCTCTTGCACATGTGCCTTAGAGATGCCAATGTCACTTTAGCTTTCCCTTTACATGATTCTCTCCTGGGGTGCATGGAAATGATGCTCTCTTTGTACTTTTTCTGCCTTTGAAGTTTGGGGCTTTAACAACATTTCATTTTAGTGTGTGTGTGTGTGTGTGTGTGTGTGTGTGAAAATAAAACTGTAGTGTCAAATCCATGTAATATTTATCTAGCAAAAATAAACTATATGTGTGAAAAGCCTCATACATATATTTATATGAAGGAAGATCTTTTTGCATTGTTTTTCAAACTAGATAGGTTGCAATATAGAGAACTCTTAGATGCGTTCATAATCACTAACTAATTTTCCTCTTAAAACCTTCTGACCGCATTTGCCTACCTCTCTGACTCCAGCTCTTTAATTTATATAATCCGCAGGTGTGAGCCAAACAGTCCACACATTCATCCAGTGGGCTGGTGTAAAGAACATAGAAGAACCCTGATTACGCCACCAGGTATGGAGTTACAGTTTCTCTAATGCTTTTCAGATAATTGAAGAGTTGGCCATGGTTTCGGGGTTTTTTTTTTTTTTTTTTTTTTTTTTTTTTTTTTTTTTTTTTTTTTTTTTTTTAGAGAATAGATATATTTGGTGTGCCCTAGAGTCCCTGTCACAATTGTTTAGCTCAGTTACAGTACAGAAGTGGCTGTAGGGAGTAAGTAAACACATAAAAAAAGTGAGAGTTACAGTTAGATGTAACAAAGCCCAGCGGTGGCTGCAGGTGCTAACTCGCTGACCCCATCGAGCTTCAATGATAAGCATTGATATTGGCATCATTTGTATCACAACGGTAAATATCCCATTAGTTAACAAAGTGTGCAAAAAGACCTTTGTGTTTCCAACTTAAGGTTCATTTTTGAACTAATTGTCTTAGCGCCCAGTTGATAACTTGGGCAGGTAAGAAAAGTGGGTGTGGTGCTGAAGGTGGGACCTGGGCAGCCCTGCTGGGGCCAGGAGTGTGTGTGGCCATTACATACAACTGCTTTTATTTTGCTTTGTTTTGTTTTTTTTTAAATTATAACTTTATGTATGTTTTAAGTTCAGAGTGAAATAGAGGCAGCCGCAGTTTTCAATCTTTGTAGTTTAGAAGTTTATGAGCTTTTTCTGTATATAGTGCCTCGTTTTAGAATGTTCTGATAAGTAAATATGTACAAGTTAAGTTCATTAGATATGCTTTAAACTGTGTGTGTGTGTGTGTGTGTGTGTGTGTATAAGTTTGTGTATTTTGTTTTTATTTACTTGGAAACAGTCTCTGGTGTAGAGAAGTTTCAATAGTATTTACAAATTCATACGTATTTCAACTGGATACAAAGACTCATCATGTTTGACAGCTGTCCCCCGAGGTGTCTGTCTTTCATGCAGAAGAATCTTACACGGCCACTCAGCTATAGATCCTCTAGTCCTCACAGTCTCCTTGACAATCATAACCTTAGTATGTGTGAGACTTTTAGACTAATTATTTTTTACAGAGTGATTTATCTGAGTATGGTTAATGTTTCCTAATGACTAGACCCAAATTGTACGCTTACTTATTTTCTTAGTTTTACTTTTTGAGACAGTCTTACCAAGTAGCCATGATGGCCTGGAAGTTGCTTTGAGACCACACTGGTCTCAAAGTCACAGAGATCCACCTGCCTCTGGTTCTTGAGTTGTAGAACTAAATGAAGGTAGCCCCAAGTCTGTCTCCAAGTTGAACCTTTTTTTCTGAGGACTGCCACAGGGTTTTTCTTGTAAACCTCTAAAGGCTGTGACATTTCAGTTTGTCTTTTTTGCCATCAGTTACTCAAGGACATATTTGCCAGTCTTCTCTATCAGTACTTTTTTCTAGAAATATTTGAGATTTTGTAATCACCTCCTGTTTCTTCTGTCTTTCACTTCTACCATCTGCTAATATTTCTATTACTATAGAGTATATTACTATACTAAGTTGACAAATGTTAATGGATAATGGTAATTTTTCTTATTCTATCTATTTTTTGTATATTTAATTGATATTCTTTTGCAAAGATTAGCTTTTTCAATTCTCAGTTATTCATCTACTTTATTTATGTTTTCGTAGACCTGTAGATTACTAATTTTTTTATTACTATTATTTTTATTTTATGATTCTGATTACACCATAGTTGTCTTAAGACACACCAAAAGAAGGCATCAGACCCCATTACAGATGGTTGTGAGCCACCCTGTGGTTGCTAGGGATTGAACTCAGGACCTCTTGAAAAGCAGTCAGTGCTCTTAAGCACGGAGCCATCTCTCCGTGCTTAACTTTATCAGAGAGTTTATTATTGACCTTTATTTGGTATTTTAAGGCGTACCAAGCAACGGCCCCTTTATGGAGGTTATTCAATCTCCTTTTTCCACATTTGTCTCGGGATTTGAAATCTGCTCTGTGGAGCAGCTACAGGTGCTGTCTATTCCCTCGTCGTCATCCCACAGCCCTGTAACCATTTTGCCAAGATTTTTTTAAGTGGCGAGCGCTATTTAGTAATCACGGTCTGGTTGCTATTTGCTCACTCCTAGCAGGGCGATGCACGTATCAGGCATCTTCCTGGCTGAAGGGAATATGTACCAGTAAGCATACGCAGAAACTTGGTAGTCTTTTCTATTTCATTGCTAGTATATGTTAAAATTAAAAAATRATAATAAATAAATAAACAACCTTCCATTGATACCACTGGCCCTGATTCAAATCTCAAACTGTTGGCTTTGTTTTCGTTTTTCTTCTGTCTGTGTCTATATCTGTTTCTCAGGTAGGTAGAAACCTGACTTCCATTTACAGCTAATAAATTCACAGATTTTGTAAGTCCAAGTGGCACGTTTTGCACCAAGTAGGCCACTGTCATGGCCGCCTGAAGGATCTGGGACTCCAGGAAGAACAGAGGCAGCAGGGTGGAGACACAGGGGGTTATTTTTACACATTCTTTTAAGAACACTCTGTGACTTGAGCACATTTCTTCATTCGGCCTAACAAAAGGAGTTACCTGTAATATTTTTTGTCAACAATGCTTGTAAATCCTATGTTTGATTTCACTATTTTGATAAAGATACTTATATAATCACATCTAAACAGAGATAGAGTCAGAATATCGGATCAGAAAGGAACTAACTGATCATTCGTTAGCTGTAGTTCTGGAGGAGTGAGCAGCTTCGAGTTTCTCTGTGGACCCCAGCATCCTTTCCTGGGCCAGCCTGTCCCCCGTGTCATGTTTTTCGCAGGACTGTCTGTTAGTTCACTTTCATTGCAACATCATAGGATTGTGTTCTTTATTTCTTAGGCTATTCGCACGTGAGACACTTTTCCTGGGATAAATATTTAGAAGAGACCAATTCTTTACCGGCGCCTGCA
Organism: Apodemus speciosus; assembly: GCA_002335545.1. Taxonomy (NCBI): domain Eukaryota; kingdom Metazoa; phylum Chordata; class Mammalia; order Rodentia; family Muridae; genus Apodemus; species Apodemus speciosus. The sequence continues at coordinate 409,113 of BDUI01000035.1, read as the reverse complement.
AGAGCTTTCAAAGTGGTGAGAGAATTCGCTGTGCACTGGCGCCATTTTATTTGCGAACATTTTGAGAGGCTGATCAGCTGACACAGCCGCGAGGAGAAGGCAAAGGAGCAGAGGAAGATGCTTTCAGAGTCTTTCGATTCTGAGAATTAAATTGTTACTGCGATTTATGAATGTGGATACACGTGTATTGGGGAGGCAGCCGTGGGGACAGGGTGCAGAAGACCCTTGGCGGCTTTCCCTCCGATGCTGTCCATGTTGGTTTTTGAGATAGGGTGTCTCCCTGGCTTGACACGTGCCAGTTGGGTTAGGTGGCTGGTGTGAGCCACAGGGGTCTGTCTGCTTGCCTCCACGTCTCTAGCTGGGATGAGAAGGGCGCACGCCCTGTTTACTTTATAAATGTGGGCTCTAGGGTGTTAACTTGCAAGCTGAGCACGTTACCAGGGGATCCATCTCCCCAGCTCCTCAAATAGGTTGCTTTATACTTTATATTTTCTCATGTTTTTAAGGGGAAAATAAATATATTAAATAATTGTTTAAGAGTCAGGCATTAGGTGTATGGTTGTAATCCTAGTATTTGAGAGGCCAGTGGTGAGCAGCACAATTCAAAGCCAGCCCAAGCTATGTACAGAGATTCTGCTTCAAAAACAAAATAATATATATATTTTTTAAACATGGCTTCGTCTTCCGTAGACCGTCTTCTCCTTTAGATGATGCTTTCGTACAGAAATTAATTAATGATAGACTTAATGAGTAAGAACAGTTCACACATGGATTTTTTCTTAAAGATTTATTTATTTATTATAAGTAAGCACACTATAGCTGTCATCAGACACCCTAGAAGAGGGCGTCAGATCTCATTAAGGATGGTTGTGAGCCACCATGTGGTTGCTGGGATTTGAACTCAGGACCTTTGGAAGAGCAGTCAGTACTCTTAACTGCTGAGCCTCTCTCCAGCCCCCCCTCACACATGGATTTTTAAAGAGGAAAAAAAACATAATAAATGGAGAGATGGCCTTATAATATATAATATAGATAATATAATATATATTAATATATAATATAG
>BDUI01000035.1:379397-399217 GCA_002335545.1 Apodemus speciosus | reverse complement strand
GTGTATATATGTATATACATATGTATATGTGTATATACATGTGTGTGTATATATATATATATATACACACACATATATATATGTAATATATATTCACCTAAAAGATAGTAACTAATAACTAGTAATGTTCACCAAAAGACCACTTCCCCTTTACCTTGGTGACCTGTAACGGTATCAACTGTCACCACTTTATAATGTATCTTAAGAGATACTGTGGTTATTTATAAGAAAAATCGTTTTGGAGCTCCATGGTTAAGAGCTGAAGATCTTCTTCAGAGAAGACGCATATTCATCCCCAATCCTCACAGAGAGGCTCACAGCCGTCTGTAACCACAGTCCTGGGAGACTCAATGCCCTCTTCTGAATTCTGCAGATACTAGACATGCATGTGGTGCATAGACATACATGCAGGCAAAACACCCATAGGCATAAAATAAAAATACATAAATTATAAAACACAAAAGACTATTTTTAATGGTACGGTTCAGGGATGTGTTTCTAGCAAGGCGGTGTACTAAAAAAAAAATCTTACTTTATATTTACCTCAAAGGTCTTTCCTTCTGCTCTTCCTGTCTTCCCTTCCCCCGTTCCCTGATTTTTAAATCACCTCAGCGGTATCTGTGAGTGTCTCATTTGAAGCTGTGGTATATGGTTCCTTTTCATTTGCTGACAATATTTAAGGATGTGTATAATAAATCTGTACAACTTTTGATACATTTCTGGGAAGGCAGTTCCTTGTACTGAGATAATTCGTTGATAGTTTCAAAAGCATCTTTTATCTCAGATTGTGAGTGAAGTATTTTAAATAATTGAAGTGATTTATTAGATATTAAATATACTGTGTAATCAGGAGACAGGACGAAAGGCTTGTGCTGTGGTTGAAATCTCACAGGAGAAATGTTCTTGTGACTCTGTGTTCTTCTGTCCGCCGCCCAGGTTCACTTTGATGGCTGGAGCAGTTGCTATGACTACTGGACCGATGCAGACTCTCCTGATATTCACCCCGTGGGCTGGTGTTCCAAGACGGGGCACCCGCTTCAGGCTCCGCTAAGTAAGATGCACTAAACTAATGTCATCAATGTTTTCATTTCTTGAATAATGTGCTTTATTTTTGTCTCGTATCTCCACTTCTTTCTATGTTTCTGATTTCTCCTCACTTAATTGCTACCAGCAAGCACACACACATACACGCACAAAATTATAAAAGAAAAAAAAATCTATATTGCCTAAGGAAGTATGTTGCTTTGGTCTTCATTTGCAACTAAACATAACCTTTTGAAATTAGTACTCATTTCTAGAGGATAATTTATCAGATGATTAAAATTTCAGTATCAGATTTTCTTATAGTGACCTTATATTGTAGCCTTGAAAATGTTATCTCTGGCAGAAATTGAGAAAAGCATAAAGGTGACCACCCTCTGACTTATGATTTACATTACATGTGAATCTGTAGATTTTTTTGTTTGTTTGTTTGGTTTTTTGGTTTTTTGGATTTTTTTTTTTTTTTTTTTTTCCGAGACAGGGTTTCTCTGTTTAGCCCTGGCTATTCTGGAACTCACTCTGTAGACCAGGCTGGCCTCGAACTCAGAACCGCCTGCCTCTACCTCCCAGAGTGCTGGGATTACAGGAGGGCGCCACCACCACCCAGCTGAATCTGTAGTTTCTTCAACAACGATTTCAATCCAATAAAAAAGCATATGGGGCAGGGTGGGTGAAGAATATATCATGACCTCAATTTTAAAGGATATATACATTGTATGAGAAAAAATATGAGAAATACATTATAATATATTATAATCAGGTGTCTTTTTTTTTAACAATGTTTTTCCTTTACACAGTGAGTAAGTTTATTTATGTGAGCCCTATGCAGACGGAGGGTGCCTTGTAACACAAGTTTCTATTTCTAATTACAGAATGTCTAAAATAAAACTGTTGGAAGAAGGTATTAGTTAAATAAACTATGATGCGTAGATTGCATAGATGACATAGTCATTAAGCATATCACAATCGTAACACATGAAAGAGAAGTTCAAAACCACAGGAGACTATGTCGGATATGAACTTGTGCTATGCCCCTTATGAAGCAAAATGAAAATCCTAAATTGCATGCAGTCATGCATTGACAGGTTGCAGCCTCATCTGGGAGGGCCTCCGCCTGCAGGTGTGGATAAGGCCTCGCATGGTCTGAAATGCAGAAGAGCTGCAGAGACTTGTCACGGTGGTTCTGTGGCCCGCACCACTTAGCTGGCTCAGTCACTTCCAACAGGACGCTTGTATTTCGTATTCGTATTCGACAATCCGGTGTTTGACGTTTTCACATTGAATATTCTTGTGCAACTTGCGGTTCGATAACAGGTCTTTCTAATTTTCCTATCAAGCCAGACTTAAATACCTCTGTCGTCTGACACCTCTAAAGAAGGTTATTTCAAAATTTACCGTTTTAGTATTCAAGAAAACTAACCGTTGTGCCCAAGTAAACCATGGGGAAATCTTATAAAGCAGCGATGTCTAAAACATTTTGATTTTTTACAAGAACTACTTGTTTTTCTAGAGGTATACATTGTCTCAAAAATGGAATTTTGTTTTGTTTTCTTGGGTTTGTTTTTTCCCCCTCTATCCTATTCTCATCCTACACATTTAAATCTTTAGCTTTCTGCTCATCTTTGTCCTACTTTTCTTTTTTGACTTCTCTTTTTATCACGTTTGCTACAGGCCCTGCAGAATTAATGGAGCCGTCAGAAACTGGGGGCTGTCCAACCCTGGGCTGCCGCGGGGTTGGTCACTTTAAAAAATCGAGGTACCTCGGCACTCAGAGGTAAGTGCTTGCCGTGGAGACTTTTGTGCATGGTCCTGTGGAGGGGCCTGTCCCTGAATGTAGAAAATGTTTTCCTTCTATAAGAAACAGATGTGAACTGATTTTATATTCAGAGCCACAAGAAATGTGGTTACTATGGAGACTGGGCAAAAAAATGAAGGCTATATCTAAAGTTAAGTCTTCCTGAACACTTCACTGTTTAACACAGATTTGCTCTAGTTATTTTGGGTTTTTCCTTTTTGTTTTTGTTATTTGTGGTGTTTTTTTTTTTTTTTTTTGGTTGGTTTTACAGATCCATGGCTTCTAAAACAGTTATGTGATGTTTGCCATTAGTAATAAAATGAGGGCAGACCCTTTTGAAATTATTTAGCCGAATATGATGTGATCGGGTGACTTTATAGTTTGAATAAAAATGTAAGCTATTGTAGATTCACAGTGAACATCAGAAAACCATACCATCAAATGTAAGAATTTAATGGTCAGAAAAATGGCATTTTTCCCCAATATTTTTTCTTACTTGTACATAACTTTAAAAAGAACAAAACATAACCAAAAGTATAATTAAAAAGTGATGTCCAGGTGATTTGGGAATCTTCATAGATATTTAAAAAATATTACTGAAATACTTGACAATTTTTTTTTAAATATTACTGAAATACTGATAATTTTATTTCAGGGTGCTTTTTAGGGAGAAAAGCATCTCCCATCTGAGAGTGAATTAAAATGGTAGTATTATCAGTGCAAATGGCGCAACATGCTAATTGGATTAATTGAGCAAACTTTCTTATTTATCTGTTCATATGGGGTTATGAATGTGGTTCTTAAAGTTTTGAAACTGCAGTTCAGTGAGGTGCCTCAGCAGGTAAATGCTACTGAGCCTGAAATCCTCAATTCCACCCTGAGTCCCCACGGCAGGAGAAAAGCAGCTCTTGAAAGTGTTCCCTGACCTCCGCACGCATGCGGTGGCACCTGCGTGCCCTCCCCATAACATTAAAAACATTCAGAAATGTCGCCACCTACTCCTCGAAGAGTTAGTAAGAACTGTGAAATTGGTGTATTATATTCACTGGGTACAGTGAACTATCTCTGCATCTACAAGTGTTACTTAGCGTCCTTTTTATTTAARAAAAAAAAAAAAAAGGTTCATTATGTTCCAGCACAGAGGCAGGATGACGATTCCATTTGCAGACGCCATTTTTAAATCCTTTTTGCCACTTGCACGACTGCAAACCAAAGATGCGGCGTTAATTTGAACTCTCCTGGAGGAGACATCTTCCAAGCCATCGGCTATGCCAAACGAAAGCAGCTGAATCACCTTTCAGCTAACATCACGCTGAGTGCAGGATGCGGCTCCCAAGTGTGCAAAACTCCCATCCTGATTTCCGAAATCTTTTTTCTTCAGTGGCCTCTTGAAGAGCAGTTCTTTTCAGTGAGAACATGTAATATTTATTGAATATTTGCCTACTTCATGTTAGAGGCTGTGCAGTTTTCAGGACAGCACCCTGTTCCTTTCCCATGAGCTGTAAGCCATGTGGGAAGCTTGTGGTGTTCACAAGGACAGTGTAATATTCCGTGTGCATAATGACTTGTTTTCTCTGGCCACTGGCGAGGGGATCTGATGGGTGTCGTCTTGGTCTCTTCCATCTCACTGCCCCTCACGGCCCTGCTCCATGAACGCCCCACAGCTAGACACTTGACTACACAATATCATTTCAAGTATTAGATACAAAGTCATAATTAAAATGATGATCTTTGGGTCATCTGCTATGTAGTTCCACCGTGTTCATTAGAATGGAGGCAATTTCCTCTAATTATGAAAAGAATTTTTTTTTTTTTTTAAAACTGGGAAACTACTGACATGTTGTTGGGATACCGATGGCTATTTAAAATGTGTTCTTGGCTCTGGAAGGAAACCCACCATACTGCACTGTGCGTAGACTCACTGGCATGTCCTTAGGTCCAAGTAACTAAGTGTGGCAGTAAATCCTAGAGAGACAACCATGTCAACATCACCTGGCGCTCATCATGATGGCCTTCCCTGTCTCGGGTAATCATTAAAAATGGTACCTCCCTGCCAGGCTACTCTTCACCAAGTCCTGGCGGGTCTCGCTCTACACCCAAATACCCGGTAAAGCATGACTCTTAAACTTGAAGAGTAAACCAAATATCTTTATGTATATAAAACTCCCAATTTCATAATGCTAATTTACAATGATAAAGTCTTATCCCAATATTTCTAACCTCCCCAAAATACCAGAAATACATCTGAAGCATCTGGATATCCGTGTCTCCCCCTCCGCTCTGCCTGTCTGGTCCACCAAGCCTCTCTCTCTCTCTCCTCTCCTTACATCCCTCAGCTCCTCCTCCTCTCTCCCCTCCAATCACTGGCCTCTCACTGCCTCAGTGTAAATGGATAGGAAACATCTTGCAACACTTCCCCTTAGGATTCCTCTAACCCTGCTGCTCCCACAGTTTAGTGGTTGTCATTGGGGAATTTCTTGATGAACTGAGTTTGACAGGTATAGGAAGACTCACAGAATAACTTATGCAGAAATGCGCTAAGGAAACTTCTAGAATAATCGAGACCATGCTAGAGAAATGTTCATTGTCTTGAAGGAGTGGGAGAGTATAGTTTATTACTGAGAAGACAAGGTTTGGCCACAAAGCTGATATTCTTGTGCTTGCGGGATGTAGCTGCTTTGTCTTGTGCACAGTTGGTGAGCTGGGTCTCTGGACAGGGAAAAAAAAGCCAGGAGAACCAATGGTGGCATAAGACTCTGCTGTTCACCCGTCCCAGCCTGGGCACAGCTGTTCTACACTCCTTGGGCTGTCTGTACAATCTGCAATGTGTGGGGCTGCCTCCTTGGCAGGAGTTAATCCTTAGCAGGCCCAGCCCGTTTTCCCTCTCATCCATCCACTGTGGACTAGCTCTCCGCAGCATACATAGTCTCTGAAAGGTTCATTTCCCTGGCAATTATTTCTGTCCTTGCCGAGAGTGCTGTGCTTAGGAAAACATGATGAGAAAATTCTCTTCGGATTAATTTACTGAGAAACCGAATAAATCAAAACTTGCATCCTTTATGTAGATAACAAAGAGCGTTGCTCTTTTGGCAAGGATGATTTTTACGAGCACATTAGCAAAAGACTGGTTTGGCTAGGCTTGCTTGTTAGTATTTCTGAGGATTACAGATGATGGGTGATCTAAGGAATGTTATAAGCAGTGTATGCCCTTAGTAACGTAGAGGTGGTAACCTTTAATATTGAAATATGATCAGTAAGAGTTGGATGTGTGCTGTGGAATTCTCATCTCTGGAGATATGCGGTAGCCAGAACGCTTGCTGCCCTCTTTCTGGGAGAAAGCATAAGTGGAGCTAACCATTAGCCTTCTTTTGTTGTCTGTCTCAGAGGTCAGAGCACGGGAAAAACCCACAAGGGGTTAAGAGAGCTGAAGTTACAGAGAAGTAGATGTGTTATAGATTTATTGCCTTCAGAGGTATCAAATTTCCTCTTTCAGAAATTAAACAAGAGGGGTTATTTCCAGCAGCCTCTAAAGAATATGTTTGGGTTCCGTGGAGTGTTTTACAAATTAGAAACCGGATGCCCATGTGCAAACTGCTCTTCACTCAGCCTCCCTCCGCCTAGCTTCCGCACACTGTTGCGTGCCTGCTGGGCGTCAACGGGCTTTGGTGGCTGTACAGAAGACGGGCCCCATAACCCCACATCGGCGGGAGTGAGTGGTACCTAGGAAGGCTCCAGCTACGTTTAGAAGGACTAGAGCCCCGCCAAGGATGTTTTTGGAGTTTTTCATATCACTTGATTTTGTTGACCTTTCCTCACACAGTGGAGCTTAAATATCTCGTTCCTAAGGTAATAATAATAATAATAATAATAATAATAATAATAATAATAATAATCATGTGCAGGATGTTTGGCCTCCTCCGCCATAACCACTGTTTAAAGACGCATGTATGACCATAGCGAACCCTCACGGCAAGCCTATGAATTGAACACCGCCTATAGATGATGAGGCAAAGTTGGAGCGGTTGAGCAAGTGCCCGTAATGGTGCATTGCTAGAAGCAGAATTCAGGCCAGCCTGGCCTTCAAGTCTACGGATCTCTATCAGGCTCCTGTACAGAGCAGTCACTCGATATAGCTTCGCTTGTGTTTGTCAGTAGCGTGTGAGAGTAACTATTAGGTGCCTAAACTAGACGTGTTGCCTAATCGTTTAAGGACAGATGTTTATAATTAATAAATTACATTTATTAATTATATATTAATATACTATATAATTAATTGTGAATAGCAGTGGATAGCAGTGACAGTGAATAGCAGTGGATAAGGCAGCCCATTTTACTTACAATTTCAACAGGAAATGCCATCAGGAAAACAGCCTGCCAAGAGGTTCTGGGAGCAAATATCCGTCAAGTGGCGGGTGTGCAATAATTTGCCAATATTTGCTCCATAATAGAGTCCCATGGGATCTACAATGTCTTTTCCCGACAGGACTTTGGATGAATAACTGGAGGGGAGAAGGAGTTAAGGGAGGAGGGAAAGAGGGAGAGAACGAATGAGAAGGAGAGATGAGCCCCGTAGTGGAATGCTAACATAACCCCCCAAGGTATCACACATTACCAACATTTAGTTGCTCAAAGCTTAGTACAAGTAAAACAAAGTTTGGTAAGGCCGATGAGAATCTGCTCTTTCCATAGAAGTAATAAACTCTGATGAGTTTTCAAAGTTTATGTATAAAAATGTTACTAAATTGGAGCTGCACCCACACGGGGGAACTCATTTCTCTGTACTCATGTGGACACATCCCAACACACACACACACACACACACACACACACACACACACACGCCACAGACACACTAAGTCTTTTAAAACTTGGCACTGTAATAGTTGGAAGACAAATTGGACAGAACACCCGGTGATTCTGCTGATGTTGCAGACCTTGCAGCTCCTCTGTTCTTTTGAACCACAGACGTAGTTATCTCAAGTCCGCGAAAGCATGGCGTCTTATGAGTTTCACTGTAATTCATACCCTAAGGGGTAGATAGTGGGAGACGAGATGTGGAAAAACTCACATCTGTAGCTTGGCTTGCCTTGAAAGACATCAGGTAAAGCCTTGGGAATCTTGGAACGGTATTCCACCTCTCCCTGCCAATGTCTTCATTTGTGACATTGTGGTGATGGCATTCGTAGGAGTGCCATGGTGAAAGAAGCAATTCACGGAGAGGACTTGGAACCCTGCCTGGCAGAGAAAGCTGCCACGAGGCGCTGTGTGCAGGCCCAGAGGCGGGCAGCCGCGGCTCTTTGATGGTGCTTTCAAATCAATTTCATTGTCTCGGATTAGAGATGAGAAAATTCTTCCAAAAATTTTGGGCTAATATTTACCGATATTGTGTAGCAGTTTAAAAAGAGCTAGTGTCTATGATCGAACTCCACCAAGGACCAAGGGACTCTGTTCAAGTCCTCTTTGAAGCCTCTTTTTTTTCTTTTTTTTTTTAATCCGTCAAGTGAGCGCTCTCTTGGGACTGCTCCCAAGGTTGTGTGGAGGAATGCTAGGGAAGGAGATCAGTCCCCTGGGGAAGAAGGCATCTTCATTTTCACATGCAAGCCCGGCATCCAACACTCTGCATGGCTGAGACCACAGAGCGCAGTGCCAGGCATTACCAGGCGATACCTGAACCATTGCTCATTCTGCTGCGGTTCTCCGCTACGTGTGGCCACAACCCCTTCAGTCATCGCCTCCCACCTCAGGAGCCGACTGGCATTCCTGTCCACACTGCAGGTGTGAGGATGAGGCTTCCTTGGGGTTGGAAGGCAGAGAGAGGCTTGGCGTACATCCGTGGCTGACCACCACGTGGCTGGCTGCCTTGGTAGAGCAGATTTTCTCACTCATTAGGGAATTTCTTCGGAAGGCCACATGATTTCTCTTTCAACTGATCCGAATGAGCAAGGGCAATCTGTTTTCAAACAAAAAGAGAGGCATTTAGACAACAAAGCCTGTGATCAACATCTTGCTTTTCTCTGACAACCCAAGTTTTTCATTTAGCCAACAGTGGACGGGAAGGGCTGTTTTCAAAGAATTTGAACACAGTTGTCTGCTTCGTAAGTGGCGTTTCATTGGGGACCTAGACCATTCCAAAATTCCTTCTTGGTTTTCCATTGTGGGAAGCTGGTGGTATGTCTTTCAACCCGGAGACTCAAGAGCTTGGGAGGAGCTGGTTATCTCATTTTTGATGGTTTTAGGGGAGAATTGCCGACAACGACAATGATACATGGTGACATATGAATAGGATTTCAGTGGACATTTGTACCCTCCCTGAACTGAAGTTCAGTAGTAAAGAAGGTGTTTTCCCCTCAGGTAGCCACACAGCAGCAGAGAAGATACCAATATAATGAACCTAATGTTTAAACCATTTCCAGACTTAAGAAGGCCTCTCACAGCAAAGGGACAAGATAGGAGGTCAACAGGAGAGCTTGAAGTACCAGGAAACTTGGTGCCCAGATGCCTAAGAGATCAAAATGCTAAGGTCCAGGCCAGGCATCTGCTAGCTAATGCCAAGTTAACACTTAGTGACCTTAGTTTCTTCTGCCTGGGTCTCAGGAGTTATTACTACATGGCATCTGAGAGTTTAACCGCTAAACTCTAAGTGTAGATAGAAAAGTTTAGCCCACGGCCCCTTTGACACATCAGGGTTAGAATTAGTTCTAAAGTATTTGCATGTCCTCTAGGAAATCTGCTGTAACTACAGTCCCAGGGGTAGTAGTGTTCCATGACATTGAAAGTTAGTAAGCGTTATAACGGGAATTAAATAGCTGTAAATCTCCCAAGAGTGGATATTTCTTGCAGCTAATTATTCCCAGAGATATGCCTTGGCCTTACCTTTATTTAAAAAGCACAGATGACTATCCCTCATCTCAATGCTTGCATCAGAGTCCTTCTTGAAATCAAGTGCAGACATGTTCTCTATCAAAATGGACTTAAATTATCTGGAAAGTTATATCTTATTGCTGTATCTTTAGCCCTGCATTTATGTTGTGAGTGTGTGATGCACACTAACATACTTGGCTCAACTTTGAACTCTTACATTCACTAGCACACAATTTGAATCGATAAAATTACAATCTAATGGGAGTGCACTTTTTTCTTTTCTTTTCATCTGTTAGTGGTGCCAACTGTCCCTATTCAGAAATCAACTTGAGTAAAGATCGCATCTTCCCAGACCGCCTAAGTGGTGAGGCATCTTCATCTCCTCCCACATACCCAAGAAGTAGAAGGACAGACATCAACGAAAGTTCCTTGTCTCCTGAAACCAGGTAATTAAGTGATGATGCTTACATTGTTCAGAAACACCCCTCATTGATTAAGTTGTTGTCTTATATTCTTTGCTTTTGGTGGCATATACCTGTGGTAGAAATATACCTGATTTAGCAAGGTTGGTGCTGTACTCCCAGAATCCTAGCACTTGGGAGTTAGGGCCAGGAGATCTGGAGGTTAACTACACAGTATAAGGCCAACCTGATCTACATGAGATCCTGCCTCAAAAACAAAACAGAAAACCACTTGGTTTACTGCAGAACAATCCAGGGATTCCTATTTGGTTGAGCCCTTTCATTGGTCATAACATACCAAAGAAGTCAAAGACTCTGTCTTCCTAAGATCCTTGAATGCTTAACTGAAGTTGGCAGTGATAGCATGCACCAAGCTGCAGGTGAGGGTAAAGCCAGAGAATTGCTTAATTCCAGACCCAGCTGAGCAGCATAGTAAGTGTACTGGCTGGTTTTGTGTGTCAACTTGACACAGGCTGGAGTTATCACAGACAAAGGAGCTTCAGTTGGGGAAGTGCCTCCATGAGATCCAGCTGTGGGGCATTTTCTCAGTTAGTGATCAAGGGGAAGGGTCTATTGTGGGTGGGGCCATCCCTGGGCTGGTGGTCTTGGGTTCTATAGGAAAGCAGGCTGAGCAAGCCAGGGGAAGCAAGCCAGTAAGAAACATCCCTCCATGGCCTCTGCATGGCGCGCGCATTTTTTGAAATGTTCACACCAAGCAATTTTGAAATATTCACACCAAGCAGAGTAGAGTTAAACCCACAGTTGTCAATGTTTACAAAATGCTAGTGAGCAGTATTGGGCAGCTGTGGTTTGCTGGTCCTGGGGCGTGGCGTGGGCTAGAGAGCCACCTCTCTGAGCAACATTTCCAAGCTCTTAGAGCCCGCCTCCTCCACTTAGAAGTCTTCTGGGTACAAATCAGGAGCTGTGGGAGTTTTCAGGCGTCCTAGCTCTTGGGGGCTGAGTCTAGACTGTGTAGCTGTTGTGTGCACCAGAGAGAAACTCTGTTTGAGTTAAAACACTCATGGTCCTGATGCCAACCCGCCGTGACACCAAGGTGACCACTGAAAATGTGAGAAAAAGATGAGTGTTATTGTTAGGTGTCCTTGAAGTTGTCAGAACAATATCATAACAGATCTCATTTTATCTCTTGAATATCACTAAGTCCTACACAAGAGACTTTCCCATTAGAAAGAGAGGGTCAGTCATGACTTGTCTTTTCTACAGTAAACCTGTGCTGAGAGCTCAGATTCCCCACAGGTACTCAGTGTAACTTTTGTCTCCTGGGGAGATTGACTAAGTGTTGGTGCGTTTGTCTGGAGGCTTTTTCTTTGGTGTCTTGATACTACCCCCTTGATACTTGTATATTCCATTTGTTAGTTTCCCTTGCCTTCCCATGTTCTACACGTTACATTATAATTTTAGAGGGCTAATGGTCAGAATGCTTCAGTTTTAGTCATTAGAAAACGCATAAGCCACTTTACCAACTCTTGACCTTGATTATGGAGCCTCGGTTCATTAAAACTGTTGCTAAGCTATTACCAAAGGAGCTTAGCACTAAAAATTCCTTGTCCCAATGTGGACCCATAGGCATAAGAAGGTGATCTGGTGTTTCAGTCACCACCTGTCTGGAATCCCTTTGATGGCGCACCCTTTTTGTTCTGTCAAATAACTACATTGGTAGATGTGTTGGGGTGAGGGTAATAACCTGAGGTTCTTAATCTAACAGATACTTTATCTATCAATGACTTTAACCCAGAAACTTAAAAAGTGCTAGTTGGTCATAGAGATAAGTAACTTTTTGGTGTTCAAAACAGTTTTTATAGGTGCTTAACCCAGACATGTTTCTACCTACATCTCACATCCTGTCTCTTCCCGTGTTGGATTTAGAGAAGTGGCTAAAAATAACAATTCCCTGAATGGAGGCAGAGGCAGAATAACTCACTGTTTAATATTTTCCGATGCCATTCTCAGTCGACTGGGGCTGGCTTAGACATAACTAGTCAGGAATTGTTTTTTAAATTAAAAAAAAAAAAATCACTACTCTGGAGGAAGTGACTTACGTGTCTTCAGTTGCCGCCTGTTTTCCTGGGCACGTGAGCGCCCCATGTTCGTTTCCCTAATATCTACCCCAGGTGTGATTCCAGGAAAATAGTAAGACATCTAAAATGGGCTGCATAATTATAGGCAAATAGGTGTCTGACTCAGGAAAATCTGCTTCCCCAGCGAATCAGCTTCTACTGTCTTAATTAAAGCTGAGCGGGTTCTCTTGAGGAAGCTTTTGCTGAGACTGTATTCCCTATAAGCTAAAGAAATCCTATGATAAACTACTTCCTGACAATTCTAGCACCCCAAGAGAAATTGCCCACTCAGGGTTCTCTTGGGGCTTATTTGACCTGAAGATGCTGGGCTACCTTCACAGCCTTTACCTTTATTGATTGTTTGTAAGCCCTTGCTAACCTGGCTGGCCTTGAACTCAGAGATAGCCCTGCCTCTGCCTCCCAACGTGTGCCGCCACAACCACTCCATCATCCCTCATCTTGGTTTTAGTTCACACAGCTAGTCAAGACCTGGCTTATAACCCAAGCTGTCTAGCTGTCTGACTATGGAAACCATTACTTCAAGGTCTGCTGTATAAGAAAGCAGCTCAGGCGTAGGTGTGGGGGATTAACATAAACACACACACGGGTCAGTCAGTAAGGAAAATGCCAAAGCTTTACTGAGAGACCAGCAATATATATTCTAAAGATCAGGGGAAACAACAGGAAAAAAACGATTAGAGCCATAGGTCAGGCACCTGGGAACTCCCTACCACACCGGGCGGGAAGGCAGGAATCAAGCTAAGCCACGGGGTCACGGGATGTTTTGCTCTCAGGGAACCCCCGCGCAAACAGCTCGGCTGGGGGCGTTGAGCCAAGCTCACCGGTTCCCAACAAACAGCAATTTTATCATAAGGGAGAAGGGAATGGTAGCTGGAGAAAGGGTCAAGCTTGTGTGTGTGGCCTCATACTAGGCACTTTCTACATACATTTTTATTCGGTCTTCAAAATGTCTCATTAGTAATTGATTATCCCTATTCTGTCAATGGTGCAACTGAGAATTTGGGAAGTTAAGTTACTGCTGATGTCCTTGCAAAGCTAGTTAGATAAGAGTTGAAAATCGGAACAAGGACACACTCATGACCAGAGCTCGTGCTTCTGACTCTAGTGAGACTGTTGGCACACGTGAAATAGTGACCAGGGAGATTGGGTCAAGAAGCTTTTGTGCTAAACAACATCGTCATAAAATGGTTACTACTATTTTTTTAATCTGTCAAGAGTGTTTCTTGTACTTGACTACAGAAAATATCGTATTTTCCCAGAATTTTCAAATTGTAGTATGGTCATATTCATCTATCCCCGGAATACCACAGCACAGGTGGACATATTCCTGGGTCTTCTGTCCTTTCCACAGACTGCCTTGGCCAGTCCGCACTTGTCCGCTCGTCTGAGCTAGTGCGCTGGGCATTCCATTCCCCGTTCATCTGCCCTCGCTGTGCCGTAGGAGCAGGCAGGAAGAGGGACGTGCCAGGAAAGCTGGGATTCTACGACAAGGATTTCATCTCCGTAGACAGGAAGAAACTTATCGGAGTTCCAGAAATTGGGATAGAGGGATTTCTCACCTCTTAGAGGAGAGGAATAATGGTCCCCCAATTAAGAAAATGTTCTAATAAAATGTTAGGTAATTAGGAACGTGCAGGCAGAGTCTTCATTCATTCCCAACTTTCTCAAGGAAGGGCAGGCTGAGAATATGCACACGGCATGAAACATGATCTTTACCATCCTGGAACAGAGGCGTGCGTTTTATTTTTGAGAAACCCATGTGTAAGCATTAAAGAGTTTGGTTCTAATTATAGATTCTTGGTGTTGGGGAGACCTGGTTCTTTCCTTGCCCCTGTAAATGTAGACATGATGTTTCAGTGTATAAAATACCAGACCTAACCCCGGAAGTGCTACAGACCATCTAACCTGTCAGCCACTCCGCTGGTGTTTGTCTGGTAGCGTGATCGTAAGGATGCTGACCGACCCCTCCCTCATGTCTGGATGCGCTCACTGTTGGGCTCTGTTGACCTCAGCGACCTCACGGGTCCCGTTTGTCCATCTGCTTGACTGCTTGTGTTCTAGCAGACTGTCTGGGGCTCCTCCACCTCTCACTCCAGCTAAGGATTCAGCACTTGAACACAGGAGAGCCTGTCATGTGGTTACTTTTAAGGTTTCTATGATTCTAACTTGATGAGCAGTCAGGAGTTATACTTGGGAATTGAAAAACTGATCATTTTGCTTTTCTTTCAGGGTACAGTTTGGCAGATTTGGGTAGAAAGGAACTTTTTGGCTCAAATATTGTTTTTCTTTTCTACCTTTGTTCCTTTTAGAAAGATGTTTTCGTTGCATTTTAAGATGTAAATAATTGGCATTGTATTGAACATAGACTACGAAAGAGTTTTTTCTTACTTTTAAGTAGTCCTTTTGTTGTTTTTGTTTGGTTGTTTATTTTTGGTGTTTCAAGACAAGGTTTCTCTGTATAGCCCTAGTTGTCCTGGAACTCACTCTGTAGACCAGGCTGACCTCAGAGATCTACTGCCTCTGCCTCCCGAGTCCCAGGATCAAAGGTAGTCTCACTTTAAAACAATTTATTTTTACTTTGAAGGGTATTTATGATTTGTTACAACAAGAAGGTGACTTTGGTTGTGAGATACTACTTCTGGTCATGAAATCATTCAAACTCAGAAAGGTCCAGGACTTAACTTAATTTTTGTCCTTCTTTTTTTTAAAACTTTTCAAAAAAAAAAATCAATCAGTTTTTAAATCTAGCTTCCTAGCTCCTAGAAGCTGTGAATTTATTTCTTTGACTTTAATTTTAGATTATTTCACAATCGTGTGTGATTTTTTTTTTTCTAATAAATATAGACACCAAGTTTTACTCTTTTTATTCACTAGTCACAATAGTGGGATAGATTTTGTAAACACGATGAATTAGTTCTGGCTTAGTACAAACAAGTTAGAAATTTGAGTCCATTTAGCATGTAGCAAGTTGACTTTGACATGTCATAATTAGAGAGTATGACTTCATTGTGCCTAGTTTTGTGGGTGTTTTACTTTTGCTTTTGCTTATTTTGTGGTATCAGGGATTGTGGTACCAAGCACGTGGTTGAGCTGTATTCACATCCTCTGGGAGGTTTGTTTTTGCTTTTGAGAAGGAACGGGTCTCACTATCCAAGTCCAAGCTAGCTTTGAACACACTCTACAATGTAAATCTCCTGTCTTGGCCTCCAAGTAACTAGCTTGGCTCACAGGTGTGTGTAATCGTGGTTGGCTGCTCTACGGGTTCTATGGAGAAGGTTTTCAGTCAATCTCCAGGTCCTTTGTCAACCATCAGTTCACCTTCTCATGTGCAGTAAGAACCTTTAGCTGGTGAATTACCACAGTACTAGATTAAACTGGTTCAGGTTCTTCTAAAAGGAACGTGGATTCCTCAAAGTCTTCATTAGGAGTTCTCTGAATGTCTTGGGAAAATATTTGAATTGCATTAAAACTGATTCCTTCTCATTTTCAAATAGGAGCTGGTCTTCAGCAGTTACAAGATGTTCTCGTAGAAACTAAGCCAGGAGCTCGGGTTCAAATGAGATTTCATTTGTACTCTGAAAGTAATCTTTGTAAAATGTAATGAACATTTATTGCATGCTGCCTCTGATAGTTTCGTTGTGTTACTACATCAGAGTTTCAAATGGAGATGTACCTTTGCAATGAAGCTAAGATGTTAGACTTTTGTGTTAGACTAATCTGTTTGACTATATTTGCCTTGTTCTTGAACCTTATCAGTAAGGCTTTACATTGTGCAGCCAGCTACCACACCGCAACACTAGACTGTGCTTCATTGTGACTTTCAGAAAGGAATACATTAGGTGAAACAATTTTAAATCCCATAAATTTCTATTTTCAAAAGTCTATGTACTACATACATAGCTCCTTACTTTAAAAGAACCAAATTTTGTCCTTAACTTCAGGGTCAGAGTTTCAAATTAAACTTTTTAATGAATTGTTTCCATTTTAGAGTACTCAAGGCCTGTTTATTTAAGAGTTAATTCACTCCTGCTCAGAAAGAGGTGAATTCAGATCAGTGGAACTGACCTCACCAGGAAAAGCTTCCCAGTGTTGGGATACATGCCAGTGGGCCAGTCTCAGCCTCAACCCCAGATCTCAAGGCTGAGAAATTGTAGTGATTTAATTAAATACATGATACAGACTTGAGACATTATTTGACTTTTCTGAATCTTACCAGTGAGTACAAATGTTATTCCTCCTGAAGGTATATTCCAAGCTGTGGTTGGAATATGTAGTAGTCATGTCTCCCTGAGTGTTTCATTTTCATAGAATTCTCACCAGTAAAACCTTCCTGAGTGACCGTGAAGAAAGTGGGTTCTTATGTCTGCTGGTGGTGTCCGTTGCTTTAGTCTTTTTTAAGAAAAACAGTTGCTAAGATGCTGTTCTGAAATGTTCTATAATTCTTCTGTCATAAAATACTGACGTAGGTATTTTTCTCAGGGAAAAGCATGCCAATAACGTCAAAGAAGATTCTGAAAAGAAAAAAGAAAATGAAGTAAGGACATCAGCGGAAGCCAAAGGTAGCCATTGCATTACCATGCCATTGTTGGTTATTGCCATAAACATTCAAGAACCATTAGTTGCACCATAGCCCAGGAATGTAGTTATGTGACAGTGAAGTATCTAGAATTCATAGGACGGTGCGTTTGACTCTCCCACACCACAGAATAAATAAAAAGCAAATAGAAACAACTGGAACACAGTATTCACATTTTACTGGAGATAATCTTGGTTTGTTTTTCCCTCATGGAAAACAAGAGAAGGGTGTTTCTCAGGATCTAGACACTGAGGAACTTGCAATAACACAGATTCAGCTGTAGCCTGTGTTCATAGTTTCTATCACACACTGGTTCAATATCAGGTGTAAGGTTTGCAAAGACATTCTCTTTGGTTCTTGCCACACATCTTCTCTAGTACTGCTACCTACACTTGCTTTTTTTTCTTAAGTATTGGAGGACACGCCCATGTTCTTGTACTTTCTGAGCAAACACTCTGATACAGAGTTCCATCCAGCACCACCCCCTAATTGCTAAGGAAAATAGTTTTAAATAATTTAAAAGGAATACAAATTGACGTGGTGTCCTACGTTTTATTTATAATAAGAGATACGGCAAAAGTAAGTAACCCAAAATCTCTATATTCATTGAAATATGGGAAATGTATTATAGCGTCTGCGATTGGTGCACCACCTTCTTGTAAATGACAAATGTCATCTTTCTTTAAATTTCCATTGTGCATACACACCACGTTTTCCTTAGCCCCTCCTTTGTTGTTGCAGGGCACCTAAGTGGGTTCCATAAGTTAGC
This sequence comes from Apodemus speciosus, assembly GCA_002335545.1. Taxonomy (NCBI): domain Eukaryota; kingdom Metazoa; phylum Chordata; class Mammalia; order Rodentia; family Muridae; genus Apodemus; species Apodemus speciosus. Next base: position 381,615 of record BDUI01000035.1, on the reverse strand, counting down.
TCTTGTGAATAGTGCTTCGGTAAACACCAATGTGCAAGTGTCTCTACTGTGTCTACCTGGTGTCCTCTGGGTAATACCCAGCATGGGGCCATCTTTAAGAAGGCTCCATACTGAGTCCACAGGATTCTCACCACAGGGTCTAAGAGCTTTTTTTTTTTTTTTTTTTTTGTCCTCACTGTGCCTAGATTTTGTTTTATTTGTTTTGGGTTTTGTTTTTTGTTTTTTCCTTAATAACTGGCACTCGGCTTGAATTGTCAGCTCATCCCCTTTGTGCATTTATTAGTTGGATTTTTGTTTTCTTGTTGCCTGGGGTTTTGCTTGCTGTTTTTATTATTCGTCGTTGTTGTTCTTTGTATAGCGTAGATATTTTCTGTCAGACTATGGGTTATCTATTTTCTCGGTTAACTGTTAAAAAAAAAAAACTAAATAGTTGATGACTTTATAAGGACAATATGATAATCAACTTGTATTAAACCAAGACCGGGACAAGTCAGAAGAAGCAACCACTTGTAAGAGCAGTAGCAGCTGCAGATTGGCGATGGTACGTCATCTAGTGTATAGGGAAACAGAACAGAATTTTTCAAGAGTGGCGTTCTGTTCTGAGGCACAATTATCTTGAGCACCATTGGACAGCACATAATAGCTGTAGGTAGCGTGCGTAAATTGAAAATATTGTTTATTTATCATGGCAAACATCAATAGACTATCGTGGCATTGTCCACCTCCCTGGTGTGATTATTCAGTGGGATGCACGACACTTGAGGCTGTCCAACCAACTGCCTTTCAGACACAGATTTACTTTTTCTCTCTCTCTCTTTTTTTTTCTTCCATTTACCAGTTGTTCGGGAAGAGCCTACCCCTAGTGTACAGCAGGCTCAGCCTCCTCAGCAAGTACAGCAAGTGCCACAGCATGTTCAACCACCTCAGCAGGCACAGAAGGGTCCTCAGGCCCAGCAGGCCCAGCAGGCCTCACAGGCTCCTCAGGCCCAGCAGGCCCAGCAGGCTCCTCAGGCTCAGCAGGCTCAGCAGGCCCAGCAGGCCCCACAGGCCCAGCAGGCCCAGCAGGCCCCACAGGCCCAGCAGGCCCAGCAGGCCCCACAGGCCCAGCAGGCCCCACAGGCCCAGCAGCCTCAGCAGGCCCCACAGGCCCAGCCGACCCAGCAGCAGGCCCAGCGACGCTCAGCTGTATTTCTCTCCTTCAAGCCCCCAATTCCGTGTCTGCCCTTGCGCTGGGAGCAGCAGAGCAAGCTTCTTCCGACTGTCGCTGGAATCCCAGCGAGTAGAGTTTCTAAATGGAGCACAGATGAGGTGTGTTTGCTTTCGCTCCTTGATTTCGTTACCATATTCTGTCTGCAGGACCATCTGCAAGGGTCTTGGCATCTTGAGGGTGATTAAAGTCTTCGATTGCAGGTAGTGTTTAATCTTTCAGGGTTTTGTTTCCCCTGTGAGAGAAATTTTGTCATGAGGGAATTGCATTGGGTATGTGGTTCGAATATTTTTGAACCTGCAATGTGTGGATCCCAGCTTCTTCTTCTCTTTTTTAATCTTGGAATTTTGATATTATTTTTGGCAGGTATCAGAATTCATTCAGAGCTTGCCTGGGTGTGAAGAACATGGCAAGGTGTTTAAGGATGAGGTGAGTATCTCACTATATTGTAATATGTTTCTTGATGGGACCAAAGCGCGGAGATGTAACAGCGGGGAAATGTGCTAAATTAACAGTCAGAAGGAGATGAGTTCCATCAAAGTAGACGTTTGGCGTGCAGTGGCATTACAAGCAGCATTAACCACTTGAATTAAAATGTCTCACAGAAGCTCCAAAGGAAAGCTTGTACGAAGTATTTCATGATCACACACAGTAGTCCTAGACATGTCATGAAACTCCCCACAAAACTTAATGGCATGTTCTTAATTAGATTGTAGCACCGCAATAAATCAAAGGAAGACATTAGTAGTGTTCTGATAAAATAAAATTTCTCATAACTTTAATTTCAGATATTACCTATCACCTTAACAATATCAAAAGGAACTCCATCTAACACTCGGAGTAGAGAGTCTTGCTAAAGCCAGGAGCTTTAGCACGACTCTTGTTTGTTTTTTGTTTTTTTTAGATTTCTTTTCTCTCTTTTTTTTTTTTTTTTTTTTTTTTTTTTTTTTTTTTTGGTTTTTCGAGACAGGGTTTCTCTGTGTAGCCCTGGCTGTCCTGGAACTCACTCTG